>VZTH01000119.1:142258-160411 GCA_013397815.1 Aleadryas rufinucha
TTGGGGGCGGTCTGGTTGCCTTTGGGCAAGCGACACCCCACGTGGAGCTGTATTTATAGACAAATCCAAGCACAGCGAGGTAACTGCCTGACTTTTTCCCCTCTTCATTGCACTCCTCAGTCTGTAATTTCCTGTTTGCTTCTAAAGCTATTTTTACTAAGGAAAAAAAAAAAAGTTAAACATTTATAACAGTTCTATCTATTCCCTAGCAAAATAAAGGAAAAAGCGGAGTGAGTCTAGCAGGGATCATGGATTAACTGCCCAGCAGCAACCTGATCCTACCTGCTTGCTCCACAGCCCTTCCACCCCAGCACATGTGGCTGGTGCTCCTTCACCGGCCGGCTCCCATCAGCCAGCCTCACACCACAATATGGGAAAACTTATGAGCCTTCATAGTTGTTTCTTTTTTATTTATTTTTCAGTCTTTCTGGGGTACCTTTCTGAAGCTTTTGCCAGCTTTCTCCATAAATAGAAGAGGGTAGGGATGTCTACTGAAAATAGGTGTGTCTACACGCACATATGTGCTAGAGAAGAGAATATCCTGGCCCTTGGGAGACTGGGATTTCTGAGAGAGCAGGCAGGACCCAAATGTCCAGGAGAAATCTGGAAGGGGTAACTGCGGCACAAGTGATACTCACATGGTCCCAGCCCCAGCCATGCCTACAGGAGGGCTCTCGGGGCAGCTCTGAGCCCACAACCCATCCAGCTGCCTGTGAGAGCCTCAGAGACCCAAAACTGCCAGGGAACCACATACGATGAGGCCTCAGGTGGGTGCACAGCCAGAAGACAACTTCCCCCCAGCCAGCCAAGGAGCCAAAGCAATGCTTTAAATGGCTCTCCAACTTCAACAGCATGGGCTTAGCTGGGCTCCAGGAGGCAAAGCTCCAGGAGGCAATCCCTGCCTGCAGTGCAGGCAGGGATTGCCCCGCATTGCTGTGACAGAGGAAAGCACAGGTACAGCACAGCTGCTGCAGAGTTTGGTCACTACCAGTGCCCTGTGGCCTTTCCAAGCCCTTCTTCCTGGGCTGCCCACAAGCTTGGGATGACCTGTGGTCTGATGTAGACCAGACCAGCTGGGCTGGTGGCTGCCTCCCCAAAGTGTCCTCAGCACTCTCCCTCCCTCTCCAACTAACCCACCACACGTTTCATTTACCTTCAGGACAGCCTGGATGTGTGGCCACAGATGCCAGGAGATGAGGTGAGAGGAGCCCAGGTGGCTTCTTCAGGGATCCTTGCCTTCCAAGTCGCTATGAGGAACAGCTGTGTCTGGCTGCAGGGAAGATCACAACTCTTGGATCTGGGGTACTCATAAAATCAAAGCCCCCACCATGTTGGCTTCCACTCTGGCTGTTCTGCAGAAATCCCCAGGAGCAGCAACTTCATCACGCAGTCCTCAGGGATTCCCACAGTCTCGTTTGCTCCTCCAGGGAAAAGCAAGGAAGTCTGAGCCACGAAGGAAGGTGTGGATCACCCCACCCAGCTCCTGCTGACCTAAAGATCCCTCTGATCTTGTCTGTCCTCAGCCGGTCCGCGCTGCAGCCTGTTCCCTTGCACAGCCGGGCTGTGGGGAAAGCCTTCTGGGGAAAGGCACCCTGCAGCCCGACGGGTGGCACAGCCGCTGGGAGGGTCCCCAGCCCTGCGGGGAGCCCGGGGCCGCTCACTGCCGGCAGCCGGCGGGGACAGCCGGGGGAGCCGAGGGGCTGGCTCCACGCGAGCCGGAGGGGTGCAGCGCGGAGCACAAAGGCTCTCCCATCCTGGCCGCTCTGCCCTGGAACGCTGCATGGGAACCACTGCCCAGCGCGAATCTGTTCCTCATTATCCGCCCCGGCTGCCGACTGATCCCGGCTCCGTCACCGCTCGCGGCACAGCCCCGGCCCGCTCGCATCCCCTCGGCCGAGCAACTTGTGCACGGCTTCACCAGCCAGCGCAGCGGGGCACACCAGGCTCAGGGCTGGCATCCCCCTCCGGAGGTAAGGCCAGAGGGAAAACGAATTGTTCCATCTGCCAACAGGCAGAGGAGGCTTCCAATGAAAGTGGGGAGCAGGGATGGCTGCTTCAGGGGCAAAGAGCAGGAAGGCAAACACAGAATTCAGGGAAGATGTTCAGTCTGATCGTAGGTGAGATGGATGCCTGGACAGATGGACATGAGGAGGCAGGAGCAAGGAACAGACTGATGTGTCTCCAAAATATTTGTACCAGATACAATCAGACTGAACACCTCTCCTGAATTCTTCTGCATTTGCTGTCCTGCTGTTCTCCATGAAAATATGATGGCCAAAGCCTCTGCCATGCTTTGTGTGAGTGAGAGGTGAGGAGCTGTCTCCTATTCANAATATACACATATATATGTCAGGGAGAACCAGCTTTAAGAAGACAAGGCAGGGGGGAGCTACCAACAAGGTGGCACAGAGAAACCACAGCCCAACTCTTCCCAGACACACCTGGAAGAAAAAGAGGTAACAGGGACAACCTGCCCCAGGGGAAATATTTACCGAGCATAAGGAGAAATTCATTCTATGCAAGACTGGTGTAGCTGTGGTGTGGCTCTGGGACGGGGACAGTTTACACCTCCATTCTCAGGGACATTCCAAATCCAGTGGGACAGGGCTCTGAGCTACCTGCTCTAGCTTTGCTACCAGCTCTGCAGGGAGCTGGGGTTGGACCATGGACCTCCCAAGCCCCTTCCAGTCTGAAATTTACCTGATGCTCCAATGTGCATTGTGCAAAAGTGATGCGGCAATTTTAAGACTCACTTGTAAGATGGCCAACACCAATTCACTGCCCGCAGCTCTTCCACACAGCTGATGCCAGAGCTGCCTTACATCCCCTGCTGACTTCACAAGTTTTGATACCACAGAGGAACTGGAGGAGCTGAGTATCGGAGAAAGCAAATGCCTGTGGAAAAACTGTGCAGGTTTAATGGCAGGCTCTAACCAGAAGCCTGGGTGCAAAATGACATGTCTGCTCTTGAATGGGGCTGCTTACAGTAATAGTCAGAGGGTTGTACGCTCTGGGTTAGAGTCTGACAAGCAGCTCCTCTGGTTGTGCCTTACTCTGTCCTGGAGAAGCAGAGGTTTGGGCACATGTGTTCGTGGCTTGGCTCACTCCTTGTGTTTTTCCACTGAAGCACTTTAGTATTTTTAGGCTGAAAGAGACGACTCTGTGCTATGCTGGAAGAATCAGAGCAGTCCTGTGCAGGCAGGACACTCTAAGGTGAAATACAGAGAGTGGAGTACAAGAATTAAAACTGGCACGGAGCCACCATCCCTGCTCACAACAAGGCTGGGGTTGAGAGTGGGAAGAAGGGGCTCCGAGCTGCTGGCTGGTGGCATGGAGAGCCTGCACACACATTAGGTGCTAGGCTCTGATATCCACATGAGAGAGCAGCAACCAGCCCCAGCATTTCCTGAAGCTGGGATGTCTGCTTTCCCTCCTCTGAGGACTTAAAGGCCGCAGACCCACCTCTTCCAGGAAACAACCTCGCCCACACAGCCTGGTGCACTGCCAAGGCAATTGTGTCTGCAGGCGATGCTGGCACTGAGGACCAGCACGCAGAGCACAGCTCAGCCAGCAGCGTTGTTGGTGGGATGCAAGGCAGATGGGGAATGTCACAAGGAGCAAGAGCTTCCACAAGGGCCAGTGCAAAGCTCACAGGGCTAGGAGCTGCCTTTGACCCTGCCAAAAAGGACCTGGAGGTGATAGTGGATGCCAGGTTCAATACAAGCCAAACATCTACCTTGTGAGTCAAGTAAACACATTTACTCTCCTTCAGGAAAAGCAGAGACCAGAAGATCAAGGGAAGAGCAAAACCAGCACACACCGATGCAAGGAAGCTCCTGTGACCCAGAATATCCTGAAACAGACCCCTTTGAAACGTATTTTTGGCAAGGAGAGAGGACATGGGAAGATGTGGGCTCCCAGCATGCTGGTGGTTGTGCAGCCACAGCTCTGGGCAGAAGGGCCCGGCCTCTCGCTGGCTGCTCCCTCTGCACGGCCTAACGACGGCTGCAGGCAAGCATCTCTTTGGAAAGAATTCCACATTTTCCACGAACTTTATGGAAACTAGGAAATCCAGTCAGGCACATGCTGGCTGAGAGGCGAGTTGGGGCCTCGGGTGGAGAAGAACAGAGAGGCACAGGGACACGGTGCCTGCAAAGGAGAACTGAACCAGGATGGGCAGAGGTTCCCAGACAGCAGAGACCACATCTGCTCCAACTCCAGTTTATTGAACATTACAAAATACTCTGCATATATTTTCACATTATAACAATATCCTTGCAAATAATATATTAAGTCTTGAGTCATTTGTGGTGCCCATGGCTACAGAAAACACTGACCCAACTAGAGATTTAGTATGGCCCAATATCAGAAATCAAAACTAGAATAAGTCATACCAGAAATGCAAAACTATATAAAAACCTTTTAAAAACCTCATGCTCATCTGGTGGAACAGGTACAGAGCTGAAGGGCCTCTGCTGAGCCCTGCTGATAGTGCTGGTGGTCCCACCAGCTCACCTGCTCCACAATGGGCTCATCCACCCAGTGCATCCAGGTGTCCCCTTGGCACCTGCTGTCTCAGCACACCCACAGAACTGGAACAGGCAGGTTTTTATCTGCTTTGGAGCATTAACAGTCCAAGTCCCCATTTTTCCCAAAGAGGAGCACCCCCAACCCTCCTGCTCTGCTGGTGCCCAGCCGTTGTGCTCTTTTGTGTGCTGAGCAGTTCTTGGGGAGCAATTCTTGGCCCTTGGGGTCACACCAGAAATAATTCATCGTGTGGGCCACTGGGTCCCACCACCCTCTGAGGAGGGAGCAGGGGTGGCTGGGATGCAGGTGTTGGGGACAGACCTTTGAAGATGCACTCTGCTCATACCCATCACCCCTGTTCCTGATGTACATTCATACCTGCTGCTCGCTCCACTCCCTGCACCATGACCAATCCTCCCAGGTGATGCACCCCAGGCAGCTGGAGGGACTGGGACGTGGGCAGAATGAACACCAAGGATGCTGTGCAGGGCAGCTGCCTCCCAGTAAAGCCAGAAAGCTGAACACTGCAGCTGTTGGGAACACATCCAGGCGACAGGCGTGAGGCTGGCACAGCAGGTTGGCTGTTAGAGAAGTCCCTGTGCGTACGGGTTCACTAGTCCAGCTCCTGGTGGAGCCAAACCCCAGGAGCACTGCTCCCAGTCCTGAGAAAGTCATGGCCTTGTCTCTGTGGCGCCTCCATAACCCGGGGAACGCAGAGCTGTCATGGTAAGGAGCCTCTCTCTGAGCTCCTGGCTGAGTTCCATGCACGTTGTGAGGAACCAGCACCGTGGCCACCTTGAAGTCAATGGCTCAGTCACTGGGTGTGGGTGGGCTCTTGTGCACCGGCACCGCTCCCAGCCCTTTGCCAGAGGTCTCCTACTCACAGCCAGGCTGGAGATCAGCTCATACTCCTACACCTGTAAGCAGCCACAGTCCATTTGCCAGCAGCCACCACCTCGGGGCAGCACAGCCACGACAGGATCAAGTCTGTTTCGGATCCCAGCCCTGGGAGAAATATCTCTAACCTCCCAGCTGCAGAGATGTGTAGGGACCAGAGAGGAAGAATGAGGTCTGGGATCTATGCCTCCCTGGGTGGACAGGGGCTGGTACCTGCTGTTGCAGCACAAAGACCAATTATTGACCAGGTTTGCATCAGTAGATGCATGGGCAAAGCACACCCTGGAGTACAGCCCCAGGAGGAGTACTGGGTTCTCCTGCCACTCCTGGAGTTTATGGAGACACACAAAAGCTTTGCAATGCAAGACAGAGCGGTCAGCAGGTCAGCCTGTCTGCAGCTCTCAGCCCCTTCCCAATCCACAGGGTGCCTCAGAGGTGGCTTGCTCTGTTGAACTTCAGCCACCTGGGCTCTGCAGTGGGTGGCATCCTGCCCTGCTCCTCCATCAAAGGCTGCAGCTCCGGCTGCTCAGGACCGTCCGGGCTGCTGTCACTCTGTGACCGGCCGCTCTTGGAGATGTGGCTGGGGAACTGGAAGCAGGAGCTCTGCTCCGGCATTGCCTGGCTTGCAGACTGGGGCTGCTCCTCCAGCACAGGGCAGGCGAATCTCCTGTGCTGAGGTCCGCTCTCGGTGCCTGGGGGGGAAGCGATGCTCTCCAAGGAGGAGATGCTTTGGTTCCACGCCTTCTGCATATCCACTGGCACGATTTTGGTGGTCTCCGAGGAGACATAAACAGCCAGATCAGCCTGGTCTCCTTTCCATGGCAGCTCCTTCTCTGCCAAGGTTGGTGATGGTGGGATGATGCAGGGGCTGGGGCAGACATCCAGGCTGCCTGGAGATGCAGATGGAGGGACAGTGAGAGGGAGCTTGCACAGCTCTCAGTCTCTCCTTGGACCCTGCAAACATTGCAGAACCAACCACTACCAAATGGCCATAGAATGCTAGAATATCCTGAGCTGGAAGGGACCCACAAGGATTATGGAGCCCAACTCCTTGCCCTATGCAGGACAACCCCAAGAATCGCACCATGTGCTGGCCCAGGGATGCAGGACACAGGGAAGCTCTGCCATGCCTCCAGAGGACAGTGATTCTCCCATTCATGCTCTGTTGACTTTGGTTTTGCCCAGGCCAAGGCAACTTTGTTCCACAGGCAGAGGAAGGACAAGCTACCCAATGGCAGCTGCCCTGGCATGGAGCATTGGTGCCTACCAGGAGTTGTCTTTCCCTGCAGGACCTCATCAGTGGCTCGAGCGACGAACACAATCCCCTCATCGTCCTCTTTCTCCGTCTCTGAGCTATCACTCTCCTCCTCCTCTGAGCTGACCATCACCAGGACAGGAGCTGCAGGCAGATGGAGGGGGTTGGTTTGGTGCTAATGCAACCCTTGGTGCTGTCATCCCACCAAGCTGGCAGTGGGCAGGCACAGCAGGTGCTCCCATCCCACCCCACCAGGTCCCCTTACCAGGACCTGCCATCCTCACCTGCCACTGGCCTTACCTGCATCCTGCCAGGGGACATTTCTGTGTGTCTTCCCATTGGCTGCCTCTTTGGTCAGAGAGATGTTCTTCTGTGAAAGAAGAGGAACTGGCTGGGACCTGCCCTGTGTACAGCCCTAAACGCAACAGGTGGTCCTGCGAGCCAGCCAATATTGGGCATGCAGATTCCACCCTGGCTACCTGGCAGATGGTTCCTAGTCCTTAGGCTTTGCATCTTTATGGCCCCACAATGAACTGCTCAGCTGCAATGGATTCAAAAGCCTCCAAACAAAAGAAGACACCTAAGGCTCAATTTGAGATGCAGTGCCACACTTCTGAGCTTGGATCTGCACCAACACTGAGGCTGCTTTATGCTGAGTCCTCTTGGAAAAAGAACCTGGGGCTCCTCCGGGGCTTTGCTCAGTGAAGAGCCACCCCACAGCACTGATGGCATGCTGGGGACACATGGACACACAACACCTGCATGTTCACATGCAGCATCAACAGGACTGAGAAGAGATGAGCTGCTTTCCGCTCTGGCTCTGGAGGTGCTGATGCCCTGCAGCACCTCACCTACATCCCAAAAGGACCTCTCTTACTGCATCCTGGGGGAGGCCAAATCTCAGAGCTAGGAAAAGAACAGGAGCCTGGGGAGGACTTGCCTTTTTCCTGCCTTTTTCCTTCAGCCTGGCCTTGCTCTTGGAGGAGCAGACATTGTGCTTTGTGGACTTGAAGGTCTCCAGACGCCTCTTCATGTTCTGCCGGAAGATTTCTTTATCTTGGCGCTCTTGTTTATCTGGAGAGATGAAGTGACGGCTGTAGCTGGCCTTGTACTGGCCGAGGGAGAGGCAAAGAGACACAGGGTGAGCAGCTGGCCCCACAGAGCATCGTCCATCCCCGCTCCTCTTGCAGGTGCTGCTCCCCTCGGGGTCAGCCGCACGCCGTGGCCCGGGAGTGCTCACCCGCCGGCGGGGCTTGTAGAGGCTCCCTCGCAGCACGTGGTGCATGGCAGCGTCCTCCTTGTCCCGGCGGCTCCGCACCGTGTCGATCACCTGCAGGTCCAGGCACGCGCCGCTCCCGCTCTCCCTCCTGTGGGGAGATGGAGATGGAGGGGCTGGGCTCCATGCCCACACTGTGCCAGCCCCCAGGGAAGAGGGCAGCTGTGAGGTCCAGCGAGGTCTGTCCAGGGGCTCCTAGGGATGCTCGTACTCACAGGAGGTTTGTGACTGATGACTCTGACATGGACGTGCGGCTGGGCATGGAGGGCAGCGCCAGCTTGGCAGCCGAGAGCACGTGGCCACCCTGGGAGGTGGGAGGACAAGGCTGGCATCAGGACAGCAAGGGCAGGGCTGGGCAGGTCCCCACTGCCTGGCCAGAGGGTGCACATGTGGCCATACATGAGGGGAGCCTCTCCTGCCAGGGCCATCCTGCCGCCTGGACACCCCTCCTGCCTGTACCTGATCAACAAAGCTGATAGCATCACGGATGTTCAGCTTGTAGTAAACATCCCAGATCTCATCCCGCAGCCTGTAGGCAGATTTCCGCATCAGGAGCTGGCTCAGGTATTTCTTGTCAAACTGCTCCCACCTGCCATGAGATGAAGACACAGGCAGTTTAGCTCCCATGGGGTACCACAGCCAGGGATATCCACCCACACAAGGCTGAGTGTCCAAAGTGTCCCAAGTATGGCGAAGGGAGGCTGGGCACGCAGGACCTGGCTGTGCACAGGGACACATTGCCAGGGAGAGCAGGAGGGGAGGGGACACGGTGACCCTTCAGCCTGCCCAAGGGGAAGCCAGACACCAGCGGGTCTGCGGGAGGCAGTGGGAGTAGGACTGGGGCCACCCTGCTGGAGCACTTCCCCTACAGGAAACAGGCTTTTTGCATCCTTTTCCTGTCGCCGTGCTGCAGATAAACACTGCCCAGGCAGGAACAGGGCTGTTCCCTCAGTGCCCAGCGCAGCTCCATCCATGAGGAGGCAGAGGACCATTGCCACCAACATGGACACCCCAAGTTCTGACCTTGGCAAGCAATGCCAGCTCCACAGCATCCCCAGCCACACCTGCCTGACCTCTCTCTGGGATGCTTTTGTCTGACCTCTCTTTGGTCTGCTGTACAACAGCAGCCAGATGGTCCTTATCCAGACTGATGGACAGACATACAGGCTTCCTGGTCCTGCTGCCCTGCCCACAGCAGGGGTGTCCTCCTGTGAGAACCCTGCGATGTCCCTGTGGCTGGCACGTGTCTCCCATTCACCTAACATTCAGCAGAGGATCCTGTCTAAGGCACTCACTTGTCCCGCCAGTAGTGGTAGCCGTGGTGCCCCACGATGTCCTCCACTGCTGCCAGGATGTGGTCAAAGGCCTTGAGTGAGGGGAAGAGGGTGAGTGGTGGCAAGGCTGCGGGTACCCCGGGGGTGCCGAGGTCATACACAGCCCTCGCCCAGCCCCACAGGAGTGGGGAGCCGGGCAGCCTCCGGCACTATCACCTACGTGCTCATGCAGCTCCTCGTTCAGCGTGGGTTTGTGGTGGTCACTGCGCTTCACCTTCAGCCACGTCACCAGGGGTTTGATGGTGAGGCCCTAGAATGGCAGGAGAAGGCAAGGGAAAGACTGGGAGGGCGAGAGGGTGCATGGCTGGGGCACGGGGAGCAGAAGCAGCAGGAAGTGACGGGACAGTGGCTGTGCCAGCCACGCATGCCCCAACCAATCTGACCCCTGTGCCATGGTGTACACCCCCAGTCCTCCTTCCCCTACACTCATATTCATCATCCCCATGGCTTCCTTTCCCAGGGCACTGAATGCCAGAGCCAGGGCCCAACAGCAGCTTTGTAAAGAGAACAGCCTGGAGAGGCACACACTTCTGGGAGCCAGTCCCAGAACAAAAGGCCAGTGGGAAAAGAATGTGGGCCATGGCCCCACCATCGCAACAGTCCCACAGAGGTCCTGCACACCTGCTGATGGATGGGTGCCAGAAAGCACTGAGGAACAAAAGTCACTTGAAAAAAGATGTTTTCCCAAAGCACATGTCCTCAGGCCAGTTCTGGGGCAAGAAAGCAGTGCTGGAGGAGGGCACAGTGCCAATGCTCACCTCCACAATGACAGTGAAGAACACCACCACAATGGTCGTTGCCACAAAGTAGTCCTTGGCTTTCACCTTTTCCCTGTCCAGCAGGATGACCAGGGCGAAGGCCACGGCCCCACGGAGGCCACCATATGACATGACCACCTGGTCGATCCTGTCCAGGGGGATGAGGCGGAAGCGGTTGAGCACATAGGTCTGGAGGACAACACCTGGGGAAGAAGGAGAAGGAGAGCCTGGAACGCTGGAAGAACCCTGCCTGCTCCAGGAGACAGCACAAACTCCCAGCCAGGATCCACGGCTGGCCTTGTGCCCCAACCTTTCTTGGGGAATATCCCTTTTTGGCACGAAAAGGGCTGTGTGCTACTGGCCACATACACAGCAGGACAGACTGACCTACGGCTCTGAAGAGCAGGATAAAGAACAGGGTGCCCAGCACCAGTGCCGTGTCCCATGTCCACTTGGAGGTGTCCACAGCCGAGATGCCCAAAAACATGAAAATGATGGTCTCTGAGCTGCTGGCCAGTGTCTTCATGGTGTACTTGACCGTGGTGCGGGACTTCTGGGAGATGTTGGCTTCCACGTACTTCTTGCAGCAGATCCCACAGAAGGTGACTCTGCAGAGGGGCAGAAGGAGCTGGCATGGCCCTACAGCGGGATGAGGAGTGGGTCTATTCACTGCCTCTTGCTGCTCAGCACTGCAACCCCGATTTCCTGGGCTCCCCTGGGGGACACCCCAGTACTCACGCCAGGATGGCGGAGAGCGAGACCATCTCGGCAGCGAGGTACGCGACGTAGGCCAGAAGGAACACGAAGAGCGGCTCGATGATGCGCACGCGCTTGGTGAACCGTGTGATCAGGGCCAGCAGGAAGGCGAAGAGCAGCCCCACGGCCGTGCCCCCCAGGCTCACCAGGAAGAAGGAGGCTGGTAGGAGGAGAAGACTCATTTGCACCATAAGCAAGTGGGCCCAGCTCCTGTGCCCCACAGCTACACCATGCTGGGCTGGCCAAACGCCATGTTCCCACCCAGGTCCCCACCGAAGCATCTCATGGAGCACAGAGCTTTGGATGATCCCAAAGCATCCCCTGGAGCACCTCTGCTATGGGGACAGGTTGATAGAGTTGGGGCTATTCAGGCTGGAGAAGACTCTGGGGAGACCTCAGAAGCTCTTCCAGTACCTAAAGCATACTCTGAAAGAGCTGGAGAGGGACTTTTGCCAGGGGCATGGGGTGACAGGACAAGGGGGAATGGCTTCAAACTGACAGAGAGCAGGATTAGATTGGGTGTGAGGAAGAAATCCTTCCCTGTGAGGGTGGTGAGGCCCTGGCACAAACTGGCCAGTGAAGCTGTGGCTGTCATCCATCATGGAAGTGTTCAAGGCCAGGTTGGGTGGGGCTCTGAGCAACCTGGTCTAGTGGAAGGTGTCCCTGCTCGTGGCAGGGGGGGTTGGAAGAAAATGGTATTTAAGGTCCCTTCCAGCCCAAACAATTCTGCAATTCTATGCTGATGGCCAGCATGTGATGCATGGAGAGGACACAGCTGTGGTGCTCAGTGCCCACCCCACAGGACAACAGCTCCTGTGCTTGCCCCGCTCCACTTCCACAACAGAGGAAGAGATGGAGAGGCTGGTGTGGCAATTACTCACCTACCCCCTTCACGTAGTCTGTGGCGTGGATGTGCGCTGGACCCAGCTCCACAAAAGAGTTGAAGACCTTGTACAGCACCTGCAGGCAAGGCAAATCCCTTGAGAAATGCAGGGCATTGCCCTGCCTTGAGAGGGGCGGATGGGTCCTGTGGAAGAGGCATTTCCTCCCCAAACCTGTCAGGTAACAGCTCATTTCAGCAGGCAAAGTCTCCCAGGGCCAGGAGAGAGGAAAGGCCAAGAGAGCATGGCATGGGTCTGCCCCCAGCTTGGGGATGTCACCTGCATCCTCTGCCCATCCTGGGAGAGTCCAGCACCTTTGACGATGTTGGACTCAACATTAGAGTCCCCCAAGCTGCAACTCACCACAGTGACAGCATCGTTCAGGAGAGACTCGCCAAACACAATGATGAAGAGGGTCTCATTAACATGGACTTCTTCGAAGACAGCCAGGACTGCCACAGGGTCCACAGCTGAAATCAGGCTGCCAAAGAGCAGGAAATCCATCAGCCCAGCTTCAACACCTGGATCTGTTAGGACAAAAGGACCAGGGTCAGGCAAACCAGCTACCCCAGAGCCTCTCTCACCAGGCAGAAACAAGCCTGTCCCTCATCTTATCCCAGTGACTTGGCTGCAGTATCTCAACTGGGAGTGCAGTGGGATGAGCCCAAAAGAATTCCCAGACCTCCAGGGTGCCCCTGGAAAAGCGGGGCTTAGCACACTCTTGCTGCAACATGAGAGGAGCATGAGGGATGTCCCCGTTGGCACCCAGGTGCATCACTGCTCCTCCAGCAGGTACCACCAAAGGCGGC
Source organism: Aleadryas rufinucha (assembly GCA_013397815.1). Classification (NCBI taxonomy): domain Eukaryota; kingdom Metazoa; phylum Chordata; class Aves; order Passeriformes; genus Aleadryas; species Aleadryas rufinucha. The sequence continues at coordinate 154,752 of VZTH01000119.1, forward strand.
TCAGCAGCCCCACCTCAGGTCCAGGCATCAAGTGGTTCCTCAGGAGATCTCAAAACACAGCCCAGGCCAGCCAGGGCCAGTGGCTCCAGCCAAGGACAGGGAACACGGCAGCGAGCCAGCAACGCTAGCCAAGGTCGGCAGACAAAAATAGCAAAGACATGAGTCAGCCCAGTGCCAAGCAGGGCCCGTCTGTCCTGCACGCTTGACCGTCCTGCCAGAGCACCATTCCCAGGATGTCAGGACCCTGCTCGTGCTGTAATTCCTAGGAATCCACAGCAGGGAGAGGCAGCGGGCTATGAAATCAGGGGTGCTTTGTACCTGCAACCTATATTTTGGGGATGTAGTCCAAGCTGGGCAGCCCTGCACACTCACCCATGAGCCCAGCCCGGTGCAGCCCCCAGAGTGCGGTGCCGGTGGCGAAGGAGTTCCAGAGTGTGCCCACCACAGCGTAGGTGAGGATGGCACCGATGTTGTCGAAGAACAGCCGGCTGGGCATGAAGTACCCCGAGTCCAGGACGATGGGGGGCAGAAGGAAGAGGAAGAACATGTTGGGCTCCAGCTGGTACTCAGCTTTCTTCGCCACAGCCAACACAATGCCCCCCAGGCCCAGCCCCAGCAGGATGAGGAGGCAGCTCTCTGGGACGATGGATGTCACCTTCCTTGACAGGTGGAAAACTAGAAGAAAAAGAAGAATGAGACCGTCAGCCAAATAAGCACATGGACAGAGCATCCCAAATCCACAGGTTTCACTGAAGGGTTGGGTGATGCATGATGGATGGGAGAAGAACAAGAGAGCACCTATGGAAAGGCTGCTTTGTGGCCTTGTATGCACAGAAGACCTTCCAGCTACCTCCCAGGTCAGGATTTCAGGTCCCTGACTCTTTAGGATTTCCCTCTCCTTCTCAGTCACTGTCTAATAAGCCAATCAGCCAGGCATTTTACTTTTCTTGGCTTCTGTTATCTGCACTTAAAGGTTTAAAGCAGGCAGTGAGCACGTTCACAGTGTCACGAGCACTGCTGGCTGCTGCTCAAGTGAAGAAATCCTGGTGCACCGGGACATGTTACCCCACTCGGAGACGAGGATGCTCAGCCCTGGTGACGGGGTGACCTTGTTTGCATCTGTCTGAGCCAGCAGCCAGAGCAGCATGCAAACCACTGCAGCACAAGCCATGCCAGAGCACAACGTCCCTCAGCACCAGCTAACCTACCTGCATGCAAAAACACAGGCACTTGGGAGCTGCAGATTTAGAGATGCTCGGAATAATCAGTTTATTCCACGCAAGGTTTGGGCCAAATCTTAAGCTGCCGTGGAACAGGATGTATTTTCTAAAGCAAGCAGAGGATGCCCTGGTATTCATCCATCAGTAATGTGGCAGCGAGCCTGTGCTCAGGCACAAGCCAGCAGGATGCCACACCAGCCAGCACAGGGGATTGGTTCCTCCAGGCACCCTTGTCCCCCAAGGCAGGGTGTCCCCTGTAATCCCAAATCATTCCAGCTTCCAGGCAGGCAACCCCCCATCCCTGGGGGTTTCTCCTCACTAGCACAAGGTGCTGTGTTTTTGCTGCCTCCTCAAAAGGGCATTGCTTGGGGAAAGGCTGTTGAGGGTCACGGTGGTTTTGTCCCCCCATCATTGAGTTCTGCCATCACTTGTGACATCCAACCCAGCTCTGTTGCATGACTTGGCCATCAATGAAGAAATCTCCTGGGGAGTGGGTTCCTCCAGGCACTTGGAGAGCCACCTCTGTCCTTGTGCACCCAGCAGGTACAAGGGACATCAGGGTAGGCTCTGAGCCATCACTTGGCTGCAAGCCCAGTCCTGCTGCCAACCCCAAAACCCAGTCCCTAAAGCCCTTTAGCTGGACTAAAGGTGCCCATTGCTTGTGCCAAGCTGCCCCTCCAGAAGGAAAGCTGTGCTATGGTCGTGCCCCAACCCTAGGTCACTCGGCTGCTTCTCTGCTTTGGAACCCCCATGCACAGAGCATAAAGTCTGCCCAGCCCAGGGTGCTGTCTCCAGTGGCGTAGACCTGGAGAGGAGCCCAGGAACAGGCAGCACTTCATCAGTAGGTTTCTATGTCTCTATGCCCTTGTCATTTTCCTCTGAACCTGTCCTGGTCCTGTTCTATCCTTCTGGGACAGTCCCAATGTCCCTGAGATGTGGACAGCCAGGGTACTGAGGCTGTGGCCTCCTGATGTTCTTCCTTTCCCAGCACCTCTTAGGTGATTTTCTCTCCTTCACCACAGCTGAGCTCTGAATTAGAGGAGATAATTCAGTGTCAAAGATCTGGTTCACAGCCGGAGACATCTTTGAGCCCAACACCCAATGTGCAGGCTGAGGGCCACTTTTCCTTTAGCTGAGGACCTGGAGAAGTTGCTCCTTGGCACGGTGAGCCCCGTCCATGCCCCAGCTCTGGCTCCCTGCCATAATACAGCAGGAGCACTGCTGCAGCCAGCAGGGGCAGAGCAGTGAGCACAGGGGCAGTGTGATCTGCAGCTCCACCACCAACCATCCCAATAGGAGAGTGCACCCAGGCCAAGCCTCTGCCATAGCTCTGCCACCGAACATCCCAGCCACAGAGCCTGGGGCATCCCCCCTCAGTCCCAGCCACCTCTGCTCATTGCCATGGGCTGCAATACAGCCCTGGAGACTCTGGTGATATGGACACTACAGCCCTCCAAGCAGACCCACAACCTGAGGGAAAGCTGGCTGGGCTTCATCCAGGCCAAATTCCTGTGAAATGACCGCACAAATCACTGCAGAGCATTGTTCACCCCACACAAGCTGCCTTCACCAGTGGACGAATGGTGCTCACTCAGCGCCTGCAGCAGGCTGTGAAGCCGCTTCCCACCCACGGGAACAAAGCTCTGAAGTTTTCAAGAAGGGAACGAGGCGTCCAGCCCCTTTCTGCATTCTCAGGAACATTGCCAAGATCCCTGCTCTCTGCTTCAGCAACCCATCTGTATTCCCCATGCTGTGGAGCTATGTCCTGGCTGGCTGGAGGGAGACAGGAGAGCGTGCAGGGATGCTGTGGGGACATGGATCCTGGCTGTCATCCATCAGGGAAGTGTTCAAGGCCAGGCTGGATGGGGCTTTGAGCAACCTGGTCTAGTGGAAGGTGTCCCTGCCCATGGACAGGTAGTTGGAAAAAGATAATCTCTAAGATCCCTTCCAACTCAAACCATTCTATGGTTCTATGATTGTTTTCACCAAGCCAGAAACTTGGGAAAGTAAAGGAGAAGCATCAATGGGAAAGATCATGCTTGTCCAAGAATCTCCTGGCTGATGGGGAAAGCTGCCACCCTCCCCAGCACACGAGCTCCCCTGTGTCACAGAGAGCAGCCAGTGGGGACAGGCAGAACGAGCTCTAATTTTATACACGCTAGGCAAGGATTTCAGCACTAAAGGTTCCCACAGCAACAGTAACTTAGCCACATGTGAATTAACTTCAGAGACATAATCCATACTCAGGCATCCATAATAAAGGATTTGCCATTGAGAGAACTCAGGGCCAAAACCTGCTCTGCTCCTCCAGAGCTTGGGAAATGGCAGAACACCTAAACTGAGACATGAGCAGCTGGGGACAGAGGTGATCGTGTGAGAAGAGATGGTTGCAACCCATGGCAACGCTGCTGCATGGAAAAACATCTGTCTGCTGGCAAACTCCTGCCCATGGGGCAGCTAAATGTAAGGAGAATGTCTGGGGCAATGCTCATCACCTGTGTATTCCCCACATCCCGTGCTCTGACTGTGGTTGGAAAAGGCAGCAAAGCCCGGATGATGCCTCGCTGTGCAGGAAGGCAACACCCAAGCCAGCTTTTCCCTGCCCCGGGTGTTTGCTGGCTTGGGTCACCCCAGCATCGTGACTGCTTCTGAGAACAGAGCCCACAGTGTCATTTCCCCATCACCCGGGCGTGGGGCCGCTTCCTCCCTGCAGTCACAGGGCTGTGAGCTGTCAGCCCAGCACCACAGCCACAGCGGATCCTCTGCACCAGCCTACACCCAGCGTCCACGGCTGGCGCTGCCCTCTCCGCTCCCCCAGAATCCTCCACCCCTGGTTCATCTCCTCTGTGGACTCCTGTGCAGCCTGGGGACCGCATGTGCCATCTCTGGGGACACCCATGGCAGGGTGCTGCCTGCAGCTGTGCCTCCAGGTCTGGGTGTTGCTATTGGCTCCAGGCTTTGAGTATCCTTTGGATACACTGAGCCCGGCAGCTCGAAGCTATCAGCCATCAGGGTTCACATCTGGCTTCCCTCCTCTGTGCCCACCCATCTCTCCTTCTCACACACAGAGGAGAGTGTCCATCAGCTCACCTCAGGCCTGGAAGAATGTGGCGGATCTGGGGGCTTGGGAATGATCCCAGCTCAGGCCCAACTGCACCCACTCACACAAAATCCAGGGTGGCTGAGGGGAGCACGTCAATGGAAACCTGCACAGGGAGCAGCTCCAGGGAGAGGTTGGAGAGAAGAAAATAACAGCCAGGGAAGGGAATTTTCTCTCTGATCTTCTGCAGGTAGGAGGGACGCACTCGGCAGCTGGAGGTGGCACAGCTACAGCAGTGTTGTATTTTTAAGCTCATGATACCTTTTAATTCATTCCTCGCGAGGCTTTAGGTCTCTCTTGCGAGAAGGCAAGGAAGGAGAGGAACGGAAGACCCACAATGATGCTTGGGACAGGCAGAGGCCAGCTGGTGGTCACAGCTGTAGCTGTCCCCTGTGTAACGAGTGCTGCTGCAGGTCCTGGCTGCTCAGAGATTCCGCTGCCTAACTCTGAACCCACATTTCTTGATCCAACTCGAAACTAAGAGGGTGTCTGCGCCCCCACCACAGGGGCTGTGCCCACAGTGGGGTGCCTGAGGAGAAAACCTGGCTCAAGGTCATGATCTCATCCCCTGGGCCCAGCACAGCAGGCAGGGGCACTGTGGAGGACCAGCCCTCTGGGTACCCCTGCTTGGCACCCACGCATGGGTGTCCCCTCCCCAGCGCCCCGGGTGCTGGTGGGGAGCCCAGCCCTGCGCAGCTCACACACATCCTCATTCCCACGCAGCCTCTCACAGCAGAGCCTCCCCCGGCTGTGTGGTCCTGTGCTGGGGAGCAAAAGAGTCCAGGGCCAACCCAGTCTGGAGTGACCCACCAGAGGAGACTGCAGGCACCTGCCATCCCCAGGCTGCTGGGGGCACATCCTGCCTGGCACTGGCACCACCGAGCCTTTCCCCGGGGGCTGTGGGGGGAACAATGGCTTCTAGACCTGCCAATGGCAGGTGCTGTGCCAGCCTTTGGGAACACGGGACATCCCTTGGGGCTCCTCGTGAACCATCCCTCCTCTGTGCCCACCCATCTATCCATCGATCCCTCGCAGGAAAAAACATCCCGGGCCCCCACCTTTTCCTTCGGGTGGTACCTTCACCCCGTCGCCGCACATCACCCCACGGCAGGGCACGGAGGATGTGCGGTGGTCCCCGACCTCCGCAGCCCAGCTGAGGGTGGTGACCAGCCGGATTTGTCCCCATGACCCGTGTCCCGGCGTGCGGTGACATCCCTCGTCCCGGGTGCCCCCGCGCCCGCCGAGAATGCCGCATCCCGTGCCTGCCCGTGGGTGGGCACGGCTGCTGCCGGGGGACCGGAGCGGGTGGGGACACGGGGACACTCACCGATCTTGGCCAG
>VZTH01000125.1:204-25204 GCA_013397815.1 Aleadryas rufinucha
GGGTGTTGGCTCTGACGTAACGGGGGCGGTGGTTCTGACGTCACGCAGAAGGTGGGCCTGACGTCACGGGGCGGGCGCCAAAATGGCGGCGGCGGCGGGAGCTTGGCTGAGGGGCTGCGCGAAGGTGACGCCTCAGGGTGGGACAGGGGCGAGGGGAATGGGGACAAGGGAAGGCTACACCGTGTCCTACCGAGCTGCTGCAGCTCCCGAGCCTGCCGGTGACGGGCGGGGGTCTCTGGCTCCGGGGCTGGGAGCTGTCGGCGTGCGGGGGCTGCGGGGGCAGCTCTGCGAGGCGTGGGGGGTGGCAGGGGGAAAATCCTTTTCTCCGTTTGCCCTGTGGATCTGTGTGCGGAGGGGCGGTGTTGGATAAGTTCGTGCTAAGAAAAGTTCTCGTAAGTCTTGTGAAATGGTTGCGAGGAGGCAGCACCGCCCTGGCAGCAGAGGCGCTTCGAGGTCTCCTTTAGTTGCATATCAGGGAAAGGTTCTTCCCCCAGAGGGTGCTGGGCACTGCCCAGGCTCCTCAGGGAATGGGCACGGCCCCGAGGCTGCCAGAGCTCCAGGAGTGTTTGGGCACCGCTCCCAGGGATGCACAGGGTGGGATTGTTGGGGTGTCTTGTGCAGGAACAGGGGTTGGACTGGATGATCCGCGTCCCTTCCAACTGAAAATATTTTGTGGTTTCCTAAACACACTTGTGGCACTGGATGAGTGATCAAAACAAGCAGAAACCCCGTGGTTTTGCCACGTGTGCCTTGGCTGTGCAGGGTGAGAAGCTGTGCTGGCCTGAGACCTTCTCCTGCAGCTCATGGGTGTGTCGGGGCACTTGAAATAAATTGAAATAAAGAAAACCAACCCCAGAAATGAAGGCAGGCTTCCCACTGGGGAGCTTCTCTGCTGAGAAATAGAAGCTGTGTGGAAACCGGCTGGGATGGATACAGGAGGGAAGTCACCAAGGCAAGCAAAGTGAGCTGAGGAAAACATTGCTTTGGTCTTTTTCTATCTTAACGCTGCTGCCAGGTCCAGCATTAAAATCTTGTTTTAGATAGTAAAATAAACAGAAGGAAACCAAGAGAATTGATGTTTTAAAGAGCTGAGGTGGAGGTAAGAATTGAGATAAACAGAAAAATCAATGTTATCAGCAACAAGTTCTCAAATGCATGTGTTTAGTAGGGCAAACAGTCTGAATCCTGTAGCAGCATAAATCACTACCTACAGAAAAAGAGGAGGAGAAAAGGGCAGGGAAGCAGCATCCAAGGATTTAAGTAATATACATGTGCTTTAAATAACTGTCTGAAATTAGTGATACTACATGGCTTCTAAGAATAAAAATGTACACAATAATGTAGTGAGTTGTTTATTTAGTTAGTTTTAAAATCTAAATGTTCAGCTAAAATATAGTTTCCACATTGGGCTGTTATTGCTCTGGTGCAGCTGTGAGTTACTGCCCTGTGTGTGGGTGTTGCCAGCATAAATCCCATCCCTTGGATGCATCCCATTGGTTCTAAAACTTTTCAAGGTGACCTTGTTAGGAATATTCCTTTGCTCCTGCAGCACCGTTTCACTCGTGTCTCAAACAAGTACTTACCAAACCATGGCTGATAAATGTCTGAGCCTTTGTTTCTCCTGCTGTGGTAGGACACCTTTCCACTCTCACATGGGTTGGCTGCAGGGAAAGTGATGGGAAGGAGGGAAAGCCTGGGGTGGTTTCAGGAGAGGTGATCCCACGTTGCTGTGAGGGTGGTGAGGCTCTGGCACAGGTTGCCCAGAGAATCAATCTCTGGCCATCCCATCCCTGGGAGTGTCCAAGGCCAGGTTGGACGGGGCTTGGAGCAACCTGAGATAGTGGAAGGTGTCCCTGTCCGTGGCAGGGGGTGGGACTGGATGGGCTTTAATGTCCTTTCCAACCCAAACCACTCTGATTTTATATTTTATATTCCCAGTGATTCACCTTGTTTATGCAACCGTGGAGGAAAACTGCTCTTTTTTTTGTGCTTGGAAATGAAGTTGTGGAAGGAGCAGGAAGTGTGTGTGGTTTGTAGCCCTGTCACTGGTCAGGAAGCAGCACAGTGTTAAAGAGAAATGTGCCTGTCTATACTCAGGTTTGTCCCTGTTAGCCCTTGCCAAGGACAGACTTGTACCGGTGGATGTTTGCACACCTGGGTGTCAGGTGACCCCAGCATAGCTGCGTGTTCTGCAAATAATCCATTCCTGGCTCACTGCTTCCAGAACGTGGTTGTCTTGGACTCAATCTCTATTAAACAATGTTTTCTTTGTTTTTGTGAAGACCCACAATGAGTCCAAGAACTTCATCATCATTTTAAAGTGTTGCAGCTATTGCTGATCATCCAAACATTGTATTCATAATTCAGCCCTGCTCACCCGTAGTTGTTTCATGTCACCAGGGGTGTTGAATGTGAATGAACACTGAATGTTCACAGCAATATTTATTTTCTCTATTACCACTTCTTACTGTTTGTTGTTGGGTTTATTTTAATGCACAGCTGTTTGTGCCAAAATCAGAGTTTCCTTATCACAGTAGACTTGCTTCTTGCCTCCAAGAGTTCATCGATGTGTTTTACATCAGTTCTTCAGCCAGGGAGATGACAAGTGTTGAAAGCCAACATGAAAGAGGGGGAATTATTAGAAGGATCAAAGGAATTTTTACTTCCTGACCCCAGAGTTTCTGCTGTTTTTTGAGGAATGCTGCTATCACAGTGTGCATTGTGGAATTGCCCTGTGTTCTGTGAGCTAAACAGGCGCCTGCTTAGGGCACAGCCAGTCTGTTGCTCACTCTGGGGTTAAGAATGAGTGCTGCCAAAAATGTGTGTTGGCAGACGTGTTTTCATATCCTTTATGGCACAGCTGTGTCTCTCCTGGGGGTTTCTGTCAGCAGTTGTCGTGGTAAGACATTTATGTTTCCACACTTCAGACTGACATAGCAAAAGTGACAGAAATCTGTAGCAAAGATCAGATCTGTGGACATCAGCCCCAGAGTGGGCTGGGTTTGGGGAGCTGTGAGAGCAGAGGCATTGTTCTGTCCTGCCTCATTTCAGACACAGTCGAGCTGTGCTGCTTTTCAGGAATACATTTTGGCTACTACTAGCCCATTACTTTTTGAGCCAGATCCTTTATGCCAACTTCCTTTAAAATCCTAAGTAATGATTCTGTGTTTGGAAAGCATATTGGCCTTCATACCAAACTTACCTTTCTAAGATAATTAAGTCTTTGAACACAAAAGTTTTTAGGTCTCCAAGGGACCAAGCTGTCACATTATCTGTGTCCTGACAATCACTGTGTAGCTTCCTCCCAAAAGCCTCTGTTCTGTTCATTTTTGTGACTTTTGCCACATATTCTTAAGGTTATTCCCCACAGTGAAATGCTCAGCAATGCCTCTGCTCTTTTGGATGGATAACCAATGCTTCTTGAAATTATTGTTGTATATTGTGGACAACTGGGGACCATAAGCATAAATCACTTAGTTTTAGTTCCTTCCTGTTCTTTCAAAAGAAATCAACCAAATAGAACATATTAGTTATTATAGTTACATAACACTGTCAATATACTAACTGTAGGATTTTAACTGTATAGACATTAACTGTACAGAAACATTCAAATGTTTTGTCTACAAAACGTGTGCTCCTTCTGAAAATCATGAAGTGGTGGATAAGAATTCAGTCTGAATACAGAAATCCGCACTGCAGTTAGAAGTTAGGCCCTTTCACAGCAAAATACCAATAATCCACATGAGGGGCTGTCAGATTGCTTTAGAAACAAAAGTTGCTGGTCCCTGGAAAACCAGGGAGAAAGCTAAAGTCAGTAATTAAAGTTGACAGGCCTGTAAAAGCCATTCTTAAAGTGTATTTTATATTTATTCTTACAATACTTTTAATGAAAGTATTAAATCTATTGAAATACACTCTGTAAACTCACTACTCTGAATATTGCAGTAGGCTTGCAAAATCATCTGTAAAAATAAATACTAACAGCAGAGTTTATTTGCTGTAAACACTAAAATTGAGTAAAAAAATGTTTGTGCATACTTTTGTAGAATAAACTTGTGTTAGTAAACTCCCAGAAAGAAAACTGTTTGATGTTAAAAGAATAGTAATTAAAGGATATTTTGTTTTAGGAGATGGGGAAGAGGAAGGTTATATCTTCTCAAAAGCTTTCAAACATTGGGTATAAGTTATATTTCCTAATAATTTACTGAGTAAAAGCACTGGGTAAAGTTATATATTGCTGTCTGCATACAAATCCAACTGTTTGCATGTTCTGTATTTGTTGCCAACAGCTGAGAAGACACGTGCCAGCACACTTGGCTCCTTGGAGGGTTTCTCCCTGTGTTTTTAGATCCTCCAAATCAGAACTGAAGCCAAATCTAGCCAGTGATGGACTTGTCTGTGCTCCACTTCAAATGTTCACCGAAGAGGAGGCCATGCTGAAAGACATGGGTAGCTATTATCTCTGTAGTTAAAATTCAGAAATGTTTTAACTGGAAGGGATATTGTAGCTTAAAATTTTTTTTTCATTATTTATTTCTAGTCAAATATTGAGCTTGTTGTGGTGGTTGTGCTTTGCACCTTGTTTTGCTTGGACTGCTTGTCTGGGAGAGCCAGAACACATGCATAACCTGTCAGTAGCACCACATTCCTGTTGTATGGATCCCCAAGGAGACTGTTGGAATACTCAGATGTTTTCTTTCTTCTCTTCATTACAGTGGCCAAATTTGCCCAGGAACGAGTTGCACCTTTTGTGCAAAAAATGGATGAGAATGCGAAAATGGAAGAGTCCGTCGTACAGGGACTGTTTGAACAAGGGGTCTGCACTCTTTTACCTAATCTTCTATTTGGAAAGTAACATCATTTTCTGAATCTCTGACTGTGCCCTGTTCAGACTTTTAGCTGAAAAGATTGAGGGATATAATTCAAATGAACTAATGCATCATTAAAAGTTTTGGAGTCATCAACCACAAGACAATTCTCTTTACAGCATTATCACTCTCCATCTTTTACTGTAATTTTTTTTCCATCTCCCCCATACCACATACTTCATCTTATCTTTTAGTTCCTTGTCTTCCCTCCCTCACCTTTTTTTTAGTTGGATAAGCATAATTGGATACTGGAAAGGCCATGACTCCAAGTGTTGATGGAAAAGAGTGTCAGGAGTCCTCTGTGCCTTACTGGGCAGCCACGAGGACTTACATTGCCAATATCCTGGTGTTCATTCCTGGGTTCAATTTTAGCCTTTCCTGCTATCAGGACCAACAAATTTATATATTTGCACCTTTTCCATTTCAGCTGATGAGTATTGAGCTTGGGGAAGAATATGGAGGAACTGGAGCTTCATTTTTTTCAATCATATTGGTGGTAGAAGAATTGGCCAAAGTTGATCCAGCTGTGGCTCTTGTGTGTGAACTCCAAAACACTCTAACAAATAAGTTGTTTACCACCTATGGAACAGAAGAACAAAAGAGAACTTACCTGCCCAGGGTGTCTAAAGATACAGTGAGTCAAAGTCTTACTTTACTTAACTATTAAAATTATATTATGGCTTAGTAATATTAGTGGGATTTTTTTTTTTCAGTGACTAATGTGTGTCTGCAGCTCTGGAAAATATGTGTGAACTTTGAAACACTGGTTAGAGCAGAGATCTATGGTGATATAGATACATCCTGTCATCAGTAGCTGAGAGGTAAAAGTGGAAAGGCACTTATTAGTTGCATTAAAAATTAATTTACTGTGGAAAAGAACTGTAAAGCAGTTGACTTTGAGAGATGTGTAATTACACAGTGTTTCTATTCTTAATCTCCATAGCTGAAACTCAGTTACTTTAATGCAATAGGTTAAAGTGTTTGAATTTAAGAGACTTTTGCTGGCTTATAGGTATTTTCCTTGTAGGATTTATTTATATTTGTGAAAATTAAAATATCTTTTTCCCTTCCCTTGACAGCTAGGGAGTTTCTGTCTTTCGGAGGCTGGGTCTGGTAGTGATGCTTTCTCCTTGAAGACTCGAGCTGAAAAGAAAGGAGACTACTACATTATCAATGGCTCAAAGATGTGGATTAGCTTAGCAGAAGATGCAGGAGTTTTCTTTGTCATGGCAAATACAGACCCATCCTTAGTAAGTTGCTACAGATTTCTTGCATTTCAGTGACAGCTGCTGATATATGAAACTGTGGGCTTTATATTAATAATCTGATGTTAGAGGTTAATACTCTGTGCACCTTTTCCTAGCTTACTGCAAACCTTTAAAAATATTTCCCAACAAAAACTGAGAACTTGGTGAGCAATTTAATAAACTCCTCCAACCAGGGAAAATAAAAATGTCAGGATCATAGTTGCTTAGATGAAGAGCACAGCACTGGTGGTGTTCTGAGTAGCAGGACTCGCAGTCTTAAGTTTTTCCAACCTTTCTGACTTAGCTGACAAGTTGCTGGTGTTAAAAGGCAAAATGGGAAACTAAAAAGTATCCTACAGCAAAGTATGTCCAATAAAAAATTACATAGCTGAATATGCAAGTGTCAGGTTTATCCCCAGTCTGGGTATAGGTAGTGGATTTTGAGTGATATTAGTATGAAAAACAGTTTCTGATTATTTTTAACTCCCCCCAGGGATACAGAGGAATTACATGCTTCATAGTGGATCGCGACACAGAGGGGCTTCACGTGGGGAAAAAGGAGGACAAGCTGGGAATCAGAGCATCTTCCACCTGCCCAGTCACGTTTGACAACGTGAAGGTATTGTAAGTTCAGCTGTTGAAGCTTAATTTGTGTATAACTGGAACCTGAGAACACATAAGGAATGAATATTAACTAAATTCCCTGGTTTTTCCCTTAGACACACTGATTGTTGGGCATACTTTAACATTTTCCTCCCACAGAACTCTAGAGAGGGGTTGGATTTCTTAAATTTTGATGCGTTTTTTTCTCATTCATCAGTTTACAATCACATGAATCTGGGCATGTTCTAATCAGATATTCGAGGAATCAAATGTCTGGTTTTTGCTTTATGCCTTTACTTATGAGGAACAATTAATAAAACAAGTGCATGGATTCATATTTGAATTATTTAGTAGTTGCAAAGCAGAACAGAACAGGAGTAATGGAGTGGTTTTATTTTTCAGGTTCCTGAGACCAATATCCTGGGACAAGTTGGACAAGGGTATAAGTATGCCATTGGAATGCTCAATACTGGCAGGATAGGGATTGCTGCACAGGTGGGTTATTTGGTTTATTACTGAGCACAGCCAGGCTATAACTTGAGTTTGTACCGAAATGTATGGAATATTTAAAGCTATTTAGAAAATACTTTATTAAAAGCTCAGTCGCCACTAGATGTCACTGTTCCCGTAGCAAAGTTACAGTGACTGTGGGAACAACTGCCAGTGGGAAAATTCTCCTGTGGTGGCATAAGCAATAGACTCAGAAAACATTAAATGGCAATTAGCTTGTCTTTGGTCGTTAACTTATTGCTCCTGAATTATGTCAACATTCTTGTCTTCCACTATGAAAATTTGTTTTACAAAGAAAACTAACTTTGGAAAATTTAACACACTGAAATGCATTATACCAACTGGGATTGTGTGGGGCTGGCAAAGGTGACATAAACATCAGTGCTAACTGATGTTTTCCCAACAACTTATTTTTATTTTTAAAATAAATGTGATTTTCTATAGCAAAACTGATCCAGTTCATTGTTGTGTTTGAAAATTGCACTGTATGACATCTTAGGGAAAAATATTTACTGACCTTGGAGTTATTTCAAAATACTGTATTTTGCTGTAAAGTCAGTTTGGATCTCAGATTGCTGCTGATCTCAGTGGGAATCAGGTTCAGCCCTAGAATAAAATGACTTGTGATAAGTTTTTATATTTTTAATTTACTTTTGAAATTAATCTTTTATTTGTTTCTACTTTGTTGTTCTGTATGTCTGTACTACCAATCTCCTTTATCTTTTGCCCTAGTTTGTAGACAGATCAGAAGAAATCATCTTCATGAAACTGAGATTTTCCACATGGCAATACACTATGCTGGCAATTGGGCTGGCTTTTCCATCATTTCTCAAAATTACCTGTGATTAAACTTTGTCTGATATGGCATTTAAAAAGGGCTGTGGGCCCCATTGTTCCCAGAGATATAAATAATATAGAGGCTCTGGCAGTAAAATACATGGTTTGGATTTTACTCTTAATTACTCCAAGTTACACCTTAATTAAAAGTTAAGGTCAGGTAGTTGTTATATCTTAGTTACTGCTTTCTTGGCACCTTCAAATTAAGAGAAATGGACTTGACAAGAACAGCAGCTCTAAAGCCCTGTGGTATTGAGTTTAGTTTTGCAGTAGTAATAGTTTTAAAAGATAATGAAGATCTTATAAAATGTAATTGTGGCTTTGAAAACAGTTTCACATGGTTTTAGTGCAAGGCAGCTGCATATATTGTTGCAGGTGCTGAAGTTGATGTACTTGGCTCTTTTATATAAGTTAATATAAAGAGATAACAAATCTGATAATGGGGCTGATTAGCAGCAGACTGCAATTTTTTTTTTATTGTTTTCCTATGTATCATTTTTTTTCCTGTTGTACATCATTAAAGGTAGTTTTTCTAAGCTGCTTGATATGACAGCTGCCTACTTTTGTCTTTGTGGAAAGACAAAATTGGTCTAAAATCTTCTACAATTGTTCTACAGAGCTGGAAGATAGTGGAAGAAATGTTCTCTCTCCTTCCACTCCACTAATTTTCTAACTTCTGAAATAAATTGCTAATTCTGGCAGTCTGGTCTCCTCTAGAAAATGAGAAATTATTTTGATTATGAAAATAGTTTTGATTAATCATTCAGATTATTTTTCCTCTAATAGGGTAATGTAGATCTATAGATCTTCAGTTTACAGTCATTTTCTCACACAATTATGAATTTTCCCAGAAACACTTAATATTTTTGCAATTACAGTTGACCCATAAGTTTTGTTCAAAAATTAGTGGTAGTGTTTTCACAAATACTTGCCTATGGTAAGAAATGGGCATGGAATAGGTTTGTTCCTGAAACTTTTCTTTATTGTGAGTCACCTCAGTTTGTGTGATAACTGTAAAATTCTGGCTCCTGGGATTCTGTATAGAACCTTTATTGTAAGGATTCTATATAGAAGTTTTAGCAATATCTAGGTAGGAAAAAACCAACTTTTCTCCTGAATATCAACCTGCCTGACCAGAAGAAGATCAGCTATTATCATCTCCATTAGGTGTATTCAGTGAATCAATTTTTACTGACCATATCCTTATTTTCCTTACAGATGTTGGGACTGGCCCAGGGCTGTTTTGACCGTACAGTTCCCTACACAAAGGAGAGAGTCCAGTTTGGGAAAAGTGTGTTTGATTTCCAGGTACTTGTTCATGGACACAAGGGATGTTTCCTCCAAGAAAGGAATAGTGACCACAGTAATCAGTAAAATGAGTATTATGATTTGTGCTCCACCACATGTCATGTCTCTCCTCCTCAATATTTGAGACGAATTTTTCAAAAAACATTCTGGATGAACATTCATCTGCCATGTAAAATTCATCAATTAAGTACTGTGTGCCTCTGCAAGTGCCACACAAATAATGTAAAACTTTAAAATATTATTGACATATTCCTTTTGCTTGATAACTTATTGACATTCTTTGAAGATAACACACATGAAACTCCCTTCTGTTCTGATTTTGATATCACACTATACTGAATGTGCTCCAGTTTTTATACCCTTTCCTGAGGTGTAGAGGAAGGGCTTTTTCTGGAGATACTAGAAATGATAAAAAGATGAGGAAAACTGATTGAATTATTAGATTTCCTGTGTTGTACAAAGACATTTAGTTTTCATTATAATATCTGTTTCTTACAACGAAAGAGACTCTTTGTTGCAAAAATGATGTATAGTTTAATAAGGAAGATACATAATTGTAATTACTATAGTAATTTTCTTGTTCAAAGAAACCCACATCTCAGCTGAAGAGAAGGAACATTAGCACTACTCATAATTTATGCAAATTTTAGGAAGCACTCAGAGATACCTAGGAAATGATTGGAACTATGTCTTTTGAATGGGAAATGGAATTTATAATTGCCAAATCATTTCGGTATTTTGACCTGCCTATATATTTCTGCAAATCTGAGGGAATGGTGTTAATGTTCTAATAAGATGAAAGATTTCATTGTGTTTTAGACTACTAAATGTTCATTTTCAATCATCATAATATTTGGGTGTTCTTAGATAAACCCATTCTTCTGTAATACCATTCAGATGTGAGCTCCATCACCTCTTTCCTTCTCCTTGAATCCATTCCTCAGTCGTGTCCTCTGTACCTTTAAGCTGCTCCTAAATCTTGTCCCATGCCTCTGGGATGTGGGAAGGAGTTGTCATCTTGCTAGTTCTCCACTTTATTCAAGAAATACTTGTTTACAAGTCTTCCTTGGTTAAGCTCATTAGGGAGAGCTCTCATTAGTTCATTGAGACAATAACAGACAGACCTGTTATTGTCTCAATGAACAGCTGCAGAATGAAAACGCAGCTCTGACTTCCTCATGTCTTTGTAATCCTGAGGAGGATGTTAAGATCAGGATAAAATTTTCCTTTATATTCCTGGGTTTAAATAGGTAACCCTCTGTCCAGCCAGTCAGGCAAAATGAACCCCAAGTGCTCCTGAATCCAGGAAAAGGAAAGGGGAAAATAGGAGTGCAGTTCCTGAAAGCACTTCAGTGGCCCAACCTCTGTCAATGAACACAGAAGGAATGGAATTACTTCCCACCTGGGTTTCATATTTTCATTTCAGAATGCAGGTACATTCCATGGTGCACAGAATGGTTGTTGCTGGGAGCCCCAGCAGGGTTGTGGCTCTGTGTGAGTGCTGTGGTGCTGTTGCAGGGGATGCAGCACCAGATCGCCCAGGTGGCCACGCAGCTGGAGGCGGCCAGGCTGCTGACCTACAACGCGGCGCGGCTGGCAGAGGCGGGCAGGCCGGCCATCAAGGAGGCCAGCATGGCCAAGTACTTCACTGCTGAGGTACCTGCAGCTTCCTCACTCCAGGGCTTCATCCCACTGCTGTTAAAGCTCCTTTTGTTACCCAGTGTATCATTCATAATTCATCTTTGCTGTGGAGTCTCTGGATGTACTTTTATCTTGGCTGCTACATCCCTGGGGGTGTTCAAGGCCAAGTCAGATGGGGCTTGGAGCAACCTGGTCTAGTGGAAGGTGTCCCTGCCCATGGCAGGGGGGTTGGAATGAGATGGGTTTTAAGATCCCCTCTAACCCAAACTATTCTGTGTTTCTCAGTCCATGCACAGAATCTAAAGTAAGTCACCAAAAAATAAGCTGCCCGTGCCCCTAAATAAAATTTTTAAAAGCAACCAACAACACGAAAAGAGGAAAGTGAATTAATACTTTCCTTTATCTAGAAACATTTAATTTTCTCAGAAATCTTCTTGTGACATGAGAAGTGACACTGTAAAGAGTTCATGTGTGACCATTTCAGCTCTGCTGGTCACATGTGTGAGTCTTAAAATGATTCAAAGCTGGATAACTTCTGCCTCTTTGCAATTGCTGTCCTGCATACCACTGCTCGTTTTTTTGCAGAGTGCAGCATAGAAATTATTGCTGTAACAATTAGTGATGTCCTGATTTCCTCTGATTTAGAAAAATGTCATTTTTTATTCTAAAATGGCTTACTGAAGATGAATACCAAAATACCCATCCTTCTTCCCTCCTCTTCGAGTTGTGGCTTTATTCCCTGTTGTTAATTAGCTACAAAGTATAAGTTTTACCACCACTGTCATGAAGTTGACTCCTGTAACTCTGAAACTCTCTTCTTAGGTTGCAACACTGACAACCAGTAAATGTATTGAGTGGATGGGAGGTGTTGGATTCACCAAAAATTACCCAATAGAAAAGTACTACCGTGACTGCAAGATAGGTGAGTGAGAGTTCCTTACCAAGTGTCTCTTGTAGCTTTAGTGCTATTAAACTTCGAGGATAAAGGACTGGCTGTTTTTCTGGGATATTTTTTCCTTGAGACTGTATCAACACTAATTCAAAGGCTCAGATATAAAAATTTAGATGTAAGTGTATGTATATGCAAGGCTAGTTAAAATATTTCATTTAGATACCAACAAAATACAGACACAAACATTGTGTCCCATTCTATTAAGAAAATTTCAATAAAAGAAAAAGTTGAAAATGCCANCAAATACAGACACAAACATTGTCTATTTTATTAAGAATAGACATTGTCACCATTCTATTAAGAAAATTTCAGTAAAAGAAAAAGTTGAAAATGCCATCTTTGGCTTTAAGATCTGAATCTATGTGGAATTTTATTTTCAAGGCTTCCTTGTTTATCAGGATAATCCTTGGACCCAACAGTTTGACATTTTTAGCAATATTACCCTTTGGCTTATATTATAATAGCAGTTGGAACTTGCTCATTGTTGTTGGCTATTTAAGAATTGCTTTTCAGGAAAGTGTCTTTGCATTATGTGGTGCCAGCCAGAAAAGTTTTAATTGTTACAGATAATAAAATATGAACATTTATAAAATGATATAAATAATTCTATGCTAGTACTTGCACAGTAAAGCTTAATTTCATAATTGTAAAGGTTCCCACTGGATTTTTAGCTGATGTTTTGGTCTCTCTTCATAAATTCACTGTGGATTTATAGTCCACTAATTTATTTTCTTCTGATTTCAGGTACAATATATGAAGGAACTTCAAATATCCAGTTGAGCACAATTGCAAAATTCTTAGCACAGGAGTACTGAAACCATAAGGACTTTCTTGACTGTTGTATGAAAATTATTTCCCTGAACACTGATTGTGAATTACCCATTTATTTGTAATTACAGAAGGCATTGATGGCATCATAAATTAGAGTATATCATCACAGTGAAATCATAGGGAAAACCATGAATTCCCCATTCAGGAGAGTGAGTAATTCCTGTGAAATGGTGAATTCCACATTCAAATCCAAACTTGTTTCTGCCTGAGAGACTTCCAAGCAGTGGATTTAGCTCCCTTAGGTCATGCCAGCAGTTCATCTCCACTTGGAGATTTCATAGTGGAAACAAAGGAATCCAAATCCCTGGCATGCCTGGTGGGAAGGGTTCTGTTAATCCACCTGGGAGGAAGGACTCTCCACGTGCAGCAGAGCTGGTGTGTGGTGTGGAGCTGCTGTTGGGATGTGCTGCCTGCATTAGCATGGGGTGCAAAGAGAGGGAAGTGGTGGTTTCTTCTCTCCCAGGTGGAGTGATGTCTGTGGAGCTGCTGTAATTGGAGTCATTTTTATAGCAGCCCTTAGTGTGTTCTTAAGGATATCTTTGTAATTAAGCTCTTCCAGCCCCAATTTGTACTCCTGAAAGGTGGATAATATCCACCTCCCTTTCCAGCCTTCTTAGCTGTTAAGGGTTTTAATCTAAGAGCCTATTTATAGTTCTCCTTTCATAAAAGGTTGAGTTGAAATCTTTCTGAAATGGGGTTAAAAAAGCTCTAGTAGTTCTGCAAAAGGACAGATACAAGCTGGGTAATGGGAGTGCTGTGATACTACCTCACAGTGGCCTTTCCACATTCAATGCATTTTACAAACTTTAAAGGGAGGCACTGTTAATTTGTAGCCTAGAATTCCTTGCTCCTGGAAGTTAATGATTCTCTAGCAGTTTTTCCCTTCTTGAGAGAGAAAAAGGGCAGGGGGTTGGGAAGTATTTGCTTTTTTTTATTTGTCTCTGTTTACTCTAAAATTAGACATTTTATTTACAGCAGAAACCTCTTCAGTGCTGGAGAGCTAATTAACTAATAATCAAGAGACAGGAAGCTTAATATATGAAAAATCATCATAATTGCTGTAATTGGCAATCTGTTTCAAGTGTTTTGGGGAGGGAAGGATTGGTTTTCTGGTTTTGGCTGACTTAGAAGAATCTCATTTTTAAAGCCTGCTTTTCACTGATGTTTCACTCTGAGTGGAGCTTAGAATGTTATAGGCTGAGACTCCCAGAGGATTTCCTAGCAAAACCAGGGCAAGTGACACTTAACAAGTGGGATTTGTAAAACAAGCAATGCCTTAGACAAAAAAACAAGCAAGGATGAAAAGCACTATTAAAAAGTTTTCTGACTTCAAAGGGAAACAACTACTTTAGTGACATAATCCTCTTATATACAAATGGGCAAATAATTATTGTGGTGATTATCCTTATGTCAATAAAAAAGTCCCTCCCATATCAGTTTGATCAAGAGCTTTGAGGTTTTCAAAAATAAAAGAGTAGGAAGGTAGACTAGATGGTTTCTGAAGTTTTCTTCTAGCAATTTTATTATTAATCACTATCATTATTAATACTTTTCAGATTTATTTGCAGGCTTTCTTTCAGCTGAATTGAAACAGCTGGGGAAATTTAGATTAGAATTAAGACTACAGACACCACAACATTTAACTACAGTTATTCTGCTCAACACAATCTGTGTGTGAATCTAAAATAATCATAACCACACTCCAAAATGCTTGAGTTAAGGTTGATTAATGTGCTGAGTTGTGCCAAGGTGAGGCAGCCCTTGGCTGCTGAGGTTTAACCTGCTTTGCTCACATGACTGTCCACAGAAAGCATGGTTTGGTTCATAGTTTTTGCTGTGATCTCCTGGTTTGAGACACTCTCAGCTTGGCATCTGCAGTTTGGTGTGAGACTGAGGACTGGCAATACTTAACTGATTCAATACAGTGCCAGAAGCAAAGCCTTTGTGGAGGAAAGTGCAGAGCTCTTTGAAGGACTGTTAAGGGCTGGATATCCAGGATTATGTAAAAGGACTCTCTCTTTGTGTAGAACTGTGCCAG
Organism: Aleadryas rufinucha; assembly: GCA_013397815.1. Lineage (NCBI taxonomy): Eukaryota > Metazoa > Chordata > Aves > Passeriformes > Aleadryas > Aleadryas rufinucha. Next base: position 15,040 of record VZTH01000125.1, read on the forward strand.
GTATGCATTTGAAAAAATAACCAGGAAAAAATGAGATAAATGTGATTCCTCACAGTCTGATCTTGGATGCCTGAGTCCAGGAAACAACCTGAACATCCTCATCAGCTATTCAACAGTAGCTGATGAGCTTTTTTTCTCAGTAAAGCAAGGTCAAGCCTTTAACTAATGTTACAGCTGTAAATATTTCATGTCTTTGTTATGTATGCTGTATTTTGTACACGGTTTTGAAAGAAATGTATGTATTGTATTTGTATACAAAATTCTGTGGAGGAATATGTGCACAAATCAATTACAACCCCTGAGTATCTTTCCTTGTTGTTTCAAAAGGACAGGTACCTGTGTGGAGAGCATTGGCTACTCAGGTCACTGATTCTGGGGAGAGTAGAGAGTCACAGAATGTTTGGGTTGGAAGGGACCTTAAAGCCCATCCAGTGCCACCCCCTGCCATGCCAGGGACACCTTCCACTGTCCCAGGTTGCTCCAAGGCCTGTCCAATGTGGGATTATTTCCTCCCCTCAAGCCTGATTCCATTGCTGCACTGAACTCAGATGTTGGGTTGGGAATGAGAAGTGCTGTGCTCTTGTCCAGGAGCTGCTGAGAGCTGCCTGTGCTCCCCAGCTCTTGTTCTGCTTTGGGACAGGCATTTTTGGGTGGTCATAAATGCCAATTCTACATTCGGCACTGTGGGCACAGGCTGCAATGCTGGGAGGCTTTCTGTGCTTTTAAGCTACTTTAATGTATTTTATTAGTGACTTTTCCCTTTTTATGCCCTTAGTCCATTCAGTCTGTTGTCCTGGAACAGCAACTTCAGTATCAAATGTTGCATGTGAGCTTTCCTGGTTAGAAGAAAAGACCTGCCTTGAGAATGTATTAAAAAGTGTCTGTGTTTTATTTTTGACTTGATACAGTGCTAATCCTGTGTATCAGGTCATGGTTCTCTAATAATGGTCATTTAAAATTGTTACAAGACCTTCCAGTTTTTGTACCAGGAGAGAAGACTGTGTCATCTCTTGGATTTCTCTGGGTCTGTTCTGGTTGGTGATCAAGGCATATCTCCACAGAAGGGTTTAATCACTACTTGGGAAATACTCAAATACAACATTTTATATCATGTTTTCTATGCTGTTGTTCTTTCTTTCATATTTTCTTTTCCCCATGTAAAGATTGTGTAAGAAAAGGCTTACATGAACTACAGAGTAATTGTTCTTTGGGAGCCTTTTGCTATGTAAAGACTTTTCTAATTAACATGTTATTGCACTTCCACTTGAAAATCTTTTGGTGAGAGACACATTTCAAGTTCTTCTACCAAGCTAAGCTCGATTGGAAGCCCAGTCTGCTTTGAAAGCAGCTGTCTGACTTCCCTGAGCTGGTATGGGATACACAAAAGCTGAAGAAATGCTTTTCCTCAGCCCCAGAATGTATTCAGGGTAACTAGAAATAACCAATGTGTTCCCTAATAGCTTGTTTAATGTTCAAAGGAACATGCAGTGTACACTGTAACATTTTTTTTCTGGTGAAATATTTAGAAATATAAATCAAAAATATGTGCAGTCTCACTAGACAGTAATAGCATTTTTATATATTTTGTCTTTCAAGATCATTTGGATTTACATCTTTCTGAAACTATTCTCTCTGTGTCTCAGTAACTGTAGAGCTGCTAACACTGGAGGACTCAGACAAACTAAAAAAAAGTCAAGTTTTTAGGGATATTTTTTAGTGAGGCTAAGGAGGGGCTGTTTGCTGCCTTCAGTCAGGATCATTCAGCCCAGTCTCAAGCAATGCCCACCCCTCAGGGAACAGAACCATCTTCTGATCATCCTTTTCATCAAATTAAGTTTGCCACAAGTGTCTTGGATACTTTTGGCCTGAATTGTTTTCAAGGACATGCTGTGAGATTCTTCTGTTCACTAATTTGCATCCTAAATATGCAAATTAAGTGCAAATTTTTCAGTATAACCAGGGCAGGTTTAATTTGATACTGTGTTGCTGAGGTTTTCTGCCTTTGTTTAGATCATACCCGAAGACATGATAATTACATGTTAGACATTAGCTTCTCTGGATACTTTTTGGTTTTCTGTAGAAGAAATTTGCTAAACTGACATAAAAATAATCCAGGAATAATTAAAAGATGAAAGTTAAGATTCTGGAAGCATAGTTAGATTTTGAAAAGCTCCATAGAACTTGTTTGGTCAACGGAGCTGCTGAAGATGGAGTTGGTACAGAGCAAACATGTTTTAGGGCCAAAGCTGGTGCTGTTTAAGGAAGAAACCATCAGCCAGTCTGTTCCTTAGGTGGGTGGGGTTGGCACCAGCTGTTCCCATCAGAACTGGGCAAAGCCCTTTTTTCAGTTTAAGTACTTTTTCAACTTTGAAAATGTTTTGTGCCTCGCTGTGATGCACTAAAAGATGGTTAAATGGTACAGAGGCTCTATTTCTGTCCATAGTCTTGTTTTCCTCGTGTTCAGAGAAAAGTTCCTTGTGTTCCACTGTACATTTTTTACCAAACCTTACACTGTTTTGCTCCCTTCTTCAATTCCTTATTATTCAGGTCTTCTCAATGTCTGTCCAACCAGGCTTTAGAAGGAAGATAATTTTCTGGGTTTAATTGCAGCAGTGCCTACATTTGATTGATAGGGCAGGTTATTTTGACTGTTGCTTGAGTAATAAAAACTGGATTCAGCAGGATATTTGTTACAAAATACATTTGACTGCCATGCAGGATTCACAGTTTCCAAGGACCAAAGGAAGGTGCAGCGACAGATCTTCCATTTCATGCTGGAAGTATTTTAGCTCTACTGTACTTTGACTTCAGTGATCCAATTTGCAGAGATAAACAATTCTCTGGCAGTAATGCAGCTTGCCATTATTTAATAATTATTTAAGATGTGCCTTGTTACCCTCGTGTAAGAATCTGGGCTGCAGGGGAGTGGTGGCTGTGCTCTGGTTCTTCAGGGGCTGACACAGCACCGGGTTAAAGCACCCGATGGTCTGGTGTCTCAGACTGTTCTAATTTAATAGCAAACCTTCTCTATCCTGCTGCTTCTATTTAGAAGTGTCCAAAAATCTTTTTTTTCTTTTTTTTTTTTTTAACTGTAAAAGCCTTCTGGCACTAAATTACATCTATTCCTTGACTGAAACATATCTGCTCTATGCTAACCTCATTATCCAGGAATGATTTCTAGAAGAGGAAGTGAAGAATAATTAAATCATTCCTAACTGAAGGAAATGCTTCGCAGAACTATGCAAATTCCAATTTGGCCAAGATGCTGTGGTTTCAGATTCTATTTCTGGGAAGGGCAGAGGGAGAAACAGTTATTTTTGGAGCCACGGGCAGCTGGGTTCTGGCTGCAGTTTTCTCTCTTACCTTGAGCTGAGAGTGGGCTGGGACATCCTTGCTGAGGAGGGAGCACAGTTCCTGCCACCACCCTCCTCAGTACCTGTCCTGCTGGTCAATTAAACTTGTCCCCCTTGCTGCAGGTGTCACCTGCTTTGGTTGGTGCTGGCTGAGACCCCAAATTGGGGGATTTTCCTGCCAAATTGTGCCTCAGCCCTGATCTGAAGCAGCAACTTGTCAGCAGTGGTGCCCTGCCCTTGCTGTCTGCACAGGGCAAAGCTCTGAGGGCACAGACACTTCCCCCACTTAGCCTGGGATACAGTGCCTGGAATAAAATCAGGATTTTATTTTGGAGGTTTAAAATGAGCTTGCTGTGTGTGTGCTCAGCAGGAGTGCCTGGGGGAGCCCATGGGCTGGGCACAGCCCTCATGAGGCTCCACGCTCACATCTTTAGATTTTCACATCTTTCCATCTGCAAATCTCACTCTTCCAGGGCTTAAGGCAAAAAGAGGGTAAAAAACCCCCTCACAACAGCTCTTTTTATGTGGGAATGTTTGCAAATCCGTTAGCGATGTGTAATTGAATTATTAATTGGGAAAAGTATAATTAGAGTGCTGAAAGAACAGCTTTTCAGTGCTCCACAACTTTGGTCTTTCAAGGAATCAGATTGCTGAAATGGGTTACGCATTCAAGAAATCCACTTAGAATTAAGAACATATGTCCTACTTTTCCAGCTTTTCCTTTAAAAGTTGCACATTATAATAATGGAGTGTAAAGAGTAAACTTCAGTGATTTGCAAAAGGCACCAGCCTTGTGCCTTTTCCAAACTGGTTGATTTATGTGCTGTTTGCTGTTTTTGAGAACACAAAACAATTAATTCATGTGTGAAAAGAACAGTGAATTAATCCTAGAGAGCCCTGGAGCCTTTAAAGACCTGAATCATATGTTGAGCTCGTTTAAAACTTGCATAAGAAATTAATGTAGAATAAAGCCCTTTAATTTGAAAAGTGCATCTATAGTAGGTGTCCCTAGGATATCTTCTGCATCATTATTCAGAAAGGTTAAGGAGGACTTTATTTTTTCCTTTCTTTCTTTCTTTTTTTCCCCCTTATATTCAGTATGTATTTTCCAGTTTGCAGCTCAACGTGGTGCATTTCAACTTATAAAGAGGCAGAGATTTTAAAAAGAATCAGGGAGCTTTTTATTCACCTTCCACTTAATTTCCTTGCTGCCTTGCCAGTCCCAGCTTAATGAATGTAATTGCTACCTTTGATGAAAATACTATTATCAAGATCACACATTACATTGGAAAACAGTTTTTCTTTAAACACAGCTACTGCAGTCTCTAATTATGCATGTAACAAGTGGCTCCTGAACAAAAGAGCATGTTGTCTACAATTGCTAGGAATTGGAGCAAGGCAAATTTGAACAAAGAACAGATTAGATTTGCTCCATGCTCCACAAAGCCCATTCCCCTGATTAATTTCCTGCAAAAACTAAAACAATTCTCTCTTAAAAGAAACTAACCCTCATCCCCAGAATGATCCATATGCCATTTGTGTCAATCTATATGATGATAATGGCTACAGATTTAAATTATTAACTATTAGGTGTAGTAAAATAGGAAAGCTCTTTTATAAACTTACCTTTTCATATGTAAATAAGCAGTACAAGGACTTAAGGAACAAAAACCTGACTTTTCTGTGGAAACCAGGAGCAAGAAAGCACCCAGTGACTGAAAGTCTGAATTGTGCATGTGTAATCCAATTATTTTGTCATTTTACTCCATGCTCCGTGTTCTGCACAGGCACTGCAGCAGGAGAACCAGGTCTCCCAAAGTCCTGTTGGGTTTTCCAAGGATGACACATTTGAGGGATGATTTCCACATTTCCATTTGAGGAGAGGTCTTCCAAAAAGGCTTTCTTTTAATTCTCAAAACGAATCATTTTGTCAACAGGGTTTAATGTGTCAAAATCAGAATTGGAGATATATTTTGCTGCTATTCCATGGAAAAGCAGGTAAAATTTTGAAGTAGTACTTGGCCCCTGATAAAATCCTGCAGTATAGATTGAATTGTTTTTTGGTATTTCTAATACAAGGAATTAGTCACAGCAGTTTAGAACATAGTGTTATTTTTCATTCCTACTCGTATTGATCCAGGATCCCTAGCTGTGGTACAGGATGCATATAAACCACAGTCAGGTGGGTAGAAGCCAAAAAAGAAAAAGAACTCTGCTCCAAAGTGTTTACAAGCTGGGCTAGGATTGGGTGTGGACTAATACAAACCAGGGTCTAGATTATTTTTTAAGGAAAATCAGTGAGCTTCTCTCCTGGAAGGAAATAATAGCAGGCATGGTGGTTTTGGTGCCAGCAGTGGCAGAAGTGAGGTGGCAGAGGTATGTGTGATAGCAGCCTGCTTTTCTCTGGACAAGAGCTGCCAGGGGCTTTGTGTCTTTAAAATGTCACTGCAGAGATCGCAGGGACAGTCCTGCCCCTGGCACACTTGTCATTTATCCCCCTCAGTCCCAAAAGGTGCTTTGTTTGCAGGTTATCACAGTTCTTCCCAATTCACATTGCTTGTAGTCATACAAAATCTTTAAAATCTACCCTGCAGATAAGAAAAAAAAAAACCAAAACCCCTCATAATTTTAAATGTGGCTAGAATGAATCAAGATGTAATTATGACACCAAATGAAATTACTTGGAACGTAAAATCCTTCTTCACCGTCTTTAAGAAACTGAATAAAAGAAACTGTAAGTCCTTTCTGTAGAAATTAAAATTCTGTTTCCAGACAGTTTTTTCTTGAATGTTCCAGATACTGTGGGTCTTCTGATGATGCTACACCACAGAGCCTGCCCTGGTGGAAAAGAAACATGAGAAGAGCTCCATGTTTTTAAGGCTTTTGACTGCAAATATCTGTGACAAAAAGGAGCAGGCCTATGATTACTACCTAGGGAAGCCGCAGAACTAAGCCAATATATTCACAAAATCCAGAATTTCTTGTGGTTTAGCTCCTTGTCGCCCCTTGAGCAACTTGAAAGTAATCCCATGAGTCTGGGGCAGCACCTTTGTGTACTTTTCTGAGAAAGTGTTAGGCTGTGAGTCTTTCTCCTTTTAGAGACAAATCCATTGTCCATCTCTTGTTTTAATGTAGCAGTACACCGTAAAAAAAGCTGCTTGGGGACCTTGGAATATCCCAGTGGCACTTGGAATATTTATCCCTTCATCACACTGTCCCCACTTAGGTCTCACATCAGCCACATGCAGAAGTTTAGCACAGTTCCTAGTGTAACCCACAAGGCCATAACTGTTCTTCTAGGTGTGATGTGGCACCTTATAATGCATTTTTTTAGCACATCCATTGTCTGGAATAAACATTAATTCACAAACCCCCCATGGCTCATGGTGCAGGGGTTGTGTGGGGACACAGCAGAGATTTCTCTGGGGATGTGGTGCACCTGATTGCTGTGGAGCATTGCTTATTTTGCATAGGGGGATCAACCAGAAACTAAAAACTCCAGCCCTGAAGCCTGCACATGGTGCTACAGTGAACAGGAAGGAGCCAGCCCCACTCCCTGGGCAAGCTCTGGTTTCTGTAGGGAGTCCTCCTCTGACAGAGAGAAGCGCTGCTCCCTCCCTTTGCATGGTAACAGGACACTTGTGATCACAAATTGGGATATTATTATTATTATTATTATTATTATTATTATTATTATTAGCCAGTGGTGGGGCAGGATGGGAACAGTAAATAGTGGAACAAAGAAGATGATACAGAAGAGAAAAGGAGAAGGCTTTAGTGAGGTTTCACCCACCTCAGTCTCCTTCCCTTCTCCCTCCAGTTCTTAATGCAGAGGAGGGGGCAGACCTTGCATCTGCATTTAAATAATCCCAGTGCAAATAATCTCTTTGCTTTTAAATAATCCCAGTGGAGATGCAAAAGGGGAAGAGTCAGTGCAGAGCCACAGGGAGCTCCTTCCTCAGCTGTGCTGGAGCTGAGCACGGGCCAGCTCAGTGCACCTCGGCCGGCACACAGGGGCCGTTTGTCTCGCGCTCTTCTCCATCCAGATGTATGATCCAGGGAGAAGGAAAAAGGAGTTGAGGTTTAAACTCTTATCACTAAAGTGAGTCTCCCTCTACATTAAAAAACTATCCAGACATTGTAACAGGAATGGGTTCAGTTCTTATGTCATAAATTTGTGTGTGTAGAAAAAAGACTTATTGGCGAATTTAGCAGTATTTTTCGTTGAACTGGCAGTTGCTAACCATTACACCAGTATTTATTTGATTCTTAAAGAGCACAAAAGCATGGACTACAAATAAAGAAGATGGAGTAATAGCTTTTGACTGGACCACTAGCTTTAAACTTGAAATGAAGTGTCCAGTTTTGAGTTACTGTGTCCAAATGCCATTTGTACAGTTTGAAAAGTGGGGGCATTTTTCCAGCTTGTCACTGTTAGCTGTAGTTCATTCCAGTGAATGATATCACTGAAGGAGCAGTTGTTCTGCTATAAGTACTTCACTCATGACTGGAATGTATTAAATGTATTAATCTGTGCCTGAGAGTGTAATTTAGGGAAGCCCTACATTTGACACATTCTTGTACATCCTTATTTTATTGCCTTATCCCGCAGGTAACAATGTCTCAAAAGCAAAGGGACGGGATGAAGTTAAAATTACATGTCACCAAATATTATATGCACGTTTTTCGCTGTCAGAATTACGGATTTTCAACAACATTAGTTTAAATATGTTTATGACTTGATTTACACTTCCGACGTCAAAATAAAATGCCAGGCAGGAGCCCAAGGTTTCTAATGAGCTGCGAGGTGAGATGAAGCCATGAGGGGAATGTCCCCAGCCTCAGAGCTCCATCTTTCATGACAAAACTCTGTCGCAGGCGGCACCTGGGCCAAGCAAAGATAAAACGCGAGGCTTGAGCCATCCTGGAGAGTATTTGTCAAACCTGCTTTAAGCCAGCGGAATAAAAATGTATTTTTGTGGCAAGGTTAGGCTTTATGTCAACTAAGTGAACCCGTGAAGCATTTATAGCCACCTCGTGACTATTGCCTGTCATAAATTTGAAACGCTCTTAATCCGTAGGTGCGTAATTCCGAGGCACTCGAGGCTCTCTCAGCACCCTCCCTGTAATTATCTCCCGTGCTGCTGTGGGAAATTAGGGATGGGTGTGATAAGTGGTAACAAGCAGCGTTTTCTGAGCGGCGCTGTGAGCTGTGCACCCGTGAAGAGGAGCACATGGCTTGCTGCCCAAACCAGGTGTGGCATCCAAGCCCTGGCTGCTGCAGGTGCCCCTGTGGCGGTGACCAGCCCTGGGTCTGAGGAAATTAAAGCAGTTTGAGTGGTTGGATTGAAAGCACAGCCCTGGCGAGCGCGCTGCAAACCAACCCACCTCCCCTTCCATCGCGGGGTGCGGAGAGCGTTCAACACCCGGTGCATCCCTAATTTATGCTCAGCCAAGATATCCCTGGAAGAGCTGAACCCCTCGGCCTCCAAACACCCGGGGGCTGCTCCCTCGCGTTGACATCCGCGTGTTGCCTCGCGCCCATTCCAAAATAACCCTCCCAGCTGCCCCCAGCTTTTCCTGCGGGGCGGGAAAGCCTCGGCGGCGATTCCTGAGCGCGGTGCCCCCGCTCCAGCTGCAGGCACCGCCGGCTGGCAGCGACGGGGATGATGGAGGAGATGGGACCAGCGCCTGAACTCCGACCTTATCGATCCAGCCACCCCCGCCCAGCTGAGGGGCTGCGGCCCGGTCGGCTGAAAAGGAATTTAAAGGGCGCCCGTCCTCCCCGCGCGGCCCTCCTGTCATTAATAACGTTTTCATCCATGACAGTGATAAACACGCGGTACTTGAGGAGAGTTTATTAAGGTCAGTCCATAAATAAAAATTAAAATTTAAAAAAATGGGTTTACACAGATGAACAGATGGATGAATAAAGTGATTGGTAAAACAATAAATATGAAAATAGACAGATGGATGAAGTATCTGGCGGTGATTCTCTAAGAGCCCAATGCCTCAAATGCTGGCAGTGTTACACCAGACCCTTCTCTCCTCTCTGATAAAAAACAGATTTAATGAAGCTGCTGCAGAACTTATACGTTTCGGGGATCTATGGCCTGACTAATATTTTGTCATTTAATGCCTATTCTCCAGCCTGATAAAAAGGATTGCAGCCATTTCTCTATGTCAGGTATATAACTGAGTGCTACTAAAATTTAAATGTCTCATCTGTCCTTGGATCTAAATACAGATGGCCTTAAACCTCCGAGTTTTTCTTAATGCAGGATGGTATACAATACCCTGCCTGACTTCTTTTATCATTCTCAAAGAGACAGAGATTTGTATCTAGGTGGAATTCAGGCTACCAGGAAGCAAATATTCTTCTTCACTTCCAAACTCTGAATATCATTCAGAGAAATAAAGTCAAAAAGCCCACTAGCTTTTCAGCTGAGGAATTCCGGCAGATCTTTATGCTTTATGAAATGCAAGTCTACTCAACCAAATTTTCTTGGGAAGCACTTAACACCTGGCTATCAGGCCAGTTAAATTATAAATTCTATCCTTAGCTGGGCATTATTTAAAAGTGATCAGGAACTGGCAGAGGAGCAAAGTTCATTGCAATTTCATGTGATCTTTGTGGTTTTTTCTGTGCTGGCTCTGCAGGCAGCTGAGCTGGAGCGGGAGGACGCATCATTTGGGGAAACTTGTGCAATCATTAAGGGTAAACACTTGACTTGGAGTCAAGATTTTGCATTTGCAACGTCTAAAAGAACCTTAATTGTTGCGCCTGATTAAATATTCCAAAGCCGTTGCCT
>VZTH01000125.1:30204-43163 GCA_013397815.1 Aleadryas rufinucha
CTGAGGGGGAGATTTGGGTTGGAATTTAAAACACCCTTCCCTGTGTGTTGTTGGCATCTTTGGATTTACAGGTGTGTATACCTGGATGGTCATTTTGGGATGGGTTTTTGCACTTGGATCCTGCCCTGCTGCACCTGCTAGGGACTGTGGTTGATCACCATGGCTCTGGAGCTGGGAATCTTCCCTGCAGCTGTTGGTGGGAGAGCACCTTCCACCCTGCTCCTGCTCTCCAGGAGCGATTTCTGCTCGTTTCTGTGGCAGGATGCAGGAGAAGGAAATAGAGTGATGCTCCTGCCACTGGGAAATTGAGTGCAGAGCACTGCCAAAGGTTTCCCACCAGCACACCCTGGCACAGCCCAGTTCATCTCCCTCAGGAAAAAGCCTGAACTCCCCAGCGCTCCTGGCTCAGCCTCCCGCTAATGAGCACCCTGAGTTTTACCTGGGAAACATGAAAAATTACAAAGGAAGGTCAGAGATTAGGTAAAAGAGTTGAGTTAAGGCAGTGTGAAACCACAGGCAGTGGGGAAAGATTTATTCTGCTGGATTTATATCAGCTCTTTAGGCCAGATTCCAGGTCTTGCAGCTACAATTCACGGTGGCAAACACTGCAGCTGGGCTCTTCATTTGAGCCGGCGTGGGAGCTTTATCACCCTGGTCCAGTCGAGGCTGCTCCTTATTTGCCAGGCAAGGCAATAGTGATTAAATGGCATTTCCCAGCGTGCAGGTTGGAGTGTTATTAGCTCTTATCCCTAATTGCCGTCATTTTGAAAGTGTTCCGAGCAGATGGCTCTGGGAGAATACGAGTGAAAAGAGAGGCTTTCGTACCTGTGGCAAACAAAAAAGTAACGCTTGCTGGGCTTCCAGCCTGAGCTCGTGGGGTTAAATATGGGGGAAACAGGGCAAATCCTGCTCTGCCTCCCTTTAGGAAGGGGAATGGAGGACATCAGGGACAGCAGGGACAGCAGGGACAGCAGGACTGCCCTGGAGTGGGATTGGATCCTACTCACTAATGCCAGGGTGACCCATCCCTGAACTCCTCTGCCCTGCCTGGTGGGATCATGCTGGGAAAATGAGCATTTCCCAGTGCCTTGGCCTGGGACTGGGCCCCGAGAGGAGCTCTGGGGAGTCAGTGGGGCTCCTTGGTGGGATGTGTAACACAGTGGATCCCCTCTACCCCTCCTGCCTCCCTGGCTCCATCCCATCCCCATTTATGCACCAGCACTGCACTGGAAGGATTTGATCCTCTCCAGTGTGCCCCAGGTGCACAACAGTTACCTGTATTGAATCATTGCCTTTAAAACAATCAAGCTCAGTCCTAGATTACAAGGTCTGGGTGCATAAACCCTTAGCACAAAAATTTCTCTTATTTTGCTAACTGCTTAAACGTAGAACTGTAACAGAAAGAAATTGTCCCTGTGACTCATATTTTTCATCATTTGGTCATTAAATAGTGATGGATATAAACCTATAAAGTATCTAAACCGAACCTTTTAACAATCCATGAGCAATACTATCATTTCTTTAATAGAACTCGCTGACCGTGCCTTTCTCAGATGCCATTTGTCATTTTCAGCGTGCAATAATCAATAACTTGGCTTTGAAATAAATAATATAACAGTCACAATATATTATCTTTCAGGCTGGCCTTATACTAACCATAAAACAAGACTTGGAGAGATGAAAACTTTAGGAAAATGCCAAAAATGAAATACCTGAGAGTGGGAGCTAAATGAACAAGGAGCTTTACATAGTTTCCCTTCCAAATTCAATTGTAGTTACATTCCTTTTAGGAAACTATATCTAATTCCAAAATGAAAATAAGAATTTGGAATAGTCTGATTTCAGGTTTGGGACAAATGCCATGTCGCTGTGAGGCTGGTGCCACGTTTCTCTCCCAGCACTGGGTCAGCAAGGCGTGTGAGCACCAGATCCTGCTGCTGTTATTCAGTGCAGCAATTAAACACGTGCTAAGTTTCAAACATTTGATTGTTGCATTAAAATCAATAGGGCCCAAGAGCGCCCCTAAACTAAACGTGTTTCTAAAAACCCAGCTGGAGTTTAGGAAAGCAGCTCCACGCTGAGGTGGCTGAATCCTGCTGAAGTTTTGGGGACTTTCCTCAGGTCCTGTGAGAGCAGGAGGTGGCACGGGTGTGCTGGCAGTGCTGGGTGTGGTGGCACGTGCCAGCTGTCCCTGCAGGGCCCGAGCTGTCACCTGAGGAAACGCCTGCCGTGTGCTGAACTCCATTTCATGGATGCTTTGGACAGAGTCTAGTGGGAAATCTAGACACCAACATAAACATAAATTCCATCTGCTTCCTCTGCCACCTCAGAAATCCACCTGTACAGGCAGAAAGGAGAGGCTGGAGCACTGTAAGGCAGGGTACACACAGGATGCAAGAGCAAGCTTAACTCTGCATTTCCTCCTTTGACCACGTCTTGCTCAAGTTTAGTTGTCCCATGTATTTATTTTCCTTGGTTGAATTCGATCCATAGCCAAAAATCCTTCCAGAGCCCCTGCTCAGCCTGGGCTGGTGGCTGATGATTGCTACCCTGAAGTGAGTCTGCAGTTTCAGTGAACCTTTTTCAGGTTCAGGAGAGCAGTCCTGAGAGCAGAAGATTCCCTAAGAGAGTGAAAGCTCAGAAGAGAGTAAAATTTCCTGGTTCAAACCTTTGTCACAGCTGAAACACACCAGCACTAGCACCTCTCCCTGTACCCTGCCACATCCTTCACTCAGGAAGGGAGCACAGTGCCTTGGAGGTGACAAACAGGGACATTTGTACAGCCCTGGGCTTCCTCCTGCCCACCCTGAGGTGTGCAGGGAAGGGCTGGGCAGCCAGGGCCACTGTGGTCCCTGTCTGGCTCCTTGGGGATGGATATTTTCTGATCAAGGAGAGAGGCACAGGCTCCTGCCTGGAAAACTGGCTTAAAGTGCAGCTCCAGGACTCCCTGCCGAGCTTCTCGAAGGTTTGCCGAGTCTGAAAGAGCAAGGCAAAAAGGGGGAGGCTTTGTGTAAATAAATTCTGGCAGTTCAGCTCTGAGGCAGTGTTTTCTCAGCCATCAGTGTAACAGATTTGGCTGCTCTTTCCAACTGAAAGTTCTTTTTGGGAGCTCTCCCAGGCCACAGGGATGCCCCACGGTTGGGCCATGCCCAGCCCTCGAGGAATGCACTCACTGGCAGAGGGGAGATCCAGCAGATTCCCTGCAGATCATCCCCCCTCATCCCTGGGTGCTGTTTAATCACTGAGATTTAGCTACAAACAGCAGAGGTTCCTGTCCTCGGGTCTGAGCAGCCCTTGTCACTCCTGTGGCTTGAACTAATGGTAACAATTAAAACCTCCCAGGCTCCGCGCTAAAGCTCCTCCGTCCCCTGCCGCAGGTGGAATCGATACGGCCCCAGCACTCACCACCAGGATGAGCCACTTTGTCTTCAGCACCTTTTGGAAGTCACTCAATCACCCCTCCCCACCTGCCCCACGCCAGCTCTGCAGGGCAGAAGTGGCTGGAGTAACAGTGGTTCACACAATGAAGTCCCGGCCTCGGCTCGACTCCTCAGCAACTCCCCTAAACACAAATAATTAATTTTACATTGCCTTTTTTAAGAGCAGGAAAGAGGGAATTTGAAGGAAGCGGTTTGATTTAATTTTCTCCTCTACTTTTGAGTAGAATTGAAGACTGCAATTAAGGAGACAAACTGAAAGAGGACAGACAAGAAGGGCTCTGTAAGATCTCTGAAGGAAGGTACCTGGGGTCTGCAGAGCATTTATTGTAAGTAACACCAGCATGTGAATCTAAAAATAGTGTCACTGATGCCGTGTGTATATGACTGATATTAAAATTGACTGATTTAAAAGAAAGTGCTTCACCTCTGTTGCCAAGCAGGAAGGTAGGTCTCTAGTATTCTCAGACTTAAATGCTGCCAGTATTTCACGTTAGGATAGTCATAAAGTTAAAGGTTAATAGGCTGTACAAATGACAGAGTTTAAAGGGAAAAATGAAGATGGGAAGATTTCTAGCACTTAGGGAACATTTTAAAAATGAAGCTCCTCTGCCTAATGTAATTTTTCCTATATTCTTTCTCATGCTGTTGATCATTATAGAAAATATTTCTATTTGCATAAGTGATTTCTCCTTCGCTGCCCACCTCCGTTTGCTTTTTGGATCATCATTACTTCCCACAGCATGTGAGTCATAACCCTGCTGCCTGCCCTAGGAGTCTGCTGCTGTGAGAAGGGTGAAATTAAAGCCACGGCCACCCAGGGAGGATGGGCAGGGAGACCCAGAGCATGAGGAAGGCTTTTATTTAATTGCAAGTCATTAGGACTGGCAGGCTGAGGAGCAAGGTGAAGGACGTGCACTGCTGGAAATGGGATTTGGTTGCGGTGTTTCAGTTCAACTCAACAGATGTGAGTGGCAAAAGGGTGCTGCTGGGTCAGCCTCCATGCCATGGGTGGGGTGCACTGTGCTGTCTAATGCTGGAGCTGGAGATTGGGGTCTGATGGGGAGATTAAGGTGATTTAGGTAAAGACTTTACACAGAGACTACTAGTTGTCACATCTGCTTCTGCACTGAGGGAGAAAAATTCTCCCTTGTTGTCCCTCTTGGCCTTCCAGAGCAACTGGAAAAGGTTGTGTTGGAAAAGGGGTGAAATGTGGCTCTTTAAAATGTACTTTTCATTGGGTAACCACAATGCTCTTCCCTCTGTCTGACCAGCTCACAGGAGGATTTAGGGTGGAGGACTCTGCTCAGGGTGGTTCTTCCTCATCTTGTCCCGAGTACAACATTCCACACATCACAGGGCTAAGCTGCAATCAGCTGTGGGCAGCAAGTGGGAGCACCTTCCAGCCAGCATTTATTCTTACTGCTTTTGTCACCCTTACTGTTTTCTTCACTCTTACTGCTTTCTTTACTCGTGTAGGTACTCAACAATCCTGTCCAGGTATTGCTGAAGTCTGGGTGTGCAGAGGCTCTGCCAGGGAGGCAAATAAAAAATCTGATCTCTGCCTGGCTTTGACACCTGGTGCCTCCACAGGTACCTCTGGCTATGGCTTTTCTGCCTCTGTCTTTCAGTAAGTTTCTACTTTTCTGGAAAAGGTCCTTAAAAACCTTCTGTGCCTGAGAGATGCTGAAGAAGTCAGATAATCCTGATTTACTGTAGTCTGAGCAACAGATAGATCTGGAATAAATGTGGCTGCTGAGCAAATCCTCCTCCCCTCTGCAGCTGGAATGGAGAAAGGATCATGCCTTGGTGTTCCTTCTGGTAATGAATTTTATGCCTTTGCCACAGGGCCTGACCTTTGATTCTGCACAGAAAAGTTGTAGGAGATGATCCATGAAGAGCTGCTTTGAAAACCAGGACATGAAGCTTCACATTCCCTGTGCACAGATCGAGGGAAACCCCAGGGAGTGCCTATCCTTGAGGATAACTGCTGCTCTTGGCATCCTGCAGAAGGGACTCAGGACTGCAGTGGGGCCATTTCATCCTATGAAAAAAAACAACCTATGCAAGCACATTTTCATGGATTACTATGGAATTTCCAGGAATACTGAATGGCATTTTCTTCCTTCTTTCTTCTCTTGATTTCTGGTTTTCCAGCCCTCAGTTAGTTGCTGCTATGCTCCATAATCTTCCAAAACTGTAATATTAATATAGCAGAACACGACAGCATTGAAACTCTTGTTTAAAGATGTGCAAGGGTTGTATTTCTTTTGCATGGGGCACTGCACAGAACAGGATTAAAACATTTTTTAAAATGAAAGCAGAGGCAAACTCACCACACCCTACCAGATAAACCCACCATAACCTACCTCCTTGTCCCTTCCTGCAGGGACTAAAATGCTGAATAAAGGAAACAAAAGGACTGCAAGGAGTAAAATGCTTGCAGTGCAAATGTTTTTTTCAGGAGTCTCTTTTTTCCATTGCTTGGATTAAAAACTTTTGCAAGAACTCCAGTAATTAATCTGCAGAGTGTTTTCGTTGTCTGAAGCTATCAGTCATGTGCTGCCTTTGGGATTGGTTGACGTTCCTCTTTCCACCCTCAGGACTTCTTCCTCTGGCACTTCTTGGTCCAAATAAGAACAGTGAAGAAAAGAGGGGGTTTTTTTTGATGCTGAGCCTTTTTCTCTGAGGCAGGTTTGCCTCAGAGACCCTCACACTGCTGGGCTGGCTGGTGGAGCCCTTCACTCCTCTGCCTCAGCAGGTGCTTGTGGAGGCATGGAATTGCTCGTGGTGGAGTCTGTGGAATTGTTTGTGTGAAGAAGTGCTCACCTAAAAGCAAAGGGTCCTTTCTATTTGGTCCTTTGTAATTTCTGGTTCTTCATACATTTTTACAGACAGGTGGAATGGTTATAATGTTCCAAAATAAAAGACAGTTTTCTTTTGAAAAAGGGGCCATGCCTAAAAGTTGAGAGCAGAAAAGGCTGCCTGTAACCTTTTATTGGCTTCATTCTCTCTAATATATCTGCCTTGTACGCCAAGAAAAGTATAAACAAATGGCAGGGTATTGGTTTTTCACTAACAGGGTTTAAACCAAGGGTATAAAAAGCATATCCTATCTGATGCTATTTATGAAACAATTAATATTGTCAATGCCTTTTCCATCTCCCCCGAGTTACACAGACTGCATAAACTTTGATATATCCCCGAGAAGTACAAAAAATACCAGCTGGGGAATAAACAGGGCAATGCATCAATGCTGTTGGAAAGGGAAACAATTCCCACGTCTTCCTATGAAATGCTTTGATATTAAAATAACCCGAGATGTAATTCTCTTGAATTTGCCCGAGAAGGTTCAGGGCACAGTAGACAAGGGGTTCTGGACTGAATTTGTAGTCTCAGGGTTTAGATACATTTAATTATTTTGTTGTTTGGAGCTTTTACCATAGCAGCAAACCTCTAATTATTTTTTTTTTCCCCTTTAGAATACCGCCATTAAGTCCCCTCTTTCTCTCTCGCACAATCCCACGAGCACATAGCTCTGGCCCTTCATCCTGCTCGGAGCAGCGTTATCTCGGGATGTCCAGGGAGGACGGGGAGAGCGGGATGGGATCCAGCGCTCCCGAAGCTGCGGGAGGATGCTCCCGGCGCTGGCCGTGGTGCTGAAGGGCGGCCGCGCCTCCTGGACCAGCGGGGAGGCATCCAGTGGTCCATCGCTCCATCCATCATCCACTGCTGGATTTGTATTTATTAGCATTACTATAATAATATCAAAAAATTATTCTCCGCAGATTCAGGTGGAAATCTGTGCCCAGACAAAAAGCAGACGCCTTTTGGTGGGCAAACCACACAGAGCCCAATTTTCCCAGCTGGAGATTCTCGTGGCAGCTTTGCACTCCTGTTTTAATCGCCTCCCCCACCCTTGTTTGCCACCTGAAAATATCAGAGCTGCTTATCAATAACCCTGCGTGTGTCACGCTGCTGCCAAGCATCCCGATCAATACATTATCATTTCAGAGCCCGATGGTGAAGGTGAAGGGCATTTTCAAGGACATCTGGAAATCCTGATCAGTGCTCTGCAATTTCTGATCAGCTTCAGTGCTTTACAAGCATGGTGGCTGGAACAGAATCAAATCAGGATCTCTGACTGGAGAGACAGCGCCTCATGCCCTCCCTCGGAGCAGCCCTTGCTGCCAACAAAAAACCAAACAGACAAACAAACAAACCAATTTCTTGCAGAGGTGTCATTCACACATTTGCCCTCGAGTCTTTTAGCATTTCCTCTATTCTTCACTCCACCGCAGCTCTGAAGCACAGCAATACATAACAAACTTCTCACGGCAGCGTGACGTGTATTGTACAGGATTTTCCTGACTGGAATATCTGAAGCAGCAGTGATCTGGGTGGGTTTGGTAATGCAGTGAAGGGTTTTTCTCATGGCAGCATTGCACAAATAACTTAGATGTCACACTCTGGGAATGGCAACACGTGGCAAGTATACACATCAGGCTGCTGAGGAGAAACAGCTAATGTTTGTTTCTATGTTAAAATTATTATTTTGACAATTCGGTTGCTCTGTAGATACCCAATGTTATTTAAATGTGCTGCATTTCATGCATGTACCCAGCTGGAGTTCTTTCACTTTCTGTCATACATAATATTTCATTATTATTTTCCCTATCTGCCACCTTGAAGATGTTTAGCTTCACACAGTCCCTTTTAATTGTTTTTTTCTAATATTATTTACAGATCCTTAGTGACAAGCCAAAAATCTCTTAAAGTAAAATGATGTGGAAAAGTCACCCTGAGTTGTGCTTTGTTAGTTCTTCATGGCTGCTTTTCATATCTTCATACGAGGAAGGAGTTTCAAGCCACCACTCCAGACAGGTTGGATCCCTGTGGCTTAATTCCAAAGGGAATCTTCTCTTGTCCAGAAAAACATGTAACTACGATGGCTGTGATGGTGGTGAAGATGCGTGTCAGAAGTTTTGCACAACCTGCATTTAATCTTCCTACTGCTCTCCACCAGCATTGCTCCCATCAGGTTTATTACTGATGAATTTCTGGTGTATACTGCTAACGTTGAACCAAAATGCATTAAAAATATTTTATGTGTAATGTTTTTCTTTCTAATACATCTCCAAAATTTCAATGGTATGATAAAAAAAAAAGCAGCAACGTGGAAAAAAAAAAACCCCTAAACAACAACAAACAAAGAAAAATACAAAGCTGTGGCTCAAAGAAGGATGATTTGAAATTTGTCTAGCCATTTCTTGGCCT
The DNA here is from genome assembly GCA_013397815.1 of Aleadryas rufinucha. Classification (NCBI taxonomy): domain Eukaryota; kingdom Metazoa; phylum Chordata; class Aves; order Passeriformes; genus Aleadryas; species Aleadryas rufinucha. The sequence goes on from VZTH01000125.1 coordinate 38,919, forward strand.
CGATACTTTGTTTTTATAATGTGGATTTGTGCACTTATATTAATATATATATAAATAAGCAACTTTGTGGTCTAGGATAAAGCTTTCCCTGGAATTTACATAAATGTCGTGCAGAAAGAAGCCCAAAACCATTCTTTTTCCTGTTCTGTTTTGCAGAACTGATAGAACAGAGTCTGTGCACCATGGGAGTGATGGGAGTACTTCAACTGAATATCTGAAGACAAAAAGTCTTGGAGATGCCCTGGCCTAAAGAGGGAGAAGGAGCCTCCTGTGGTGTGTGCATCACTTTGGCTTCCTGGGATTCCTGAAACACAGAGCTTCCCTGAGGAGCAGCCTTCCCTGGGGACTGGCAGGCGAGGCAGAGTCATTAATAAGTGCGAAGCACACTGAGGTTTTGACAAAGAAGCTCTTGTGGAAGCACAAAATGACCCCATCACTCATTTATTTTGCAAAACCACGAGCTATTTTGGGGATCTGCTGCCTCAGAGCAAGCTGGTTCAGGCTGTAATGCCAGATACAGCAAACCTTCTTGGGGAAATCAGGGTGATCTCAGGATCTTCCCATGAAATTCGAAACACAGCCCATGTTCAGTGTGTAAGTCCAGCACAACTCTTGTACAATTGCCAAGGATCTGTGATATGAACACGAGAGGCTTTATAAGCAGCTGATTTTTGAGTCAATGGGCTGTAACACTTTTGAAATCAATGATTATTTAAGAACTCCTAAAACCGCACATTATCCAGCTGCCCTGCACACAAACATTGGATGTGCTCTGCTCTCTGTTGGCTCTCTGCAAATGGACAGTTTGGATCTGAGACCTGAAGGCTGAGTGTGGGTTAGAACAACTCTTTTCCAGCCACATTCACCACAGAGCTGTGCAGCAATTTTCTATTTCAGTAGGAGCTGGAAGTACTCAGCACTTTTCAGGTGTGGTGACAGGATTTTTTGGTGGGTTTTAATAAATGACCTTTTTATGGCCACGAAGAAACCTGCTTATTTTGGATTTCACCACTGCTGATGTTTACATAGCCCTGGTTTTGATTTTTGGGTGTTTTTATTTTTTCACATGATACTTCAGAGTTTACAACTGGCTATAAAAGCACTGGTCTTCAGATATAGAAGCTGCAAAGCCACCTTCATTTTTCTTTGGGTGTCTCTGCCCTGACACATTTTGAGAGATGAGCTGAAGTTTATGTTTGGATAAGATGTTAAAGAACAGCACATGCTCTGCCTTCAAATCCTCCAGCGGTGCTTCTCACAAAGGATTTCCTCCAGCGTGTTTAGCTGACCTCCATTTGGTGTGCTCGCTTGTGGAAGTGATAAATTGTGCTCACATGACTAATACCAGGATGAGGAAACCTTCTAGAATTTGGACTGGTGGGCAAGTCAAAACAACAAAAGCAGAGGATGTGTTGTAGGAGTTTGTGATGACATCAGAGCATCTTATCCCGTTCTATAGAGTGTGTAGTGCTCTGTGACACAAAGACTCTGCTTAGATCACCTCGCCTGCACCTCATCAGTTCTGTCCCTGTGGATTTACTCAAAATTACATGGAATTTGCAGCAGCACTTGTTTCACAAAAACATCACAACTTAGAAATCCTTCCCCTTTTCTGATAAAAATGATATCTCTGTGAGTCAGACACAGGACTGTGACGAGCCTCAGAAATAAAAGTCTCATAAATTGAACAATCTGCTTTCTTGAAGTGCTGTGAGACTCTAATATTTGTCAGGGAAGTCTCTCAGCTTGCCAGGAAGCCACTGGAAAACAGACACCAACAAAGCCTTCCATTTAAAGGCACAAAAATGCCATTGTAAGGCATAATAAGGGAACAACTTTAACTGTTCCAAAATACCTCTCAACCCACACACATCTCATGCACCCTGATCCACTCAGCCTGGGGAAACCTGAGACAGGCTTCGAAGCATAACTCCCTTGTAGTTTTTCCAGTCTTGAATAAAATGTCCTTATCAAACACATCCCACGAGAGACATTCCTTTTGATGAGAAAGTAGCATCCCTTTTCTGGGTAGCCTCTGTTTGTTTCCAGCCATGCATTTCAGGAGAAGCACTTGAAAGACTGACAGAGAAATGCCATGTTTTTGAGGAACTCAGATTTTAAGAAGGCCCTGATAATATGAAAGGATTTGCAACAGGAAGGGGAGAGCCATTGAGAAGGGCTCAGACTCTGCAGCAGTTAATCTCTGGCATTCCCAAAATTGTGTTTATATGCCTGGACAGCATGGCAGGAGCTCTAAAATGTGATGGTGGAAGGATTCATTTTGCTTGCCTGGGGAGGGAGTGTTTCTGTGTGGGGCAAGCCATTAAATGTCTTCTCATCCTTTCTTTCTTCTCCTTCTGGACATCTAAACCCTGCTGCAAGGAGGTGCCTCAGCATCTTCCTGTGGAAGTGTGTTTAATGTTAGCCATGGAATCGAGCAGTGTCTGGGAAGAATTCTGCTTCCCTACATTTGCTGGAAGGCCAGACGCTGCAAACATCTTCAGGAGAGCTCCCACCTGGACAAATAAAGCAACAAGGAAACTCAGCATTGCCCCTTCCTCAGGATGGCAAAGAGGAAGCTGAACCCAAGGTGACCCAAGGTTTGCCACCTGTGGTTGCAGTGGGGACGCTCAGGGATGGCAGGTAAAGATGGGACAAGAATCTGGGTGAAATACAGGCTGCAGTGGGTGATTCCTGCCAGGGGAACAGGGCTGCTGTGCTCTGCACATCCTCATCAGCAGGCTGCAAGGCAGGGCTTTTTGGAGCTCGCAGCAGTGGGGCACCACACAATCACAGCACACAGGCTCACGCTCCAGCCTAGCAAGAGTGTAGCTCTTTAGAAAAATAATGAAAAAGAAGAGGCAGTGCTGAGACAGGATAAATAAGGAGATAAATCACTTTGCAATACAATACAGCCAAAACCCGAAAATAAACAATTACTTTAAATCATATCAAGCACCTATCACAAACATCACATTTATACAATTGATCCATGTGTAAATTAGCCAATTAATTCTGAATTGCAACACTAATGAAATAATAATTATCTGTTTACAATGGAATGGTACGAGTGAAAGTCTAGAAACAGAAATAAAGACTGCAGCAAAATCCACTCAGCTCCATCACAGTGGGCAAGGGGGGAATGGTCAATACCAGTCTTTAACATCCAGATATTGCTGGGGAGGGGGAATAAATAAAATACATAAATAAGTGAGAAATCTATGGACCTTAAATAATAGAGTCAGAGAAATGCTCTTTTAGAACACGGCAGGGGTTTGTTTGTTTTGTAGTAAAGAATTGCAAAGTGGGAATTTCTTTTAACATTTCCAGAGGCTGGTTTGATTTTTTTGTCCTTGCTTGGCTTTCTACCGTGAGTTGTTTGCCCTGAGGGACTCCAAAGGGATTAGGACCTCATAATTACTAAAGCAGTGAAAGATGGATGGAAAAGGGTGGGAGTTTCAGTACAGAATTATTTTGGTGACTCATATCTAAATAAAATCTTCACTGAGATGGAGAAGTGCAGTGGGGTCTTCTATAAGAACCTTTCACCCTTGGCTTTTCATGCTGCAAACATTTAACACAGAGCTTTATCCCAGGTCTCAGGCAGGAGCCTGAGTTAGGTGGCTATTGGCTGTTTCCTGAATAGAAACTATTTTCTGTCTGTCTGGGTTTTTTCTTCTGTACATTTTACCCCAAAGCTGAGGGATATTCCCAGAGAAATAGCATTTCTTTGAAAAATTCCCGGTGACCTTGACTTTGCCAGATGCTTTAAGCTGTTAACAAGAGCAGGAACAAGTTGTTAATAACAGAATATTTCTGCAAACTATTGATTGCTGAGACCCCATCCCCGAGATGTGTGGAAGGTACATGAAATACCACGTCTGTTGCAGCCAAAAATGTTGTGTGACTGTCTCTAGATAAATTCTCCCTCTCCTTATAACCCCAAGTGTTCAGGGGGAAGCAGAACTCCTGGGGAATTTGATTCAGATAAAAGACGTCTTGCTTCAAATTGCCAAGTGGGCATCTTAAAAACGAAATAGCAAGAAAAATCAGGCAGATTTGATCCGGGCATTAAAATGTTTAGAAGTGGAGATTGTTGCCCCTTATACACATGTGAGCACTCCGAGTCCAGAGCTCTGCATGTGCCAGGGCAGATTTTTGCAGTGCATGCTCAAAGGTATTCCAAACGTCTAAAAGAATGCCAGAACTGAATGAGTGGCTGGTATTTCCTTCCTTCCTTCCTTC
>VZTH01000131.1:7189-20636 GCA_013397815.1 Aleadryas rufinucha
ATATAATGCACTATAAAGTTTTCATAAATACCAATATGTGCATTTCCTGTAATTGTTGGTATATTATATGTAAACAATGCTCAAATTTTGCTCAAAATTTGCAAAAAGCCACAGAGTTATGAAGTGATAGGGCAACTTTACACTGCAGTATTCTCTACAAAATAAAAAAAAATATTTTTCCATCTTATTTATGTGAATCATCTGCCTTCCATTTAGAAATATTTGTTGATGGTACAGCAGTCCTCATAAAACTTTATTTCTTTACTTTACTCGTGGCACATTTGTCCAGATTAGGCACCATTATTTACTTCAATTTACAGAGCTTCTTTTTGCATAAAGGTCAAATCACTTGACTGGCAAATTGTAAGACCATGTCCTTTTAACCTGCACATTTTTTTTAGTAATGGAGGACTGCAGGAGTGGCGTCTCCAAGAGGAAGCCAGGGACTGCCCCGTGCCAGACACATCAAGTTCCAGCTGGCTCTGCAGTGGACCCATCACAGGACACAGCTGTGCCTATCAGCAAAGCCATGGTGCAGCCGGGAAAACACATTTAAGAAATGGTGGAAAACCCCATAGTGGGAGGAGGAATAGGAATGAGAAGCAGCAGAGGGAACACCAAGGTCAGAGGAGAAAGCTGCTCCATAGTAGAGCAGGCACAACCCTGAAGTATAAGCACCCCTTGCAGCTTGGGTATAAGCTGATGATGCCTAAAGATTTTTTCACTTTTTATACATTTTTCATATATTTGTAGCTTTGTGGATTTTTAATATATAGTTGTATGGTTTCTGGTACTTTTCCTGCCCTTTCTCACAATAAGCTAACCTTTACTAACACATTCTTGAAATTGTGTTCAGTCTTATTCTTAAGAAGAGAATTTCTGAGAAGAACATCTTGTTTTCCACCGGAACTTAAGAGATATAACAAGAAATGGGGCAAAGAAGCCCCCGGACCAGCTCCAAGGGTCTGACCCAAGGGTGGGTTACTGGGGCAACTGATCTCCTGTTGGCTGTACCTTCTAGATACACTAATTAATTAACCTGATAAAAATTGTAGAAATCCTTTATCATACATGCTCAGAAGCATATTTGTGCACCTGAAAGCTTTCATTAAGGAGTTGCTTTTTACATTATCACTCTTAATACTGCTTTGAAAGTTTTGTAGTTTTATTCCAGGAAATACTGACACAGTAGCAAATACTTCCCAGCAGGGACTATGGTCCATGGAGGACCGGTGCCAGATCATAGGTAAACAGTGAGGAGGAAGGAGCAGCAGAGAGAAACTGATGATCCTGACCTCCTGCACCACTGCTGCCTCTCTGAAGGGTAGGAGAGGCGTCCAGAGTGATGTAGAGAACTGGATATCTACTGGGGAGAGGAGAAGAGAGAAGTCTGATGTGAAGCTGAGGTCAGGAAAGGGGAAGGAAAGGTGTTTTTTCTTAAGAGTTTTAAAAGTTTGTCTCTTTATTTAGTCTGTTTATTTCCCAATAACAAAACTAGTAAGTAAATATTTATGCTAACTGGCTGAATCAAGTTTAATTTCCCAAGGCAAATCTGGTTTACCCATGACAGTATAGAATCATAGAATGTTAAGTGGTTGCAATGGACCTGAAAGATCATCTAGCCCCAACCCTCCCTGCCACAGACAGGGACACCTCCCACTAAAGCAGATTGCTCAAGGCCTTATCCAACCTGGCTTTGAACAGTGTCAGGATTGGGGCATCCACAGCCTCCCTGAGCAACCTGTTCCAGTGTCTAACCACTCTCAAAGTAAAATATTTTTTCCTACTAGCTACCATAAATTTCCTCTCTTTCAATCTGCACCCATTACTCCTTGTGCAGTCACTACAGTTCCTAACAAAGAGTCCCTCACCAGCTCCCCTGTAGGCTCCTTCAGATACTGGAAGGTGTTGTGAGATCCCCACACAACCTTTTCTTCTCCAGGGTGAACAGACCCAACTTTCTCAGCCAGTCTTCATAGGGGAGGTGCTCCAGTGTTCTAATCAGATTCATGGCCCTCCTCCGGACTTGCTCCAAGAGTTCCATGTCCCTGTTACGTTGTGAACACCAGAACTGTACACAGTACTCCAGGTGCAGTCTCACAACAGAGTCTATTATTTGGTAAGTGATTTCCTGTCTTTCATCCCATGAGTTTTCTCACCCTCGTTGTTCCTATTCTCTCCCACCTCCTGCTGGTGGGTGGGAGTGAGCAAGTGGGGGGGGTGCTTGACTTCCAGCTGGGGCTAACCCACTGCAACTTCCATTAAGAAAGCATTTTACTTCTTCCTCACTTCCTCCTATTGGTTCACATAAATATATCAGTCTCTGAGCTCTTCCTCATAAATGCTTTTTTCTCTTTCAATGCATAAGATGCATATGATATCTTAAGACAAATAGCTACAGTTAGGCATTTGAACAACAGAAAAATATTTTTCTCCACTACCTCAAACCCTACTTGCCATTGCTCTGAATGCTACTTCATTGCTTAAAGGACAGGCGATATAATATAAATATATAGATAGATAGATAGATATAGGAGATAATATAATATTTCTCTTCATTGGCAAGGAGAAGCCCTTCCATTGTGGATCTAATGGATTCAGAGGATCTATTAATGCCTTGAAACAGCTATTGGGAAAGGCACCATGTTCCAGGCATTGATCTTATTAAAGTAGATAGGAGCTTGGCAGTAAACAACTCTTCAGGTTTTTATATTTGCAGGAAAAGTGTAAGATACTTCTGCCAGCCAGGGTAAAGGGCTACAAATATGAAGTGAATGAACACTGTTGTAGTGGGCATGAATGGCAGGGTTTAAGCCAAAGGGGGCTGCAGTGCTGACCTGTGTGGGTCATGGTTTAAGCCCAGCCAGTAACCAAGTACTATATGGCCACTCATTCCCACAGCAGTGGGACAGGAGAGAATCGTAAAGGAAGAAGTGAGGGAACTTGTAGGCTGAGATAAAGACAGTTTAATAGGTATAGCAAAAGACACACAAACAAAACAAAACAAGGATTTCATTCCCATGAGCAAGCAGGTGTTCAACCACCTCAAAAAATCAGGGCTCCATCACGTGACACTTTCTTTGGAAGATAAACCCCATCACTCCAAATGTTACCCCCTTCTCCCTTCTTCCCCAGTTTTATGTACTGACCATAACTTCATATGGTGTGAAATATCCCTTGCGTCATTTAGGGTCAGCTGTCCCAGTTGCATTTCCCCCCAGTTTCCCATGCACCCCAAGCCTCCTTGCCAGCATGGCAGTACAAGAAGCAGAAAAGGCCTTGGCACTGTGCAGGAGCTGCTCAGCAATAACAAAAATAAATCTATACTTCAGTTATGCTGTTTTGGGCACAAATCCAAAACATAGCTCACTGCCATGTCATAAGTGGCATTTGGATGATAAACCTACTTTTAAAAGTAGCCTATTTACTAACAGCCTGTGGGGTCTGAAACTGTGCTCTAAGACAAATGAAATAAAAATATGCACCTTAGGTATATTTCTAATTATAAGGACCTATCCATCAGTCTAAGAAGAAACCCTTGATGCAACAATCCACTGAAAAAATAGCAATGGTAGTTTTCAGTTATTCTGAAAGGTAATACTTGAACCATCTTGCTCTGAAACTGTATAAAATCATCAGAAGTACTAGGCTCGTATCCTGCCTTTAGGAAGGAGCTAACTTTGCATAGCAGAGATTGAACAGATGCATATTTCTTAGAACATGATGCATGATTCAGCTGTTATTTGTCCCTCTGGGGCAGCATATCGGTGGGAGTCAGCAGTGTGCCCTGGCAGCCCAGAGGGCAAGCTGCATCCTGGGGTGCATCAAACACAGCATGACCAGCTGGGCTAAAGGGGGGATTGTCCTGCTGTATTCAGAGTGGTGTAGACTCACCTTGATCAGTCTGTGCAGTTCTGAGCCCCACAGTCTAAGACAGATGTGAAGGTCCTTGAAAGCATCCAGAGGAGGACAACAAAGCTGGTGAGTGGGCTGGAAGAAATGTCTTGTGAGGAGCAGCTGAGGACTTTGAGCTCATCTAGTTTGCAGCAAAGGAGCCTCAGGAAGGATCATGAAGAGGGAAGTGCTAAGCAATTCTCCCTGGTATCCAGTGCAGTGGATATATGATCCAGGGTGCTTGGGAATGGTTCAAAGATGAACCATTCTGAACCTCAGGGGAAGTTCAGACTGGACATTAGGAAACATTTCTTTACCAAAAGGGTGGTGAAACACTCAAACAGATTTCCTATAGAGGTGCTTAAATCCCCAAATCTGTCAGTGTTTAAGAGGCATTTGGAAAATGCCCTTAATAACATTCTTTTCTTACAGATTTTGGTCAACCATGAAGTGGTCAGACAGCTGATGACCACTACAGGTTCCTGCCAACTGAATTATTCTATTCTATTCTATTCTATTCTATTCTATTCTATTCTATTCTATTCTATTCTATTCTATTCTATTCTATTCTATTCTATTCTATTCTATTCTATTCTTAATTTTGTCTGCCTAAAATATAAACAACTATTCTAGGCTCATCACCTTCAGCTTATGCTAAGGTTCAGTTTGAAGACAGGTAGAGGGAATCAGCCTCTGGATATTGTTGTCTCTTCATTGGCTTATAGGGTTGGGGAACATCTATATCTACCCTTAGACTAGACAGCAAACATTAGGGGAGGAGAATGTCATCATCAGTAAGCAGGTTGGTTAAAGATTCTGAATTCCTATGTAATAATAATGGCTATTATAATTTAGGATCATGCTATCATACATGGCAATTCAACTTCCATAAGGATGTTTCTTTCAAAATTTCTTATTATCTTGAACATTTCTTTAGTTTTTGTCTCTGTTTCTACTCCTCTAATCTATCCAAATCTTTCTGCTTTGTCTCTCTTGGCTCTCTCTCTTTGTCTCTTATGATCTTAAGTAAGCTGAATGATTCCTCATAAAAAGAACTGCCTTGCACCGTAATTACCATTACTTTATAACCTTTGTCAGCTTCACATCTCAGTCTCAACAGGTAATTAGATCCAAGTAGCTCAGCAAACGTTGACATTTATATATGAGTTACTTTTTCTGACAGGAGAAACTCAGCAACTAGTTTGTAGTTTCCCTTCTCTGTTTTAACATGAAGATGCAGAAAGTGTTACAGAACTTTGAAAGAGGAAATTCAACTGTGCCTGTGTTCAGCTGCTCCACAGAAATCAAACCTGTGGAGTTAAGCCAGCTCAGACATCTGTCTCTGATTACAGTTAAAAAAAAGGTTTTGGATATAATTTTTAATATAAACCATTTGCAGCTTCTTCCTGTTGCGTTCTTGTGTTTATGCAATATGCTACTTAGAATCATAATGGAAATTCTAGTTATTGATCTGTAAATAATGTATAATAAGATGAATTATCTATGTGTCCCTGCAGTGAACTGGTAATTTCACAGAAAATTGTGAAAATAATTAAGGGGGTTGGAAGGGTTAGCTTTCGGATTGGATATGTGTGCTGTTTAGGGGGATTGTATTGTTTGGGGTTTTTTGCCTGGGGTTTTCTTGCCTGGAGTTTTCTTTCTATTTCATAGCCATTTTTGATTTGAATGTGTGCTCTCAGACCCCAACAGAATGGCTTTGACAGTGTCATATTATCTGTTCTGATCTTTCTGATCTTTCTCTGCTTTGCATTCCTCCCTAACAATTTCAGATGATCTACCCAGAAAGGTATGTGAGAAACATGAGAAATACTGACAATTTATGTTAGACGGAAGAATCATTCCCACTTATCTCTCATTAAGCTTTGATCCTGCAAATCAAATGCATGGGCTGCACATGACATCTGCCCAGTCATAACTCATTACAGGATCAGAATGAAAATATAGATTGAAAAAGACTAACTGAGACCTGTCAGTCAGTAAAAGAATTCAAGCGCTTTTCACAGAAGGCAGATGAAATATATCCTGCTTGGTAAAATCAGAGAGCTGTCCACTCATTTAGGCATTTAATAGGATGGAAAATGAGGCCCATGTAATTTTTTATTACAGGCCTAGAAGAAAACCACTATAACTGCCTACTCTGGAAAATGAATTGTATTTTAAGGAGAAATAATTTCATTATTTTGAGACCTTCTGTGACTATCTCTATATTAAAATATAAACCATTATGTATTATAAATGTCAAATTCCGCAAGACACCAGTTTACTCAATGTAGAACTTAGATTTGTTGAAGTTAATTAAATCTAGGAAATCTAAAAATGCCCATGAAAGAGAGCCCGAGGTCTGACATCTTTCTCTGAAAATATACAAAAATATTTTTATTGCCTTGCTGGACGCATTTTCAACTTATATTTATTTGTTATAGCATATGATGAAGAATGCACATCTTTCAAACATCATTACAGAAAGGAGAAAACCAGTCCTTTTTTACTTATGTCTTTCATTGCACAATGCCTACAAATTGAGTCACATTCCAAAATTTCTTGGTGCTAGTGCTACATGAAACAAAAGAATGTAGATTGGAAGCTTCTGTTTAGTTGAAAGCAAGTGAATTAGTAAGAGGTGATAGCAGAGATTTCAACATATCTGGCATAACCTGTCACATCAGAAAATAAATATCCAAAGTCTTAGGCTTCCCCCACTATAACCTTCAAATCAGATGTCAAAGTGTTTTTATGGTGCTAATCTGCCTGCTAAAGGGATTATTGCCATTAACAGGTAAAGATTCTATCGTTCTTATTTATAGTGAGCACACTTACAGACCAGTCCCATTGAGTTTATTTTCGTGTCTAACAAAAGCAAGATGGAAAAGTCCACCAGAAATCAATAGCTTGTTTTCAGTGACAGTGCCTGAGTAATAAAATCTGGTTCACTGTTAACAGGCCTAGAAATTTACAGAATAAGGAGGAAGTTTGAAAGATCTTAAAGGAGCACAGGATGCTAAGAAAGGACTCCAGCTTGTTTGGTGAGAGTCAGTCCTACACAACACTCTTGTTCAACACAGAAGTGTGAAATATGAGACTGCTGATCAGGGCATGATTACACTGAAAAACAGTGCATAAGAAGAAAACAATAATGGGCTGTATTTTAGCAAATCTTGGGAGAAGAATAAAGAGGTGGAAGTTACATTTGCGAGGAAAAAGTGAAAGAAAAAAGTGAAAAATAAAACATCTGCTGAAAATAGGAGATACACAGAGGAAGAGATGCATAGTAGCTCCTTATTAGATGAAAATGAGAAATAAAGATTTGTATAGCTACACACTACAGATGAAACTTCAGAGAATTTCAATATCAATTGGAATGTTAATTACCAAATTAATAAATAAAATAATTAATTATGTACTTATTAAATTAGAAGTCAACAAATAATACAATCAGTTTTTAGGACACAAGCAAATTAATTAAGCAAGAAGATATGTAAAAAGTTTGGAGCTCAGCAAACCCTTCTCAGGGTTCCCCATGCCATAGTGCTTAGGATTGAAGCATGAAGAACCCCTGAACTGTACCTTCACAGCCAAGTGACTTCCTTTCCCTGAAGTTTGCCTCTTCTGGCCTTAGGTATCAAAGTTCTTCAGGGCACCAAAGTCCATTTATGGACTTTTGAACCAGAAGAGGATTTTGAGTGTGAGGCTGTAATGGTCAATGATAAATAGAGTGGCTGATTATGTCTCCTTTTTAAATACTATTAATGAGACATAAACAGCCACTCACTGCTGCATAATATTAATGAATGACTGTGGAGTAAAAAAATTACTAAAAGATCTTCTTTATCCAAGTAGCTAAACATTAATAGTGTGGAAAAAAAGATCAAAGTAGAAATGGAGCAGTGTGCCCTTCATCTAAAACCCATCTAACTGTGTCTTGATTTGAATTAGCAAGATGACAGCCAGCTGTTCAAGACAAGTGATTATTCTCCTTCTCTCAGCTCCGTGGCACCACATCTGGGGGGTTGTGTCCATCTTGGGGCACCCCACTGCAAGAAATACTTTGCAGGCAAGTTCAGTGAGGAAGATTAGGTGGCAGAAGCATATGTGATACGGTGAGAGGTTGAAAGATTTGGACCTGTTTAGCCTAGACAAGAGGAGAGGCAGAAGAGGCCATACCTGCAGCTACCTCATGGGATAGTGAAGTAAAGATGGAGGCAGACTCTTTAAGAGATGCACAGCAAGGTGAGAGGCAACAGATTCATCTTTCAGTATAGGAAACTCCATCAGAAAACAATTCTCACTATCAGGGGAGTCCAAAATAAGAATAGGCCAACCTTGGAGATAAACAAAACTCAACTGGACAAGGCCATGAACAAGACACAAACTATTTGGAACAAGATACAAACAATTTGGAAGTGCCCTGAGTGGGGATTAGGACAGGAAGGCTTCTGGAGGCCACTTCCAAGTGATGTTTCTGTGCAAGTGAAGGCTTGCACCTTCCATCTTAAAGTATTAATGAAACTAGACAGAATATTTTAAATACTAATGCCAATCTTTTGCAAACACTAGGAATTTAGAATTGAGAGAGTAAAAATTGTAGCAACTTTTGTTTAAGAATCATGTAATGGGATTCAAGAAAATATGTGGGAAGGTGTTGGAAAACCAGTAAATGCCATGAATCTGAAAAGAGGTTGAATAAAAATTAGTCATATAAAACAGACAACCTGGAGTTGTCAAAAATTTATCCTTTGAATAAGTCTGGGTTTTTTCCTTGCACCAAAATAACTGCACAGTAGATAAAGGAAATAGATGTTGATTTAATAAATTTAGAACTTTGATGACTGCTGTGCAATAATGTCATCAGAAAACGATGAAATTTGAATTAGATGTAGTAGGTGTATATCTGAAAACTACAGTCAAAGAATGCTTTTTAATTATTCATCATCAAATTTGGAATTAACTGAACATGGCATCCCATAGAGGTCTGCCTTTGTCCCATTAGTATTTCGATTAATGATTTGCATCATGAAAGAGCAAGAGGGCTGTTAAATCTGCAGGAGCAGAGTGCAAGGAATCCAGAGAATGTGATCAAAATTATTCTAATAAACTGAAGAGCTGGGTTGAACTCAGATCAACAAAATTCAGTAAAGGCAAATGTAAGTACAGCTACACTGATATGTCAGTCACAGATGATGGGTGCACAAAAAAGGACAAAGAAAAAGTTAAATAAATGGCTAGGCAGCAGTATAGGATATTCAGGGATTCTATTGGATCACAGACTAAACACAGTATTATGATGCATTTTCTTTCTAAAAGGATAGCTTTCACTCTGGAATGACTTTTCCAAGTTTATTTAGCATTGTTAAGGCCTTGGCTGAAGTAACAAAGTTTACAAAACAAGTGTTATAAATGATAGTAGCGAGCTGGAAGGAACCCACAGGAAATAAGAAAGTGCTAAAATATTAGAAAATATGACCTGCCTGCCTGCAAAGAAAGATTAAAGCTGCTGGTTTCCTTTAGTCTTATAAAAGAGACAGTTGCGTGTAGATATGAGAAGCAGTAGACCATGTAAAATGTCAGTGGAAAAAGGATGATAATATTTTTTTCTCTACTGACAAAGCTGGAAAAACAATGAGTTATTAATCTAATCTGCAGAAAATGTAGGTTGGATATTAAGCAAAAATGTCAAAATGCTGCACTGCTGAAATTCAGAGACAGACTTTGTAGGAATTTTAGGAATTTTCTTTCCCTTCTGGATTTAAAAATGAACTAGGTCTCTCAGAATTTAACTATGAAAACTTGATCCTGGCTGAAAACTGGATCCTGCCATATTGAGGCTAAAGTAGACTGGCAGTGGTGCCCCTAAAGCCTCAGAGCTGGATAGGGCTTGTGACTTCAGTGCATACAGTCCACATCTGCAGGGCAGCACATATTGAACAGTGATAGATGGTGCTTGTACAGAGCCCACCAAGTGATCACAGGAGCTTCATTTGGTTGTTGGCAAAGAAAAACATTCCTCACCCCACCAAGGTTTCTTCATTCTCCTACTCATCTCAGTTTCTAAATTCTGTGTGTGACTAGAGGTATAAAAAATGGCCTTACTCTTTTTTTTTTCTTTTTTTAATATTCCAAGGAATTTAAACATCTGTTTGGTGGGGTAAAACTCGGGGAAGCAAGGAAATCATTTAGGAATGAATTACAAAGATTACATGGTTAGAAAATTAATCAAGAATATTTTTAATAGGAAGAAATTAGACCAGTAGGCAAACTGATTCAAAATTAGCCCAGCAATTACTCTGATCAGTAGACAAGCCATTGAAGAATGGATTAATTACCCTAGCAGAAAATTAATTAAGTTATACAATGAGTCAGATAGGAATAATTTCTGAATTAATTAAGTATTCAGTCCTGTGACTTGTGTAACAGAGAGCAAGGGTGATAGGCTGAGAACAAAATATGTAGTTACCAATATAGAAAGTTAAGATATCAAGTTATGAAGGGAAAAGAGATTTATATCTAGCAACACTAGCAATTGAAGCCACAGAGATGAAAATCTAGGAAGAACTGATTTTTTATTATACTGTCAAATTAAAAAAACAGTGAAACACAAATCCTCCAATATTTGGGGAAGCTAAAATACTTTGCCATTATTAAAGCTTCTGTTATTACACTACATAAAAGTATTTTGTCAGAATTTTAAAAGCTAAGACATTTTGAGTTTAAAAAGTTTTGTTTTCCTCACTAAAAAAGATACTTACAAAAGGAAAGCCAAGAGGAACTAATGACTGTGCAGTGCTTAGAGTACTCTCTTGTGGTATCAGATCTTCTCTATTGTTCAGGATTTGCTGGGGTTTTTGTTGTGGGGAGCAGGGAGGCAGGTTTGTTTAGTTTGTTTTGGTTTGCTTTGTTGGTGTCTTTTTTTGTTTGTTTGCTTTTTTCCCAAAGACAAGATTTAGGAAATAAAGACTCCACGTTCCCAAATAACACTCTCCCTTCAGAATCTAGAATATATATGCAGGATATCTGTCAGCAGACCTTCTGAAGCTATTCTAGTTTCTGTAAATTATACAAATGTTTCTTGTGGTCAGAGGAATAATGGAAAAACATTTCTACAGCCTGATGCTTAGAGTACTCTCTATTAATGTAGAACGCATGGTCCTAATCCATCATTGAAAGTATTCTGCTTTATGAGTGTACAGGAGGTATTTCACCGATTTTGCAGTTCTTCCTCTTTTGGGATATCATTTACAATGGAAAACCATCCAGATAGTCTGTGGAAATCTTGAGAGAACAATCCAGACGCAGAGCAGGTATTTAGATCTGCCTGCAGCTTCTAGCTACTTCTCTTGCAGGCATAGACTAGTCTTCTCTGAACTGTCTAAAGAAATCACACACAGCTGAGGTACCTTTCACGTGCCTGGACCCCTGCCCCTGCTGGAGCCCAGTCATCTGGTACAGGCTGCAGAGCAAATTGGGAAAATGGTCGAGCTTCCAGTGTCAGGAGTCAGGGAAGCTGACTAACAGCAAGGAAAGGAAGGCAGCCTAGAAACAACACAATTATTGGAGTGCCACGAAAGTCCACACCCAGTCTGGGACTAGGTGATGAAATCAGACAGCTGTGTTCAGTTTGTGATGAAATTGGATAGCTGTGTTCAGTTCAGACAGCTGGTTTTCAACTTTTACAAACACTCTCATTCAGGGGGACTTAAATAGCAAGGAGACCAAGCATGTTGCAGACTGTCTACTGTGGCAATTTGGAAGTCCTCTAGGACATATTGCAGTCTTAGCGTTAGAAGTATTTCGTTTATTTGACTTTTACACAGTATTGTGCTATCTATTTAAATTTAAATTTGATAAGAAGAACTAATAGGAGAACATCACTGGTTTAAGACAGGACCATTTTAAAAGCTTGCATTACACAGGAAATCTTCTTTAAATAATTCTTTTTTCATTTAATATATATATATGTACACCTCTTTTCCAATAATTATCTGTCAATCACATGTTACTTGGATTGGAACAAGTCTGGGACTTGGCTCAAATATCACTCCAAATTTAGCAACTTCTCTGGGACTGAGATGATGCTTCTCCACCAGTTAGACTGGTTTTATGGAGCTCATGCTGAAAGTTCACAAGGTACTCAGTAGCAACTTTGTTTGTGGATTGAATTTTACCATATTAAAATTAATTTGAGTTTCTAAAATCTGAAAAATTCTTACTGCATGGGATAAATAATATTCTTACAGTGTTTAAGGCTTTTGAGCATGCATTTTAAAGATGTAACTTGAAGATTTTGCAAATCTGTAGTTTCAAATTTAGTATTTTAATCAAGCTGACATGAAAAGAATTCATTCAAATATTCAGTTTTGGTTCTAATTTTTTATTCAGTTCAGCTGTTATATCATCTGTAAGAACTCCTGGCACATGTAAGAAGCCTAACTGATTCAATACCATATGGAAAATGTTCTACTCTTCTGTAAGGATACTTTTTCAGATGTATGATAAAGGCACCACCAGTAGATTTTTGCTCTCCCCATAATACAAAAGTATAAAGGACAGGCACTCAGTTGTCACCATGGTGGCTACAGAGTACAATCCGTTTAGAACCAGGCTAGTATCAGTCCTTCTTTTCTGTTCAGTTATGAATTTGAACTGTTCCAAAACTTCAACAGACCAGTCAGCAATGGAACTGACATTTCTCAGGAAAGGAAGAACCAACAAGACATTTTCTGCTAGCTGTTGCCAGTGATACACTAAACCCTAGTTAGCAAACACATTCTATGCTAATCTGAATTGCTGCCTCTGGCCTAAAAAATGAAAATATTTGCTTTTGCTGTTCTAGAGAGAAACACTTGCTGTGTTTCAGGGTTGTCTGGAAGTTGACAAAACATTTCCAATATTCTACAATAGTTCCCTGTGAGTGATTTGACAGCTACATTCTTATTCCTACCTCAGAGGCCCTGTTGTTATTGTGATTTTTTTTTTTAATTTCTACCCTCATTTTTCTCAGCGTGTTTTATGTAATTGTTTCAATTTTTCTCTGATTATGGAATTTGATTATACAGACACAACACAGAGATAACAGCTGTAGACGTTCAATTCATATTTTTCTGTGATTACTTGCTATACAAATACTTTGGTACCCAGGTCATCTTGCATGAATTATTTATGTCAGCCTCTGATGTGCTTTATTTAGGAACACATATATAAACGAAAGCAGAGGAAAACAGTGGAAGTAGATAAAAAGATACTCCTTCATTTCTTTCAACTTCTGATTTTTTTTTTTCCCAGGTGTTTTTCAATGGCTGCTTGCCAATTCCAAACTGCTACACCTCAGCTTTTGTCCCTTGATGCATGAACCACACAACAGTCCATGCAGGGGTCATAAAAAGCACATGCCTTGGTGTCTCAGACCTCCTTAGACTCAAAATTGTCTTATATTGGTGTAAGAATTTGTTTTAATTTGAGGATTGTTTTCCTCTCCTGCTAGATCAGCATAATTAAATTGGGAACATTTACTTTATAATATATGTGTATATATATATAT
>VZTH01000139.1:0-22675 GCA_013397815.1 Aleadryas rufinucha
GGCCCCGGCACCTCCCGTGCGCGGTGCCGCGGGGGCTGCCAAGGAGTTCTAGCAGGGCTTAGGGCCGGTCTCCCCGGCCGGGGACTTCTACAGGTGGCCAGAGCGATGAGTCCAAAAGCCACACGTAAGGAATAAGGGATAGAAAACGCTGATAAAGACTGGACTTGGCCGCTTGTAGGCCATAGTCCTGGCTTAAATCTTGCAGATGAAAACTGGTGTAAACCTCCTTCTGCAGGTGTGACTTAAGAATCAGAAGAAAAAATCCGTTTCCCTTTAAGTAATTAAATCCCCTTTGTTCACTTTTCCCAACCGAATTCATTGAACAAATCGCTGCTTGATTATTCTTCTGGACTAACCTGTTTAGGAGAGAGAGAGGGGAAGAGAGAGTAAATAAAGGCACAGGTGAGGATGAGCTGAGACACCTTTTTCAGTGGAGGCAGGATCTGATGTTACCACTCTTCTGTTCTGCTCTTCAGCAGATGTTT
Organism: Aleadryas rufinucha; assembly: GCA_013397815.1. Lineage (NCBI taxonomy): Eukaryota > Metazoa > Chordata > Aves > Passeriformes > Aleadryas > Aleadryas rufinucha. Next base: position 486 of record VZTH01000139.1, read on the forward strand.
ATCTCTTCTGTTAACTTTTCAACAAACTCTATGACCTTCCAGGATATGCATTTCTACTCTGTTATTATTTTTACAATTTTTAATTCTCGTATCTCACCTAAAACTCTATTACAGCACGAGTCAACATTGTCTTGGGGATGTAGAAAACACTTGCTTCTTTTAAGCAGTTGCTTTTAATCTAAAGGCTATGATTTTTTTTGTTATCTCTTGATTCTTCAGCTTTTCTTTGTGGTGGCATGTGTTATGTCTGTTATACTTTGATGATATTTCCCCCCCCCACCACTTTTGTCCTTTTTTTAATGCATGGTAATTGAGGTCTCACCAGTGCCGGCTAGTGTCAAATCTGTGTCTGGACTATGGCTGTCTTCTCAAATATCCAGAATAGCATTTATCTTGTCGTATAGTTGACACACATAACCCAGGCAAGGCTTTATAAACTTTCATGGAAGTTAAAAGCTCCTGCTGCCATTCAGGAGCAGTAAAGTGGGAGCGATAGTGCTGGCCCTGATCAATGTTTTCACTCAGTAAAACGTTCCAGCTCCCTTTTCCCTCAGTGTGATGTGCCCTGTGTCTCTGCAGCTGCAGCATCCGAGTGCTGAAGTGAGGGAGTATGCCTGTGCCAGTATTTCCAAGCTGTTGCAGCAGAAGCACGTCATCCCAGCCTTTGTGCAGAGGGACGTGGTGCGCTGTCTGGGGCCGTTGCTGATGGATCACAGTTTAGCTGTTCGGGAAACAGCTGCAGGAGCTCTCCGGTAAGCCCTTGTTACTGCACAGGTAGAATGAGGGGATCCTGGCACGAGGAGGGGAAACAGTGGGGTTCTGCTGGTGACAGCTGTGAACTTGAGTGCCAGCCTCCCTTGCTTTAATTCTGTTCTGAGTAACTATGCCCATGTTAGCTGAAGTCCATGAGAGAGAGGTGTTTCTTGCTCTATGAGACTTTAATGTCAGGAGCAGCCTTTATGCTAGAAATATATGGCTTTATGAGGAAACAGAGAGAACTTGAGTGCAGTTTGTATGGCATTTTGTGTTGTGATGTTTTAGTACAGGTAAGCTTTCTAGTTATGCTTGATGATAACCGAAGTTTTTCTCTTGTGTTAGGGAGGTAGAAGATTAAAGCTACTGATTAAGCAAATTAATTTTAAAACAAAAAGTACCATAACCTTTAGAGAAGAATATCATATGCATGGGTTTTTTGAAACATTCCTGGGAAGTATTGTATCTCATCCAAAGCATTTATTTTTTTGGTTTCCCCAGAAATCTAAGTGCTTGTGGAGGATTTGATGTCTGTGATGACATGGTGACAAACGACATCATGACACCCCTGGTTGCACTTTTGAAAGAGGTGTGTTTATTTTTATTTTGATTTTAAACCTGATCTAGGCATTGAATTGTCCCATATACAAAAACAGTTCTATTTTTGTAGCTATTATTAAAATAAGATACTTGAAAGATCTTTTAAAAGAATGTTTCAATAGGTTTAATGATACAAAAGTTATTCCAGAGATTTCTAACCACTACCTTCTGCCTTCTGGCCAGCTAACTTGTGTCCCTGGTGAGGTTTGCTACCTAGGATGATTTTTGAGTGAAAGGTCTGGAGATTTTGGATCTGTAATGTCAGTCAAGACAAGTTTATTCTGTCACTGAGAATCCAGGTCCTTCATTTATGTTGCAACATTATTCTAGTGAGGTGTTTTTGGTAAGCAGTTTTGTCTAAATGGATGTTTAGGTTTACAGCTGGGTAGTTACTGTAGAATAACCTGTACTGAATTCATATTCTTTGTTTGGTTCTGGTGTTGCACTGCAGTTTGGAAATTGCATTGAGTTCTCTTACCTGCTGTCTTTGTATGAGCAACCTTGACCAATATCATCATTTTCTGTATGTTTCTTCCCCATTTTAAACTATGAGTAATAGCATTACTATAAAGCACAGTAAGGTATTAGCTGAATTAATCTTTGTGGTTAGAAAGAACTGTTGACAGCTGCATACAGACTATTAGCAAGAAACAGAGCTTCAAGTTCTAAAGTTCCCAGGTTTTTTTTTTTTAGTTAGAAAGTTTTTTCATAGAGAAAGGAAACTAGTCAGGTTTTCTGGTAATAAACACATCCTGAGAGGATCTCTTCACTCACTGCTGCTAATATTTTAAAGTTTTGCTTCTCTTTGTGACTTGTTTTCCAACCCTGGTTCTTTTGTTTGGTTTTAGTGCAGCACTGGACTAGATGCTAACCAGCTCTCTCCAAAGAAATGCAGAGGGATGAACAAAAATTATATTGAAGACATAGCCAATGAGGCTATTAATTTGCTGTGGAATATATGGTAAGTGCTGCGTAAACACTGACATTTTAGCTAAATTAAATTGTTCCTGAAAAGGAGTGTGCTAATGGAGGCAGAAAAGAAGTTACTGTCCTGGCATGGGAAGATGCATTCATTTGCTGATTCTGATTGTGTTGCTCATATGTGTACCTTGCTTTAATAATGGTGAGCCCTCATCTCATCTGAAACAAAAGTTTATCTTCTAGTGTAGGTTACTTTTTTTAAGTGAAGGATTCTGAAAGTACACGAAGTTGGTCATTAGTTTTAGAAGAGTAACTTTTTTTTTTCTACTGGTTCTTCATCCTGAGTTCTGATCCTGTTTTCTGAACGTGTTCTGTTATAGTCTGTTATACAGTTTGGGTTGTGGCTTCTTGCATGTATTTCCAGTAGATCCTGTAGATATCATATAATGATACAAGAAACGGAGAAAATGAGATTCTGATCAGTGGACTCCAGTGCTCTAGGAATATGAGGAGTTTTTATACTACTTCCTCCCCCTGCAGGTCATCCCAAAAATTAGTACTAACTGTTTGGGGCAACTATCCCTTAGTTACTGAGACACTGATAAAAATCTACTTATTATGTGAGAAAATAATGTAAATTGTTCTATTAGTAGTTTACATTGGAAACATCAGGTGAAGGAAGAGACATGGCAATACTATTAATACAGAAATGACTATAAACATTGAAGTGATACAAATCTGTTCCAAAAGTTCTCCTTGAACTTTGTGTTGTTTCTCTTCATTTTTTTCCATTCTACACTTTGCATACAGGATTTTGTTTAGTGCTGTACAGCACCTCAGTGGAACTGCCTCTATGCCTCTGTGATATGGCTGCTGGCTTGAAGCCTTATTCCTAAACTGGGATATTTATTTTTTAGGGATTGGAATCTAGAGCAGTAGATAAACTGCTTGTTCAGCATCTTGCACAGAATGCATGACCCTTTGTAACTCTGACTCAACAATGTTGTGTGTTCGTTTTTTTGGCTTTTTAGTCAGTGCTTGAGAACAGGAAGTATGATCATTAAGTGTTATGTAAATCACTTCTGTATTTTGAACTTTGTGGCAACGAATGTGAACTGCTGATTTCATTGCTAAGTTTGATACTGATAAAATTTGGGCTGGCATTGGCGCTGAGAATGAATATTTTCAAAAGTAAATTTTTGAAGACCCTTGTAGCTAGTTAGGTCCTGTGCTTTTTATGTTTGAATTAGGCTTGTATCAGTGTATCAGTTTAAAAGAGAGAGTAACTGTGAGAACTTGAAGAAACACAAATCCCATTGTTAGATAATGAAAGTAAATGCATTTCTGAATGGTAAGAGCAGTCATTTGTGGAGCGAGTGAATACTGATGTGAAAGGCAGCAGCCCGCTCTGCTGGCAGTGGGTTTGTGGGTGAAGTCTCCTGTGGCTGCAGGAAGCCCTGGGCTGGCTTGCAGCCCACAGCTCTGAGCTGCCTTTCACACTCCAGCAGGAGACTGTAGGTAGGCTCCCAAATAAACTTTGAATGCTCTGTGTGAGGAAGCAGCTGGCACGAGACAACTTTCCTCAAAAGTGTCCAGGGTTTTGCAGCTTCTCTTTCAGCATCTTGCATAGAGTTGATCATAACCTCAGTAAAGAAGGATAGCTCTTTGACTAATGCGTAATTCTTAGGTATTTCTTTAAAATGTGAGTAATAACAAGTATGGGGTGTTTAAAGTGTTGCTACAGTATTTTTTTTTCCTGGAAAAGTGTTTGACTGATCTTTTTCATACATTAGTGAATGCAACAATACTGCTCTATACATATTCAATAAAGAAGGATGTCTGGAGGCTGTGTTACATTACATGAAGAAATTTGCCACAAATGTGGATCTGGCTATTTCAGTAGGTAAGTGGTAAAAAGAAAAGATAAGGGTTTAAAGATACTTTTTTTTTTTACTCTATGAATGTAACACTGATTACATTCGTTGCATGATGGACCCACTTTAGCATTGCTTAACCTTGCACTGAGTATAAGACTTTAAATTCTTTTTTGAACAGCACATAATAAAGAAATTGGCATCTACTGTGCTTGTTTTCAGTCCAAAGGAGAATGGCTTATTGGTGGTTACATGGGAAGAAAAATTTTGTGAGAAGAGGGCTTTAGAGGGAGGCTGTGTTTTTCATTTTGTTTTCATGTTTTGGTAATGGAGGGTTTAATTTGTTGAGCAGAGAAGATAGTCCTTCTAAAAATACCCAAACAATTCCAAGCACTTTCAGTCTGGTTTTATCAGTAGTGTTGTTGTTAGTTTTATAATGGTCATACAGGTGTGTGTGCTCCCAACATTTTTTTTTATGTCGTCCATTGTCAGTATACAGTGGACAAATTTAATTTTGAGTAGCTGAAATTAATACAACCAATTCCATGGCTGACGTGGTATTGTCCTCACCTGTTCTATGTACAGGTTTGCCACAGAATGTCTTTAATCCAAAACACAGCTTGTGAAGGACAGTGTCAGACCATTACAGCATGATGCTGCATGAATTTTTTTTCCTGTGTCAGCATGTTGTGACTCCAGCTTTCAGGCAGATAATGCTTTCTCATTAGCAGAGCGAAAGCTGCTACTGGGTTTGTTAATTATGTTTGCTCTTGTTGTTTGCTGCAGCAAACTGCTTGCAGGCGGTGACGGAAGATAATCCAGATCTTCTTTCTTCATTTAATGCTTCTGCACAACAAATACTGGAAACAGTGATGTTGTGTTCAGAGAGCACCATGAAGCACATCCTTCTGAGAACATTGATAGCAGGTAACAGTGCTCGCGGGGGTTCATTGCCTTGGGATGGGGAACATGGCATGTAAAGGAGGCTGGGAAGGACAGAAGGCTTAGTCTTCTCTGCTATGATCTGGACATCTGGTTGTCAAGGCCTGTACAGATGGTTTGTGAGGTTATATCTGCCTTTTGGAACTGCAAGTAGATATTTGCAACTAGTTTTAAAACTGTCTTAAATGCTTGATTCTGAATTCAGCCCCTGCTCAGTGTGATAGCACACTTTAACTGCTCATTTGGTTTTCAACAATGAAATGAGTCAGTAAGTGGTACAGGAGTTGTTTTGATCTTAATAGGTGTAGGTTTTTTTACCTCAGATTCTCTACCTTGAATTTTTGTTACCTCAAATGCTTAACTATGATGATTTTTGATACTGCAGTGTAATAAATTAGTTTTGAGAATCCTTAGAAAATGATTCTCACACATGGATTTGTTATCTCGGGTACAGAGTGACACCAAGGTCGCTCCACATAAATATTCTGTAAATATTTACATGCTGAAATTTACTTGAGCTTAAGATGTGGGCATAACAATTATTACAGATGAGTATATGAAATGTTGTAAAAAAATACAAATCTTTAGAGACAAGACATGAACATCTGTAGTGAATATAAACACTGAGTATTTTAAGTAGTGGAGGCTGTGTCGTTACAAAATGGCTATTACAGAGCTGGGAATTGAGCACTTTTTAATAATTTATATAATTTGGTTACCTCATATTTAGGCACTATCTGGAATATAAAGGATACCATTCCACCAGGCAGCCTGGGAAGCACAGTTAATGCAATCCTGAAGATATTTTCAGAATCATTGGCAATAGATGCTGGTGAAACAATTATTCGTATGAATGAAGCTGAAAAAAACAGGTTAAAACTTGCTGTGGAAGCAGAAACTGAGGAAAACATGAGTGATATTACAGAAAACTGTGTTTTGAGTGAAGATGATAACATGGAAGAAATACCAAAAGGAAAACTCAGAAGAGAAAATGATGTTTCAGATTTACTTCCGGTAAGTGTGGCTGACTGGCTTTTGGATAGCTTTAGTGCAAGTGGCATTCCTTGAGAATAAAATTTCCTCTGAAACATCCAACAAAAAGATGGTAGATAACACTGCTTGGGTTTGTGTTTTGGGTTTTTTCTTTCAAGTTTGGGTGTAGACTGAGAAGAGAAAATGGCTGGACTGTATTTTTAACTGACAGCTTGGATACTTTAAATGGCACTTAAATGTTGTTTTCAAAGTCAAATTTGGTTCATGTTTTTAATTTTTTAGTCTGATAAGTGGGAACTGAAAGAAGTGACAGCTTTACTGACGGCTCAGCAGACTGCTCTGGAAATCATTGTTAATATGTGCTGCAGTGAAGGTTTGTAGGAGTCTTGTTCATTGCAAGTGTTGTGGTGTGTTTTGTTTCTGATTAGGTCACATTTAGTTGGCTGTTTGGTCATCTGGGTTTTTAAGGGTGAATGCCCATGGGCATATTGTCCCTGATATCCTCATCTGGGGACAGATTAGGTTGTCATTTCTATTACTAATTTAAGTGTTTTTTCTTTATTTAAGTGAGTTATGTTGCTTAATTTTTTTTTTTTGCATGACACTGCATGTTGCCAACATTTAAGAACAAACAAAAAAGCACTCTCACCAAAGAGATATTTCCTAAAGTGTTACGGCAAAATCTTTGTTCAGTTAGAGTGTGGTCTGACTGTTCTTTTGATGCAAGACGTGTGTCAATCTGATGGCAGGATGGGGACATCAGTTTTTTTAAAGCAGATAAATCTTGTAGCTTTGATTTAGTTTTGATACTACAAGTGTTGCAAAATTAGGAGTAGGGACAGCTTCTGCGTGCAACTCTGGCAACAATGTAGATCTAGGCTTCCAGAGTTCTGCCTTTATGAGTTTTTAGGAGGAGGAGGAGAAAGAGAGGCTGTTATTTGGAGGGGAGTAGGGAATAGATATTCTGTATCTTTTATGAACTCTGAAACTCAGTTGTGATAGTTTTTCTTCTAATCTTCAGGAAAACAAATGGGAGATTATCACATTCTATTTTAAAAAGCCAACAAACAAACAAGAGTAATCCCCATAACCTTCCAAAACCTTAAAATTTTGATTGCTATTATAGTTTTAGCCTTATGCAGGAGTAATTGTGTAGAAAGTAACTGAGTAAAACTTTCAGGTTCTAATAAAATCCACAGTAATACCCAGTTATTCCCAATGGTGACTTTTTTTTTTCTCTTACAGCACAAGGAAATTCTGTACCTAGTGTATGAAGCTCCTTTCATAACTGCATTTCTCATCTAATGAGCTGTAATTCATAAGCTTTCCCCTTTAATTGGAAAATCTCTTGTGGATAAGCTGCATATTCTGCCATTCACTCAGTGTAATGTAAGATTGATTGTGTTGTATTTCGCTACAGTACTTTACCCATTCATGGGCAGACAGAAGCCGTCTCTAGAAATTAAGAGGAATCCAGAGGCAGCTGTTCATTTAATTTTCAAATTATTTGAGGACTAAAATAGCTTTAGCCATTATGCTGAGTTCATAAAAACACTCAGCTTGCAACAGAACTGAGAGAAATAACCAGACCGGCAAGAGATGTGTTTTACTGAGCACTGGCCAGTGTTTGGGAAGAAGCAGAGTGCTCCCCTTTGATGGGCACCTGGGCAAGAAGCCAAGGGACTCCACCACTACTGTCCAGTCTGTAGTTCTTGGGTTACCAGTGCTAGGTAAGATGGGACTGCTGCTGGAAATGCCTCTGTGTTTTCCAGAACATTACAAGGAACCTGATCATAGTTATGGGCCAGTGTTCTAGATCCCAGTTCCTGCTCTGCCCTGGCACTCGCTGTCAACATATGACAGCTGCTGTCTTTGTTATTGCTGAATTGCATTGTCAGCTCATATATTGTTATCAATTACTTTTCAAGGGATACTTTTTACTTTCTTTGTTTTCTAAAGATGCAAAAGGAATTTTTTTAGAAGAGGCAAGAGTCTGAAAGGGGGATGTCTGCTTTGTTTTCATGTTTCTTGCTGCCTTGGTTTGGTAAAGCGTGAAAGACAACCTTTTCTCTCATGCAAAGGCTATTAGCACCAGCAAGTTATGGCTGTAGAATTAAGTGGATACTACCATAAGTGAAAGAAGATGCCTGTGGTCAAGCTGCCACAGCTTGATGAGTTACTTTGCATCAGATAAACCATAGCCATCACCTTCAAATAAATTCTTAAACTTGCACAGTACAAGTGAAATGCATTCACCTGGATCTTTCTTGCTGTATTTTTAGTGAATTTACTTTTTGCCACAGAAGTGCATGGCTGTTTCTGTAGTTTACTACAGGACCTACATCTCATGAGAATCTGTGTTGTCAGACAAAATTACTTGAGGGTGAATATGATACTTTTTTGTCACAATAGTTAAATATCCTGACCTGTGTACACATTTCATCTGTTAGAAAAGAGGATCAGTCCAACCTGTAGACTTAGGACTTGGGTAAACACTAGTTAAAATGTAACCAGATTTAAAGAAACTTCAGATAAATGAGTATGAACTCTGTGGATGTAGACATATGGGGTTAAATATAAATGATGATGATTTTAGTTTGTGCTTGTCAGCCCAAGTGCCCCTTTAGCCGTGGACAGATTATTCACTTTACAGTGAACTGCTCTCACCACATCTGCCCTCACAGATCTGCTAGGAGAGTAAGTTATGTAAGTATAGTCTAGTTCAGGTTTAAGATTATAAACTTAGTTTAATTTGTGTAAAATATGTTGCCTGAAATGACTGTCGGACTTTATTTGGCTTTCTTTGCCATCATCATTTCTTTTCAACTGGCCTTGTGTGGAGAGAGTAACATCTTCATCCAGGCCAGTTACTGCCCAGGCAGTGGACATCTGTCTGTGGCTTCAATATTGTCAGAGGAAACAATTGTCTTAACTTGTCTACTAATAGCAGTCAGTTTAAGTTAAACTGGTGTATTTGCATGCTTGAATCAACCTCAGAAAGTGAAGTGGTACAATCCAAATTAAAATCTTAGTAAATCTTTATGAAATGTTTCTTCTATACCTTTGTTTGATATTTTTAAACAACATATTGTTAAAACAGAGATTAACATGCCCACGTATGAAGAACCTCTCTCATAAGAATATTTGTGCCTCAGTGCATATAAAATATTTTTTAATGAATTATGTAGAACTTTGGCTTAATGGCACTTGGTTTGTGAGGAGTTGGTTAGAGCCCAAGAGCTTAAAGATTCCTAAACCAAGAAGTGGAGGAGCCAAGTTCAGTGGAATTAGGATACCTGCTGCATGAGGGCTGTTACATTTACAAGTCTGTCTTGTGTTCTCAGATCCCTCTGATGATGAGTGGGAAGAACTCTCCAGCAGTGATGAGAGTGACTTGTTCATGGAAAACTCATACAATGAGGGGACTGGGCTGCTGCTGTCACCCCTGTGCCTCTCTGATGAGGTTAACTCAGCATTTCTGAACAACCTCATTCCAAAGAAGGTATTGTCTTCTATTTTATTTCCAGTACATGGTACAGTCTTGCCCTTGTTCCTGCTTTGTATCCCAGGTTAGGCACACAAATTATCCCAATCTATCTTGAGGAAAGGAGTATTTTTTAAATGGGTTTGGCCTTACTTTTTAGCCTAGAGGTGATGCATCATTGCATGACCTAAACAATTTCCTCATGTAAGTGAGAATAGAAGGGTCATGTGTTTCAGAAATCTGGTGGTGGTGGTGGTGGGGGGGGGTTAATTCTTTTTCCCCCAAAATACAAAGGTTGTTATTCCTTGATTTTGACATGAAAAAGATTACCCACAGAACGAAAGGAAACTTGGCTGAAGCATGACAGCCAGATTTCTGTATTAGCTAAATGAGGTGGAAGTAACATTTATGAATGGCAACAGTCAGCACTAAAAAAGTGCAAGTTCCTCTCCCCCTGTTTTATACAAAGTGTCTGAAATACAGTATTTGGCACTGACAGGAAATTCTGTATTTTTGTTTCAGAGTTGTTTTGCTCATTTTTGTTTGAGGTTGTAAAGGTGAAGTTTATTTGAATCAGTTACTGTTCTAGTTCAGCAGCATTGTAGAATTCTGACCTAGGACATCAAGGTGCAACGTGAAAACTTTGAAGGCTTTTTGTACTTAATAGCCAAAGTTTCATGGCAAGGCCTTCCAGACTTGCAGCTATCTGCAGATCCTGTAGCAGAATCTATAGGAAGAAAGAGCTAAATAAGAAAGAATAGCAGAGACCTAGAAAATCACCTGTTGTTAGTGCAGTTGAACACTTAAAATATGCTATGCTAAACCCAATGTATAATTGCGCCATTTAAGTGAGTGAGGAAAGTTCTGACATTTTTAGCAGGCGAGGTATTTGCTATCTGGAAAGCTTTGAAATATGTAGTTTGAAGTATCTGTTTGACATTAAGCTAAAATTTCAGTCTTGCCTCTGAACACAATATTAAAAAAAAAAAAGGAAAAAAAGGCTTTATTGCTAAACCTTTCTTTTTCCCCTCCCCAGATTCTTGAAAAAACTGCTTTTCCGAACAGCGTTGCACTAGACATCTGTATGCACAATCCATCTTGGAAACCATTAATTAAAAAGTAGGCATTTCATTGTCTCTCTTACTATTTTTTCATGTATATTCAGTTGTTTTAGAACTCTTAGAAGGATTGTCCATCTTGGGGCTACTCTTAAGATCTGGAAACTGGCAGATCTGATATATGATTTTGAATAAAGAGATACAAATGTTTTTGTGAACTGCACCCTGGATCACAGCCTTATTAAATTCAAGATTCTTCTTTATATTTCAGCAGGTGTTTTCAAAAATACCTGCTCAGTGTGCTTTTTGGTTTTGTTTCAGACTCAATGCAGTGCAGTGTAGAGCTTTAACATGTCTTCAGAGCATTTTGTTGGTGTCAGATGTGGATTGTCTTGGGGGAGCTTCAGCACTTCAGTCCCTTGCACAGCACCTGTCACAGCTGATCTTTTCTAAAACAGGTAAGGTGTTTAGTAAAGGGGACTTGCTGACCCTCTTTGCTGGTCATCTAGATATAAGGTAGCCATGTATGTTGTTATGTTCCAATGCTGTTTATTACTAATTTTATCCCTCTGGTCCTTCAAAATAAGGATACTGAATGTTGGCAATGTACTGACATAATAGTGTATCCTGTTAAGATGTATTTATCCAAACTGCACCTTGAGCAAGTCTGCCTGTAATGCAAGAATCTGTTTCACATTTGGGTCTATGCAGGAAGTCACTTAGAGGATAAACAGGGCCTTGTTGGGAGACCAGAACTGTTTGCTCGGTCATATTTGTGGTAACAGCAGTTTTTCATCAATCAGACAAACCATGAAGATGGGACATTTTCTTTTTAAATGTCCTAACTAGCCTAAGGAGATGTGAAAACAAAAGATGTCTAGCACAGTCTTTCACATCATTTTTTTCTAGTAATCTCACCAAATTATGGCAAAAGCGGTTGTCACAAAAATCTCAAGAACGTCCATGCTTATTACAGTAGGAAAGAGAGCAGCCACCTTGTCCCCAGGACATGCTTTATGCTTATGATGGCTTAGCTTTATTGGAAATATATTTGTAGTGAGAAAGTGTGCAAAGTTTTTATGACTAAATATTAAAGCTGCTCAGCTTCCTGTTCTGGCTGTGGTTCAATTTCTACAGAGAAGGTGATAAATTTAATTTTTTAAAGAACCACTATTTTAGAATATATTAGATATATGTCTATATATATAGATATAGATGTATTTAAGATATGTATTAAATCTGTATTTAGACATTGGAATGGGCTGCCCAGGGAGGCTGTGGAGTCACTGTCCCTGGAGGTGTTTAAGGAAAGACTGGACATGGCACTCAGTGCCAGGGTCTGGTTGACACAGACGTGATTGGTCACAGGTTGGACTCAATCTGAGAGGTCTTTCCCAACCTCACAGATTCTGTGATACATGCTGGTAAACGCTGGAATGTTTCCACTCTAGTTCATCCAAGGTGCATTATTTCATAGAGATACTGTGGAGGTTTCCCCATACATTTGCTAGTACAGTATTATTGGATCGTCTGTACAGCAGTTAGCATTTCCAGCTACCTTCTGTGATCCTATACATGAGAGCAGCATCATTTCCATGACTCTGTTGGATCATTTATGCTATGATCTCTCTGTTATTGACATGAGAGAAGCTGAACTAAGATTGGAGAAAAAAAAAAAGGGCAAGAAAACCCCACCTGGTTCCAAACTGAGGATGTGGGTCCCTGACAGGCTGTTTCATTCAGACTATTCTGCTAATCTTTGTTTTAAGGTCAGTGGTGATGCGTTTACAAAAAATAAGAGATATTCTTAGAGCCTAGAAGAGCTGCCAACTCTCAAAACTGTCAGAAAACGTTTTCCCTAAGACAGTTCTGTTGAAGTCTGGCATATGTGTGGCTTTGTCATTTCTTGTCTCTTAGAAGCTCAAGAAGCTAAGTTTCCTTCCCTTCCTTCAAGTGCCTCCATTTGTAGCCACAGTTGCAGCTTATGTAGTTCTCTGCTGTGGTGTATAAAATGACACTGCATCAGTGCTTGAAAATGCATCTGCCTGCAAAACACACTTTTTTCTCAATGTCTTTAAAGACATGTGATCGTGGCAACATTATTACTGAGAGTGGAGCGTGTGGAAAGCTAAAATGCAGAAATGAAAATACCTATGAAAACATATGCAAGGAAGTTCACATAAAATATGTCTCATGCTTGAAGAGAAGAATTCCAAGATTTTGGGTCTACATGTCATGCTTTGTAATAGTCAGAAAATTGATGAAGATGGAGAAGTTGCTATCTGAAGACAGCTAAGGATGCTAAAATTAATTTAATGGCACAGGCCCATTTTTTAATTTTTAAATGCTGTGTAATGAAAGCTGCCAAATAGAGTTGATAACATACCAACATGTGGTTAGAAGGAATTCTGTGGTTTACAGGGTAAAAAAGAGGCATAAAGATCTGATTGTTTACATGAGAAAGGAGGAGATGTGCATAAATCAAGAAGTTGTGCATCTGGAGTGGTCCAGAAAATAAACATATTAGAGGAAAATAAAAAGCCTCTAGAAATGCAGAACATAGATTGAAGACGATGGCTGCTACTGATGAGTTTGTAGTTAAACAGAATAATGCAGTGTTTGAGTCATACATTCCTGAAATGTTATTAAACCACCGGAAAACATGCTCTTTATATGAATTGGAAAGAGTCCAGTGTTCTGGGTGTCTGAAAAGCTTGCTTAAGAAGGCAGAAGAAAGGAGGTAAAGTATGCAGTCAGCTTCTGTAGTTTTCCCGGTTCCTGTATTATGGCCTCCATGTGATAACCAGTGTTCAGCTGCTGTTCTGGTGACAGTGGCTGGTACTGTCCCTTGGGTCACACAAGTGTCTCAACCAGGAGTGTGCCTGAAAATGAGGCCCAGCTGTGTTCTAACCTCCAGATGCAGTTAATGCTCAATTCAAACAAATCACTATGGTTACAACCTACAGAGACCAGTCTCTGAAAATCTAGCTTTTCCTGTTGTGGTAGTACCTGGAGGAGCAATTAAAGGATTAAGGAATTTGTATTTCTTTGCTTCCTGTGTCCATCATCTTACTGTTTTAACTTCTGGCTCTGGATTCTATGCTTTGACAGAACTCCCTACGGACACAGAATTCCTGGAAGCTGTAACCAGTGCTTTGAGGGCTCTCCTACAAACAATGGCATCAAAGAACATCTCCCAGGTAAAAGCTTTCAAACTCAAATGCTCTGGTAGGTTCAAATTCCTGTGAGATTGGGCTGGAAAGTTTTTGAAACAAAACAATATAAATTTAGTTCTAAATTTCAGCAGTTATGAACACTGGAAGAACAGATTTAATAGCATTAACTGTGTTTTTCATGCACCTTACAGGAATATTTTTTTATATATCTCCTCCTCAACATGTAAACAGATGAAAGGTATTTGAAAACCAGAATAGCAATAAGCCACAGGTATCTTTAGGAGATAGTGATAATGACAAATATTTAGAAAATTAGCACCTAGAAATGTGGATTCTTTATTTCCTGGTGTCACCTAGTTGAAGCTGGTGGTCCTTCTTGAATCTTGGTTGGACATGAATTAGTGAGCTGAATACAGAAATGAAGCATAATAGTTTGTTATGCAAGACACAAAACTAGATAGTCTGCTAGTCCTTTCTGGCCTTAAACTGAAAACTGAGCTTCTATGCTGTAAGTTGTAAAGAGTTGGAAGCAACTATTGAGCTAGGTAAATTTGTGAAAATCTCAGAACGTTTCCTTCAACTTCCTGTCAGCTTTGGTTATGTTCTGGAAGAAACATCTTAAGTTGAAGGGGAGAGTTTACCTGCTTTCTTGGTAATTGCATTTTCAGAATTCATGTAGTTTTCATAATCTAGGACTGTTTCTCTCTTAAGAATTCGCCGTTGTTCTGTAAAAGCACAGTGTCTAAATGTCATATTTCACAATTTCCATGAAAATGTAATGGTGTCTGTCTTCCTTCTTTCCCTCCTTTCCCCTTGCTGACCAGTGTATGACTCCTGAGCAGCTATTGGCTTTGTGTGAGGCTGGTATTCAAAGCAGCAATGCCAGCGTTAGAGTGAACGTGGTGAGCCTCCTTGGAATTTCTGGCAGTGTCCTGGCAAGAGGACAAGATACAGCTGAAACTCTGAAGGTGAAAAAGCAAACTTTGCATTGTAAGCTTAAAAGAATTGTGGTATTTCTTTCAATTTTCTTTAGAATTGCTGGAAAAATCAATTCTTCTTTCTTATTTCAGATGATTGGAAAATTTCTTCTTGAGGTTGCCATGAAGGAATCTTCTCTTGTGGTAGCAGGGGAAGCCTTGGATGCACTTTTTGATGTATTTGCAGATGGTAAAGAAGCAGAAAAGGCGGCGTTACAGATCAAGTTGCTTCCAACACTGAAGGAATTTCAGCCAGTGTTCAGAATGAGGGTAGGCATCAAGGGCAGCCAGCTCAGGGTCTCAGCACACAATGTGGGTTAAAGCTTTGAGTGTTGGGCTCCTAAAAGAGATAATTAATTTATAAGGTGACAGAAAAAAAGGTGTTTGATTTTCTGATATTCCACTTCAGAGGAAAGCAAATACACTTACCTTAAAGTTCATGGAAGTGTCAAGGTAACAGTGCAGCACGTGGATTGCAACATCTGCATTACACCATCAGTGTTACTGATGTCCAAATCACTGTATTGTTCTGAAACAGTTGTAAAAAAAATCTTGCAGATGTCTTTAGAGGTAGGAGAGAAGCGCTTTCTGAAGTTATATTATATGACATCTTTGGTTTTTAACCTGTAGTTGCAGTTGGATGTTTTTGTTCCATTCTTGGTTAATTAAAACAGTTCATGCATCCTGTATTTTCAAGAATAACAAGGCTGCTATTCTAAACTGTAATTTTAGGTACATCCTCGTCTTACATAGAGAATGACCTTCCACATGTTGTTTATTTGGTCAGATGCAGCCTGAGGAATGACTTTCATAGTCTAAAAGCTAAGCACTGTACACACAAAGTACTTACCTGATGGTGCTTCGATTGTTTGGTTAAATGTGCAAGGTTTTCCATATAAAAAGCCACAGAAAAGAAGTGTGTGTCACAGATTTTTGAATGAAATAATGTGCCATTGGTCTGGTTTTAGGCAGCGATACGTTAAAGTAAATTGACTTGCAGAAATGATTGTTAAGCTCCACGTGTGCACACAGGAGCACCTTGGAGTTCTCACAAGCCATGGGTAGCATATCTTGAGAGAAGACCTATATACAGAATTACAATAAACTTGAGGTGATCTAATAGCAGAAACTTCTCCATTAATAGACCATGTATCTTTTTGGTTTCACAGATGCGAAAAGAAGGCAAAGGACAATATAGTACAGATCAACTGTGTGTTCTTGACAATGTGAAGATGAATTTGAGAAGATTCATTGCATATCAGGAGACACTAGGGAAAACCCCAACTTGAAACATCGAGGACCTTTTAAGGTTTTCCTTATTGAATAATGTTTTCAAAAAATATAACTGTTTTGAACTCCCAAACTTTACTGAGCAGAGCAGTTTTGCTTTGATGTTAATGCTACATTTTATAACATCAGTATTTTTATCCTTTTGGGTTGATGCAATATGAAAGACATATCAGCATAAAAAGCCCCGTAGCATACCCTGAGATTGTTGGAGTGATAAGAAGGTGCTCTTTAGGTCCTGAGGTCTGTACGTAGCACCACTGTCATTGTCCAGATATCTTCATGTACCCTGGCAGAAAATGACACTTGCATGAAAAAGTAATTTAGAAAATATTCTCAGTCATGTGACAGATGGAGAAAAAAAAAAAAGGTAAAAGCTCAAGATATATTTCAGGGAATTGAGCAGTGGAAGAATGTTCATATTTGCTATTTGCTCTTACCTGTTCCTAGAATTGCACAGGCACTTATGGCAGACTTCCCAAAAGAAGTACAAATGTGTAGATTCCTGTCAGCACTTGAATCTGTTATTTCATGAGGCTCATGAGGAGAAAATTTTCAGATTCATTTATGATAAATTCAGTATGATAGCTTTTTGCTGTGAAAATCAGTGTAAGCAGATCCTACACCTAGATGCAGCTCCCTGTCTTTATTTTGATTGGTATTTCTGAAAATTAAGTCTATTTTAGTCTTCTTTGTAATTCTACATCAGGATGGGTTTGAATTCAGGGAAGTAGTAAACCTAACAGAAAGTATTTTTTATACTGGGGTATTAGCTGAAGTAAATTTATATTTGCTAAAATACCTTTTGCAAATATTTGTGATGGAGATTTTTAAGCTGTAAAATACAGAAACTGTTTTTTAAAAATGTCATTGATTCAGGCAAATTGTATGTGAACTTCCATATATCAAAAGCTTTGGTCTTGTTTCTGTGAATGAGATCCTCTCATATACATTTTTCAAGAAAAAACCGCACAACCAAACACAAAAGCATTTTGTTTTGCTGAATTTTGAAATGGGAGGTCTTTTTCTCCTCTCTCTCAATGTGCTGCCTTAGCTCAGGCATCCAGTTTTTGGCAAAATTCTTCCCATGATAAAAGCATGGAACTTAAAAAGACCAAATTTGCTCGGTTTGTTAGATTTCAGTCTCTAAGACTGGAAAGCAGACTCGAGAACTGACCAGTAACTTGCAAATGACCGACATTCTGAAATCCTGACGTGGTATTTTGTCAAATGCAAGAGAAAGCAAAAGATGAGTTCAAGCAGCTGTACTGTCTGGAAGTGCTGTTCTTGCTGCTACTTTACAGGAGTCAGATGAAATGTGTGATGTGATGCCTGCTAGTCAAATGAGCGAGAGGGTGGGGTTGGGAGGGCTATATGTCATTGAGGCTGGCCTGGAGAAAGCCAGAAGTCATGAGCATGGAGCAGTTGTAAGGTTATCCAGGGATTTGGCAGGGCAGGCAATGAAGAGATCTGGAGTGTAACAGCTGAAGAAAGGTGAATTATGGCATAATAGCCTAGAGTGTGTGGATTTTAGTCCTAGTGTTGGCTATACTTGCTGTATCCTGAGGGTAGTATACTATTAGCCTGAAAGGTATTTGTATTTGTTTGGAGCACTTAAAGGACTTCCATATGAAAAGTTCTGCTCTCATTTTCTGGGTGCTACATTGAATTGCAGGATGTTCTGGATTGGAAAGGATCTCTGGAGGTCTCTCAGTCTAGTCCCCTGATCAAAGCAGGGCTAACTTGGGAGGCAGGTTGTGCTAGGCCTTGAACATCTCCCACAATGGAAATTGTACAACTCTGGACAGCCTTTTCCAGGGCTTGACTGCTCTCACTGGAAACGCATTTTTTTCCCCTTTTCCCCTTGTGCCTTGTAGGACTTCCCTGCTGCAAAATGTGCCTCTTGTCCTGTTTGACTGCACACCACCAAGAAGAGTCTGGCTCCATCTCATAACCCCCACTTGGTAGCTGAAAACAGCAATTGTATTTCCCTCCTCTCCAGGCCAAATAAACCCCGCTCCCTCCGCCATCCTTGCATGCCTTCTCACCTTCCAACCATCTTAGTGGCCTTCTGCTTGACCTGCTCTACTGTGTCTTGTACAGAGGGCCCAAAACTGGACACACTACTCCAGATGTGATCTCCTAGGTGCTGAATAGAGGGAAGTAATTGGTTTTCTTGTCCTGCTGGCCATGCTCCTGTGAATGCAGCCTGTTGTTTGTTAGCTTTTGTCACTGCAAGGGTGCATTGCTGACTTCAGCTTAATGTCCGCCAGGACCCTTTGGTCCTTCTCTCCAAAGCTGCTCTTCGGTCATTCAGTCAAGAGCACTGTTCCAAGTGTAGGACTTTGCATTTTACAAGTGTAACACCCAGAATCTGTTTCCTGGGGACTGCTAGGGGTTTTTTTCATGTTTTTCTTTTAAGTTGATAATGAAAGAAACATTTCATCTACAAATACAAATCTGAAAGTTGCAGATAAATATACAGAAGATAGGGCATCCACTAGAAAACATGGTTTTCTTAATATAATCAATTAGACCCTGGGTTTTTTTCCTTCAAGTTAAAAAACAGACTGACATTTAGATCTTAAACTATTCTGGCAGTACAAATGCACAGATTATTTTTTTGCTATGCACTGATGAGCTGAATGTATTGAAAAAAAATTTTCATAATGAGATTGGTGCACAGTACAAACCATATCACTTAAAAAACAATATGAATGCATCTATGGAAGACAAGGCAAGTTGTGAGTGATTTAAAGAAGTGTCAGGTCAGGGACTAAAACCAGATGAGATACACAGGTACAAAAGAGCTAAGCGACGAGATTGGGGCTACAAATGTTGTTCTGACACAACTAAAGAAAATTAAGGCAGCAGCAGAAGTGATGATAATGTGCAAATTAAATGTTTTGGGGGCTCTTTGAACACTGGTTTATTTAATAGGTCTAGGGTACACTTCAGACAAAGACAAGATCCTTTACAGCCTACAGAGGGGAAGACGGATCTTGATACTTTGAGGGTGGCAGAAATTGGACTGATAGTGTGTAGCATAAATAAATAGACACTAAAGAGATGTAAGTGATCTTCATCAGTTAATCTAATTACACAGATAAGACTGGTATCAAAACAGGTATCTGAGTTTGGTTGCTTATTCTGGTCCCTAAGGCATCATCTGTCTGCTTCAGTCAAAAACTGCAGTCCATGGAAAGTATGGATTGCTGCATTACTTGTGTCCCTGTCTGAGGCCGAGCACAACAGACTGGCTCTGAGTTGAGCTGTAATGCCAAAATAGGTGCTGAATTTACCTTGGTCTGTGGTGTCAAGTGAAGAGCGTGAAGGGGGCTGTGGGTCCCATGCCCTACTCAGGACCACTGGCATTTTCTGCTGCCTTGGTCTCTGCAGCCTTAAAAATGTCGAATTCCCAGCTGTGGAAATAAGGAATTATCATTTGTGTGGTTTTATTCTTGCTCTCTATGAAAAGAAAGAAGTGGCAAGATTTAAATGTACATTTGTTGTGATGTACTTTTTATGCATTGTGCCTTGACATTCAGAAGCAGAAGACAGCTGTGTGCCACAGTCAAGTCAATAGTTTAACTATTTGGGGTTTATAGTGTGTGTTGAAGGTATTTTTTTTTTCACAGTGTGGGCTTTTTTTTTTTTAAAGATTGTCTTCTTAGAGGAACAAGAATAACTTCAACCAGTACTACCTGGCTTGGTTTGATGTTTGTATTTTGAGAGACAAATATGAAAAAAAAATGAGAGCACATTAAAATTACAAAATGAGAACTGCGTTGGAGAACAAATGAATTTTAAATTAGTTTGTAGTTTAAGTATTATAAATGAAATTAATATGTCGTGGAATATTAACATAAAACAACCAACAAAAATGCCCATAAACTCAAGTTCTGTTTCCTTAGTAAGGGATTTTCAATAAAAACGTTCCCGAGGACTGGATAGAAATGTCTAGCCTTACATTTACTGTTGCAAATTCTAATTCAGGCAATGGTAGTGGTAATTGAAAATAATGTAATTGTTCCTTTCTGGCACAGGTGACTTGAGCAAACAATCTATATATAGTTTGTGCGGGACAAGCTGTTAAGATATATAACTTTAAGATAATTGGCAAAATCTGAGGTCTCTGACAGACACAGCAAATAAAAGAACTTGAAGTTTTTCCACCACGGCTGACACATGATGAGCCTTTCTGTTTGAAGAAGCTTTTACTTGAACAGTAGGGGGTTTTTTGGTCTAATTTTCAGATAATTTAAAACTGTTAATTTTTGTACCTTCTGGGAAAATTTGAAGGCATTTAAGTCAATTCACTTCAATTTCATTTTGTTTCTGTATAATTTTTGTAAGTTTCTTGTCTCTGTGAGAGGCATTTTGTCAAACATACAGACATAATTCAGTGACCACGTAAAGCGTAGTTTGAGGCTTGCACACCTGAGGATATCGGAAGATGCTTTTTTTCTTTCAAATCTGGGTGTCAGGAACTCCTTGCCCTACTGTTATGTTATGGGTTTAAATCAAACTGCTTGGGAACTGAACTAAGATCCCTGTAATCATCTGTAAGCTGTTGCAATGACTGTGGCTGCTGCGTGTTCTCAGCACAGTGAGGGTCCTGGTGCAGCCCTGGCATTGCGAGGTGCTCACATAAATCCCTGCACCACGCTGAAAGGTGTGTTGGGCTTTCAGTCAACCTTCTCCTGGTTTTGTGTTCCTGCTATGATAAAAATCCCATTGAGAATTGTTTTCTTTCTCCTCTGACGTGAATTTTTTTTTTAACTTTTAAGGAATATTGCATTGGCCTCTTTCCTTCTCTCTGCCCCTTCAAATGGAGAGTGAAAAGCACTTCCAGAACTTAATGGAAGAATGGCTGATTCAGCTAGTAAATGCATGATGTTTCCAAATAACCTTTTCTGGGAAGTTCTCTTTTTAGTAAATAATAGAGTTAAAATTCAAAGTGGTAATTAAAAAAAACCCAATTCAACCATATTAAACTGTGGGTTTTGTTTGTTTTTTATCCCTCCTGGGCATACTTGCTAATCTAAAGCATTTGTGTTACTACACCACCTTTGTTGTGTCCTGGCTGTATTTGCTTGGGACTAGGGTTGTTACTGAGGAATCCTGTAACTTAATAAACCTCAGTCCTACAGAAAAATTGTTTGCATTTATGTGTTATGAGTATACACTGAATCATGGATTTTTTTCAGAATTAGCTTTATTAAAAAAGGAAACAAATAGGTTATTTTCATGTTACTTTTACCTCCTTAAGGGTAATGTGAAATCTTTTGACTTACACTTTGTTGCATTTTAAAAAAGAAGTTCATAAATTGAAACATTTTTTGAATTTAGAAAACATCATTTAGACCCTTCTTGTTACCTTTTCCTGCTATGCTTTTAATTCTCAGAATAACTGAAGAATGTGGGGTTTGGAAAATAAGGTTATTCATAGTGGCTTTTCCCCAATTCTAAGACATGTTCAAGTCCCACCAGTTTCTACTTGGCTTTCGGTACTAGTTTTAGGTCCAGGTCCTAATTTTCAAAGCAATTAAGTTTGTCAACCCCAGATTTCACCCTCTTGCTGTGGTTCATTTTCTCTTGGGCAATGCAGATCAGACACGCTGTGACAGAGGAGTGCTGATGACAGTATGTTCTGCTCTGGGGTGGTGGGGAGAAGCCAGAACTTCAGTCCTTGGTTGTCACCAGGAAATGGTGCTAAGTCGTCTTCTTCGCAAACTGTTCACAGAGTGCTTGAAATTGGAATGTGACTTCTTAATTCTAAACCCTCCACCTCCAGCTTCCTAAAGAGAAATCATCTCCCATGCAATTCTGAAAGTGGGGGAAGTAGCAGGCCCTTCATGCAGAATGCTGGAAACTTTGTAGCTGATATTAAAGATGTTTTAAGGCTGTAGTATGAAAACACTAAAAATACACTAAAAATAAAACCGAGTCTGACAAGAACTGGTACTACTCAGTGTTGCTGTTTGGGGTATTGTGTATGTGATGTATTTCTTCATCTGCAGAAAAGGCTGCACCTAGGCTGCCTTTGCCTCTCCTTTGGTGCGGAATGAAAGACGGGAAGACCCTGAACTACCCAGACGCGTCCCCACAAGAGTTTGGGGGGG
>VZTH01000139.1:23585-63608 GCA_013397815.1 Aleadryas rufinucha
GGCCTGTGCGGGGCAGCCCCTGCACCGAGCGTCCCGCCCGCCGGGGCGGCGGCTCCGCGGGGCCGGGGCCACACGCGTGCGGCGGCGGTGCCCGTGTGCATGCTGATAGAGCGGGCACGCCTATCCGCAGGGACGGGAGCCCCGCCGGTCCTCCGCTGTCACCGCCCGTGCACGTGTTACACGCTGCCGGCCGGTGCCGCCGGGCTCCTCGCACACGGCGTTCCGCTGTCAGCGCCGCTTCGCGCTGTGCTCGGGGTTCTCGCTGCGGTAGCGCCGGGTGCAGCCCTCGCTGCTCCCGCACGTGCGGCGGGGGCCGGGGCAGGCGCAGGGCCGGGGCAGGCGCAGGGCCGGGGCAGGCGCAGGGCCGGGGCAGGCACAGGGCCGGCACGCCTGCCCTCCGCAGCGCTGTCAAGCTCACCTCTAACGCTTTGTGCTGCCTGCGGAACAAATGCGTGGTAGGGACTAGAACTTAAAAAAACAATAATCATCTGTTGGTGTTAAAGGAAAGCGCACAATCTAGGTAATTTCTCGGGGAGTGTGTTTTCTGAGACCTGATAGAGGTATGCATGCAGGCAGGCACTTGCTCTCAGAAATAAACTTCCATGCATGTATAGCGTGCAGTGGGTTTTAGTGTGGGGTTATTAATGGTTGTCATGGATCTCTGACTATGGACTGCATGTGCTGGTCTGAATATTTTGTCCTTAATGTTTTTGTGTTAGCTTAGGTCTCGTCAGTTAGCATTGCATGAGCCCATGGAGATGAAGGCAGGCAATCACCTATCTTCTCTTTACCTGAAAACTGGTTTGAGCCCTCCCCTTTTTTTAAACACTGTGATGGCTTTTGATATGGGCGATGCCCTGGATAAAGACCATTTGGTAACTTCTGTTGGTTTGGTTTGTTTTTTTTTTTGTAAAGTTCACACTTTTCAAAACATAACCTTTGCCTTGAACCCTCCAGGGTCTAGATGACAGAGGTGTGTGGTAAAAGTTGAAAGCCTGGCAGAGCTCATTTTAGAAATCAGTAGTGATTTAGTTGCATGAGTTTTTGTGTGCTCAGCTTGTACCTAAGGGTCCTTCAGCCCCCTCATACAGGAAAGCATCAATCTCTTTGCCTTCCGAAAATGCTGTTCTGTAAGATTTGTCAAAATGACTATTCAAATTTGCTGGTCGTTTTGGAAGGCAAGTTCTAACCACATCTGGCTCCCTGTTTTCTTTCCAGTTCCTATGTTACCTTAACTGCTGGGGTTATAATAATTCATTAAGTGACACTGCAGAAGTATGCTGTTTTAAGTGTTCTAGTCACCGTACCTTGGAACTTTCTGCAACTTTCTTCACACAACTTAAAAGTACTGTGTGTAGAACATACCAAGTACTGAATTTTTGTAAGTTGGTTTTTGGACTCTGGTTATATTCTGTCTTGTAACTTATTTACTTGAAGGCTAAGGAACATTTTTAGAAGTGCTTTGCTCTCTCTATGTCTTGTAAATATGTAAATTTTTTTCTGTATTGTAGATACAGGGTGAAAAAGGGTAAGTTTCAACAAGAGAGTAATAGTAATAATAATGGGGCAAAAAAAGAGTGAGCTTAGCAAGAGATTAATAGCAATAATAACAACAGCTGTGCCAAAGTATTCAAAGTGTTGTGAATTTTGGTGGAATCTGTTTCAGACACCAAGTGATAGCCCTTAGTGGACTTTTTTTAACAGTATCAAGACATACTCAGATATCTTAGTCTGCATGTGTATTGACTGTCTAGTTTGTGGCATGTATTTACATGATGCTGAGCTTCTGTTTTAGCTATTTCCTTTATTCAAAGTGGAGTAAGGTAGAGTGTCTCTAAATTACATCCTACATTGCTTTTCCTTAATTACAGAAGTTTGCTTTTAAAAAGCTATAAAAAGTTTTAGAGGCTTTTGGCTAACAATCTGAATGAAAAATTATGTAAACAATTTCTAAAAGGAACTGAAGCTTCCTAGGAAAGCCTAGACAATGCCTAGGTCCTGTGAAGGTTGCAGTGTGACCGACTGGCTGCTGGCAGGGCCAGGTGAAGCCTCCTGTGCCTGCGGTGTGACCTGAGGTGCTGCCTTCGCTCCCGACTGCAAGCTTCTCTTGAACAACTGTCTGTTCTAAGGCATCTGTCTGCATCTGGAGACACTGGGCAGTAAGGATGAATAGAGAGGTTTGTAACCTAGCAAATGAGATTGTTGCTAAAGTAAATATTTTAAATTCGTTATTTCCAATGTAAGTTTCCAAAATCGTGTTGAGTAGTTCTAGCAGTTACTGGGGAAAAAAAGTATATCATTACTTGTGTGTTAACAGGTATCTTTTTCTTCCCTGATTGTTACTATGCAAATTGTGAAAAAGTAGTAACTCAGGCTCTCAGTGCTTTTCCCTATATACCACCCTGTAATTTTGTTAAGTTAATCACTTTAAACTTTGACTCTTTGGAATACAGCAGAGTTGTGGAACAGTCCCACTTTCAGAAAGATGAGACCAGATTTGTTGGCAAACACAGCTGAAAGCTAACATGTAGCATTCATATTTCTAGTGCAAGGATGTCACTTGCGTGGATGGCTGTGCAAAACCAGCTCTGAATATGAAGTTCTATTGATCAGCTGTCTGGAAAACCAGTCCAATAATTTTTAGCTAGTTGAACAAGTTATGTAAACACATAACAGTGTGTAACTAGCTGTCTAAAGATTTAGGTAAGGTAAATGTTGAAATGGAGATTTTGGTTAAAAGCTACGCAGCTGTTCAGTCAAATCTTGATTTTTTTTCTTCTAATTTTTTAAAAATTATTATTATTGGGAAATATACTCTCTTACTTAGTGCTATGTACACATATAAAGAGATGATCAAATAATTAAATAATAACCCACAACAATATTGGGTTTGGTTTCAAGGTAGATTTTTTACAAAGTATATACAATATTTCCTAACATTTACCTGTGCTGAAATACAGACATTCAACACAAGGGAGTTTTTGCTCCCTTGGAGTTAATGGTGCTGTTGTGTACATTGTATTCTGGCTTATCTTTAATATTTTTCCTTAGTCTAAGTTCTCAGACTTGCAGTTCTATTAATGATGCAGGTGTTTGCATGACAGGTACTCTGCTTTGTTGTGGCAGTCTTAACTTGGTGGCTTGTGAAATATCACTGTAAATCAATTGTGTAGTGCTGCCTGCAAGTTGCTTTGCACTAGTCAGAGTCAGCTTCCATGTCTTCCATCCTCTGGGCACTGTCATCAGACAGTAGTTCTGAAAAGAACAGATAATGCAGAAAATGAATGAAAAGTTTCACAGCATGAGAATGATGTTGCTGTTGACTTAATACATACGTTTAAAGAGTTAAATTGGGTTTGCCTTGGCAGAGTAGTTAGTAGCAAAACTCAAGGATGTAGGAGGATGTGTGGCTTGGGGGTTTTGGATGGGATTCTCTGTGTGTGTGTGTCCCAAGGGCAGCAGTAAATAATGTTAGTAGTGTCACAATTAGAAAGGAAGAAAAAGTATTTGGGATACTGAAATGGCTATTTTACAGCTTTCACCACGTTCAGATTGAGCCTGGCTAAAAGGTGACAAAACTGCTGAAACGAGAAGCCTTAAGTGCAACAAAACCCAAAAATAAAGACTTGCACTTAAGTTTGGTCTGTTTATTGTAGGTTTCTGTGATTCTCATGCCAAAGGAAAGAGCCCAGTGCTACACAGTTCCCAGGAAGGAGATGTGGATTTGGGGACTCTATAGGGAGCTGTTTTCACAGTAATCTGCAGCTGAAGGCAAGAACCCAGTTAATGTGTGAGTTTAAGGAGGTAAATTTGTGGTGTGTACTGCTGAGGAAAAATGTGGATTAGACAGAAAACTGCATTTTGAAATATTGAATGCACATGTTTTGAAGTACTGATGGAAACTTTGCCATGAAAGGGAGAGCATCCTGTGATCCCCACAAGGAGGGGGTTGCACACGGACATGCACACACTCCCATGCTGCTGAACTGGTTGGCACAGACTTGAGCAGACTTCTGCTTATTTAATGTAAGGGTTCTCAGCACCTTGCCTAGGATTACAGAGGGTACCATGAACTAAAACCATAACTACTTTAGGGAAGAAGATAGCTTAAAGCCGTAAGTCTTTGCTACAGCAATTCCATTATGAGTTTTTCATATGCAGTTTGTCAGCTTCTCAGGTCTTCTAGTCTCATTTTTGAAAGAAGCAAAGTGCATTAAGGCAGACACAAACCCATTGTCCCAGGTGTGAGCTGACCAGAGGACATGGAGCCACATTAAGGCAGCTGTCTGCATGTGATAACTTACCCTGCATCTCCTTAGCTGTGTTTGCTCAGACCCTTGCGTGGTATCAGCCATGGGAGCATGATTTCCATGTGGGCTGGAGCACAAACAGAAAGAGCTGAGTGTAGTGTGAGCAGAGCAAGTCTGTGAACCTCTAGCAAAATGTGAAACCAGCCTGAATGCCTGATTTAGGGAAATCTGGTAAAATCCTAATCAGTTGTGTTGGTTTTCATCACATACTCTTAAGTGCTTAAATAAAATGCGAGGTTGGTGCTTGATTTACTGTCATATTACTTGATACAAATGCTTGATGTAGGTGAAACAAACACCTTTGTGCACAGACTTCTGATTTCTGGTGAAACAACAAGGAGGTGTGTGCATGACTGCTTCATGCATCCTCTGTTAGAGTATAGTTGCATGTGTTTCGGATTTGGTGAACTCACGTACATTAAAACATAGGCTGCAGATGAATTAACTGTGCACATCACATGTAAAAAGGAGTTACATGGAAAAATCCATGGACAAAAATCTGCTTGCTTCCATAAAAAGCCTCCTGGAGCAGTACTCTGTCCTCACTCTGTAGCTGTGTGTGCCGGCTGTGAGGTAGAAGTGCAGGGATGTGACTGGAGTGCAGATCCTTTTCTTGTACCCGTCTGATGAGATCCACTGTCACTCTCTGTCTCGTCCTGAGTCATGCCACAGCACCGTCCTGGCAGTACCCTTGTGACAGCTTGTGCAGCTCTTGAAGGCAGTCAGCTGGGTTTTATGGAAGTGAAACCGGATATTTCCCCACAGCCTCCTGTAGTAAGAAATTACTTCTTTTGGAAGGGCTGGGAGAGAGAAACAAGTTTACTAGGGATGAAGATGCTGGACTAAAGACAGTTTGATTAAACCTTTAAGAAATATACAGTGAATATTATATAACAGCATTACTTGAGGTTGCAGGGTTTTGGAATAGGGCCAACATTTCGGCATGTTCTGTTTAAACAGTTTAAGGAAGACTTCAGAGGCTGCTGATTTCTACATGTGCAAGGAAACAGCATGTGGATGTATTCTTGTGAACTGTTCTGTTTTCTCCAATTCATATTTTCTGTTTGGGGCTTGGATACCTATTTACCTTGGAGTGGCTATATAAGGAACAGAAGTTTGGCAGACTTTTTTTGGTAGATGGAGATGTCTATATTAAGTAATAGGAAGAGCGTGTCATTCCCTCTTGTGTGCTTGCTGATTCCCAAGAGCCGCTGTGTGTTTTATGCAGCAGTATGCATAAGAGGATCTCATAAGAGAGGATCTCTTCACCCTGAATCTTTATTAGTATTATATTAAACCATGTTGGGGTTGTAGCTCTTATTTTTTAATTGTCAAACTGTTAGCATAAGGTCAGTTTTAGGAAGCCTGGTATCATATTGTCAGTCCTAGGAAACACAGATAGATGGAGACCTGTATCATGAGAGCACATTACTACTTTTTTCTCACCTTCATTTTTTTTTTTCTGCTATCTCCATATTATACTTTGTTCCTGGGCTGTTTCTAATAATTTATTTAAATTAGACTGTAAAGTCTGTTTTTCACTTTGGAAATTCACTTACACATCTTTCAGTATGGTGTACATGCTCCCAAAATCATGCATATGCCAAAGTTTCAGAGATGGCTGTTGCTTCAAAGCTTTTGTTTGTGTTGTATGTGATGTAAAACAGTGGTTCGTATGCTCTCCTTGCTGGATGTTGGAACTGGCAGCAGGAGCAGAATGCGGCCTAGAGCCAGCGTAGGTGTTGAGGGAGGGAGGTGTGCTGGTAGTGATAGAGCAACACAACCAGTGACAATCTTGCATAATACATATTATAAGCAAATAAATGCTATTGCTGTTCTTAGTGGGCAGTTGGAATGCTAATTTATTATTTGAACATGCTGGGAATTCTTAAATTATGAGTGTTTGTCTTTTTGAGTTATCTCTTTAGATGAACTGCCAAAGAGTGCTCAAGATGTCATGAGTATCTGAGTATTGCTTTCTGTGCCTTTGCCTAGAAATGGGGGTTAAAGGAAGTATTTCTATAAGCAAGAAAAAGAGAGGAAAACTGGTAAACTCAGTATGGGCTTCAGATGTTTTTCCTAGGCTGCAAATAGCTATAGCAGGAGCAATTTGAACTTTAATCATTTTGTAACTTTAAGCAATAGATAACACAGCAGGATTTTTTTCCAGCAATACTACGATTGTAGGATATCAAAACAAGAGACAGACATGAATCAAGGGAGCGGAACTCTTGTTTATAGGTTTGTACAAAACTCTCTCCTACAGATCACTGTAGCTGGTATAAATCTTACCAGTAACTTTGTACTGGTGATACTGGTGCGTTGTACCATAGTCGTGCAATCAACGTATCAGTATTGCTGCATTCAGTACAGGTCTCCTGATACTGCCTGTCCCTGACGGTTGTCTTCCTGACCCTTAAAGCTGGGTCACAAAACTTGTGTGAGACTGAGCCACAGATTGTGTCTCTTGGGGCTGCCAAGCTCTCAGGTTGGGTCGTGGGTGGGAGGGCAGCTCTAGCACCGCAGCTCAATCTGAGGGTGAACTGGCTGCCTGACTGAGGCTGGGGTTGTCTTATGCTGGGATGCAACATTTGTTAATTTTCTTCCTCCCAGGGTGACAGTTAAGATTATTTGGCAGCCCTCATTTCAGATCAACCTCTGATGGTCTCATAACATCCTCCATGGTATGAGATCTAACTCTGAATTATTCAAAAGTGATGTTCAGTGAAAGAGGCACAATCTTGCTACAATTGCTTGAGAAGGCTTTATGGTGTGGAATTCTGCATCACCATACTGTATTGCATACATTGCACAGGTTTTTTTTGCATTGCATTTTTTAGGATTTTTACTGGAAAACGATGGTAGCAGAGGTGTAGGATCAAAATCAGTGTTTGTGCACCTCTGCTCTTCCGTGTTGTCAGTGTGATCTCTTATGGAAGAAGTAGCCAACACAATACTCAAGATGTTAAGACAGTGTGAAGGAATTTGTATTGTGATTCCACAAGTAATAGAATATAACAAGGGACGAATTCAAACATTAAAGTCCTCTAGAAACTTCCAAATCAGGGAAATGAGGGTAGTATTCTGTGATAAGTGAGAGGTGTATAGATGAGTAGCTACATTGGCTCATCACCTTCACTCAGTGTAGGTTTGCTTTCAGTTATGTTTAGGTACACCCATTGAAAGTATCACGTGCTTTCATACAATTACTTTGTTTATGGATGCAGTAACAGCTGAAAGAACTCTATCACAAGTATCAAGTGTAGATAAGCCCTTCTTTTAATGTCCTCTGAAATACAGCATGCAGGAATATTGTGCTGTAGTTTGAGTGATGACTAAGGTGTTGATCTTACTGATATGTGTCAGTGTGTACAGTCTGAAGACAGGGAGTCCTTAGTCAAAGCTTGTTGACCCTGCCTGACCTCTTGATACTGTGTTTAAGCTAGACTGAGGAAGTGTGATAAGTTACTTTCTTAAGCTTTCTTAATTCTCACTCTGTTAATTTTAGAGCTGTTCACTTCCTATGTTACTTCAGGAACAGCTGATATTTTCCTGTGTGCTACAAAAGTGGTTTTTGTTCTGGTTTTCAGGGGTTTTTTGGTTTGCTTCATTTCAACAGGGTTGTTATAAGAAGTATACTCCTTTATATACATTTGCATTCCTCCCACTTATCCCTCAGTAAAATCTTGGCTTTAATCTAAAGTATGCATATCGTTTCTGAACGTGGTGTGAAGGACTTGTGCCTTGCATCTGGCTTTATCTCTTATGTATTCAGAGGCACTCCTGGTTGGCAAGCTTTCTACAGCTGCCAGTTAAAGTATTGAGTTAAACATAGTGTGGTGAAGGAACTGTCTTGATCTGAATAATGGCCATGATTGCAGATCACAGTCTTAGGTCACAATATTGAGTCAGGCTGAAAAAATTAGGTCCTAAGGTTAATTTAATTTAATTTTTGCTTTGTTCTGTCACACTCTTCAGTTGGGTGATTCAACTCATATGTTTGAGGATCTATATACTCAGCCTTCTGGTTGTGCTTCGGACTCAGTATCTTACGCTCATTCATCCATGGGGAATGACTACTGTAGTAGTCATACTTGGCAGGTACATGAGAAAATTTTCCTGTTGATTTTTGCCTTGAAGAACTAGTTTGTTATTGAGGTAAGCAGCTTCTTTACATGTACCTCTGCTTCCAACATCAGATGGAAGAGAAGTTTGCCTCATCAAGCTGTTAGATTGCTTCTTATGGCATAGTTTTTGAGATGAGGCAGAAAGCACACTACAGTCTTGCTTCTTTTGCTCCCTTGTAATTACATTGTACATAATTTGCATTGTTCTTTAATCTAAATTTGAACTAACCTGTGACCTTTTGAAGCTGCTGTTGTTACAACCTGGACAAATGTGACAGGGCACATACAGTTGGTAAAAGATAAAAGTTTCAGTGGCACTAAGTAACAGTGTCAACTCCTGGCATAGAAGTACCTATGAGTAAAGAAAAGGACAACAAACTTCCTCCCTTTTTTTTTTGTGCGGTGTGGTATTTGCCTGTAGGCAGTAAGTCACTGAACATTGTATGCTGGAATAGTTCACTTCAGACTTTGCTCCTCTGAAGCAAACCTGCTTCAGGCATGCTGAAACGTGCTTTTTCAATTGCTATTGATTCTGCAGTTTGTGGAGCTCATAGTGACCCTCTTATACTTCTCTTACAACTGGTCACTCCTGTATCTTCTACTCATTTTTTGGGTACACAAGACACTTTCACGTAATCTTCAAATTATTTTTAGAGACTGGTTCCAGCAAGTGAGTTGGATGAATCTTGAGGGTGTTTCTGAGAGCTCTGCACTGCCTCTCACTCTACATTTGCTACTTCTGTTGGAGGACTGTGCCCAAATGTGTCAATGCACATGTGGATGGTGTGAGGAGGTGTGCCCTGCCAGGGATGCCCCATCCTGGAGTGGGTTCCAGTAGTCACCTTCGCGATATTAGGTCTTTGTCAGACCATTAGAAGTCTCCCGTTTTCCATCATGTGCTGATTCTTCTGTCTTTATGTCCAAGCAAAAGCCAGCAACTGAGGTAGCTGTGTGAAATCTTTCCTAAGTCATCTTTCAGTATAGATTGGTCTTTTAACATTTTGTACTCATGGGAAGTATTTCAGTACAGTATTTTCTAGTATTTTTGTCTCATTTTTGTATCAGTAGTTTTCTGACAGATATACTAGCTGAAGCTCCAGTGAAAATAAAGAAGATAAACCCCATGATTTGATCTACAGGGTTAGTCAGAGACCAGCTTCTCCAGATACTTGGAAGGATGAGATCTGTCACCTCCATTGGAGGAAGAAGTGTTTTTTGCACTTCCTGACATGGAAGTTGCTAAGTGTGCATCTCTATCACTGGGCTGGTAGAGGTGACCACAGGAAACATTTTTCTGTGATCTGCTTAGGCAGTGTCCTTTTTTGATTGTTATTGTTTGTAGCTTTCTATCCTGGGATGGTAAGCAGAGCAAAAGGAGGCTGTTGACTCAAAAAAACTTTGCAGTGTTACTGCTCCCAGCCCATGGTGTTTCTTGTACCTGTGCATCCTGCCTTACGAGTATCTGAGCACAAGAGAACAAATCAGAATATGAACAAATAGTTTCTAATATATACCTTTAAGGGAGCATAATACTACATCATGAGTCCCAAAATGAATACTGCGTTGTTTAATCTGAACATAGTTCACTGTGCACACCCCTACTGTAAAGATAAAAATTAATCAAAATAAAAAGTTACCTGAAATGTTCCTTGTACCTTTGCTATAGTATGTGTGATTGTTCCTCTTCCTCCAAAGTGCACCCACTGCAGTTGCTTTTAAGCATTTGAAAGGGAGAGAGAGAACTACATCTGTGATTTCAATTTTGGCTGGGTATGACAGCAGTGCATCTAAATTTGTATTAGTACTGAAGCAGAGTATCACCAACGTGCACTAACAAGTAGTAAATGGGTGATAAACTTGTTTCAAAACTGGTAACTTGGGGTCACTCTCCATTTTTCTCAGGGAGTAGAAATTTAAGCTACAAACTCAACCTTGTGGTTTTAACTTAATTGCTAACTTCAAATATTTTCATAAGAAGTTTTGAATATTTCTGATATAGGAAATGTAGCAAAGTAACTTGGGGCTCAGTTTTGTATTCCTTGAATGTTCCAAAATGCTGTGCAAAAGCCCCTCCTCTAAAAAAAAAAACAAACAAAAAAAACCACCACCGCCCAAAAGACTGCGAATATGAGAAGATGCTGGAAAGCCTTGGGAATCTGCGTTGACTTTCCAGATGGCATACTGGCACTTCACATTTAATTTGAAAATGTTCTTACTCTGGAGCTGAAAAGTTATTAACAAACTGCAGCTGTGGCTAGTTATTTGACTTAATACTTTTTTATTAAATTATTTTCAGTTTGATCCCATGTTCCTGAAGGAGAGATGTTTAGAGTTTTATTCTGTTCTTGGTTCTCCTGCCTACTGAGCAGTCACAAAGCAGGTTTTCTGCACAGATGGATGTGCAGAGGGTTTCTGGAGTGAGCACAGCGCGTTCGGGATGCAAAACTGATCTGTGGGGCCAAGTGTGGCAGCAGCACCAGTCGCTGGTGGAAACACGGACCTCAAACAGCCTTTTGTCTTGGCTTTGAGGTGAACAGTGAAAGCCTGGCATCGTGGTAGTGTCCCTTCCTTCTTAGGGACTGGTGTGGGCTTGTTTAGAGTCGACATTTGAAAGTGTAAATCTATTCTGATGGAAGGAGACAGGAGTTAATAATTACATTGCTCTCCATTCTTTCATTTAACTAATCTTTCAAGTCAAATAATTTATCAAGTCATAAACAAGAATATTTGCCAGGCAGAACCTGCTGTGTGTGTGGAAGTAGAGTTTTCTCCACTCTGTTCTGTATGAGAAAACCCTGTGCAAGGCTTGCCAGGCTTCATGTTGAGTGACCTGCTGCTGTGCACGTGGTGGCAAAGGTCTGTGCTGCAGGTTTTTTGCTCCCATCAGAGTTTTCAGGTGGAGATTTTTTTCCCCAAGCCCGTTATCCACCAGAAGTGCTCATCAGTCTGCTGGGAGTGTGTTAGTGTCGCCTCTGCCCAGATAGCATGTGGTGCCAGATATCAGAAGGTCACAGATTGTTTGTTTATGTGATAATATTTACTACACTAACAAAATAGGAGCAATATACTAGAGCTGTATAAAGATCTGTGCTGCCTGGCTTCATGGAGACAGAAAGGCAGATTACCTGACCTGCTGTTTCCTTCTGGTTTGGTTTAGTAGTAACACCACTGGTGTGATTTGCAGAACTGGTGTAATAGACTTTTACTTGTTTTAAAACTCCCTGCTCCTACCTGTTGTTCTGGTTCAGAGAGGGGTCAGAGCTGTTCACGTGTTACAGTAATTTAGTAGCTGTAGATTTTGTTACAGCTCTAACACAAACCCAAATGTTGCTGTTTTATTGGGAAGGTTGAGCTAATATTAATTGACCTCCTGTTGATACTGATAGTTACTTTTACTTGTTGAACTCTTGTTTTAAAGCAAACTTATAAACTGTTGTTTGGTCTTTCTGAGTGCTTTTTTAAGCAAAGGGAATGGGCAGGCTGAGGAATTACTGATTCCCCGCTGTAGAAAAAAGTTACCTTCAACTTCTCTGTGGTTTTAATTGTTTCAAAATTTACCTGAAGTTGTAATTACAGAATATACAAAGTGCATGCTAATAGTTGCACTTTTTCTTAAGTGTATATATCTGTATTTTAAATGATGAGGTTGCAAAGTGCATGGTTAGTCTGTATGTGCAACTGTTCCAGCAGACTAACACTGTTTTGCAGGTGAGCTAAAGAAAAACCTTGTGGCTTTTATAGGAGATGTTAGAATTACTGCTGTGTTTCAAGATAATTAGATATTACTAGAGTTGAACTCTTTGTCATTATGAAATAAATCAGCTTCTTCCCATTGCTGCTCTTCTTACTGTTTTTCCTGCACAAAACCTTTTTCTCCTGTTTCATATTTTTGTTTTGTTAGTACTTCTTTCAGATCAGTTGAGGTTGCAGTTTCTCTTATTTTTTTTCACTCCTCTGTTAGCAAAATGCATCTTCCATCACCTGAGGGAAGAGAAGCAACAGACTCTCACAGCACTTGCTTACAGAGATGGGAAGGAGAGATGATATGTAGATACTTTCCAGGGAAGAAATAGAAGGTTATTCCCACACATGCAGTGATTCAGCTAGGTTGTTTTTATGTACAGTGTGATAAAAAAAAAAAAAAGGCAGTGGGAAGTAAGGGTATTTCTCAAAACAGTATTTCCAGTTGGCATTTGATGTTTTTGCTGGAAGTGCTGCAAAAATAGAGGGCAAGACTCAGCATGCATATGGTATGGATTTAAAAGCCACTGGATTAGTTGCAGAGTTACACTTCAAATCACTTACTGGTGGTACTAATCCAAGCATCTGATTTATAATTAAAGTTCAGTAGGATTTTTCCCCCTCTTGAAAGACAAATTTCTGTAGGAAAAGTTCTAATACATCTGAGTGTATTTTAGCAAGGCAAAGCACACAGTGAAATTTATAAACAGACAAAAAATGCTCACTTTTACCTTGATAGGAAAAGAGTCGGTTACATTACTTCTTGGCTAAAGAACATACTTGGGAATTTTATTTAGAAGTAGCTCAGATCAGTTTAAAGAAGAGAACATTCATGGTGATTGAAACAAAACAAAGGATCTATAAAACAAATAAAAAACTGGAAAGATAGAGATACCAGTTTAAATAATTAAAAAGAACTGTCCACATTTCTTCTTGTCTCGTGTTTTAATGTTTCTACTACACTATGCTGTTTCCTTAATGCAGTGCTATTTTAGTACCTTTTACGATGCAGTTAAACCCATAAGTTAATGTAAAATACAGAACATAAGAGAAAAAAACTACATTAATTTGAGGGATTTGGGGGCAGTGGGTGTTGATTGGAAGGAAGAAGTAGGCTTTCAAATATTTGCACAGGATAGAAAGTGTAGGTCTTGTAGTGTAAATTTAGTGGCTTTTTTTTTTCTCTCCACAGCTTTTGAAGAAATGTGCATAACCAGTCCACCGTAATTGCTGGAAGTGAACAAACTATCTCCGTGTTTTCAAACTCGGTATCAGCATGATCAGATTAATCCCAAAAGACATTAGTCCTGAAAACAAGATCAGGGTTCCTAAATCATTTACATATTTGTGGAAATTTTGCTCTCCCTTGATCCTAAAAAGCAATTCTGTGAATTACTCAGCAGACAACAAATATTAGTTAGAAAGGTCAAGCTGTTCTTGGGTAAACCCTGAAAGCTGCCTAGAGGTGGTTTTCTGGGTATAGCTGTGCCCCCTGAAGGAGTTCTGCTTGCATCTTTTTGCCTCTTGCCATCTAGGGGGGACTCAGGGGGTGAGGGCTCCTCCTTGGGCTCCCCACAGCTCTGAGGAGTGGCTGCTTTACCTGAACTGATAAAGGTGGCTGGATTTAGCTTGGCTAACTTTGCTCTGGATGGATTAGGGTGGTTTGTGTAATCCTGTTATAACAGGCCCTGTCTCTGGGAAGCCAGGCAGTGGTAACAGACACCTGGTCTATAACGGGCAGGGACAGATACAAATCTCATTTGCCTAGCTGCCTGCAAAGGGACATTCTCCATTTGCACCTTAAGAAAGTGTTCATACAGTGGATATCCTGATTTTTAGTGATGTTTAGCAATCATATGGCAGTGGAATACCTGTTTTTTTCTGCATGGCTGTTTTTAGGTAAACTGCGAAAAGATGGTCTGCGAAGCTGTAATTCAAATGGGTGAGCTGAAGAAAAAATGTGTGATCACAAAAACCTGGCTCCTTAAGCTTTCCTGGTTTTATCAGGTTGTTATTATGGACATGTTTTGGGATGTTTGATTTTAAAGCTCCCATAAGGCATATGTGTCTCAAAATGTGGTTACTATGTGACCTGTAATATATTGATATGGTTCAGTAACTAAGGGTATAAAAATTGATGGTCAAAGTCTCTGGGGCTTTTGAAAATTGTTTCCTTTATTATGCATAATTTTATTTTCTTATGAGGACTGATGTGTCAGTCACCATGAAACTTAAGTACCTATTAAATCACCTGCAAATGCAGTTAAGTGGTTTTTTTGAGTAGCTTAAGCCAGCAAATATTAAAAGGATTTGTCTGCTATGGAGGCCCAGGTGGTAGGGAAAGGACCTCAGCAGATGCTTCATATTTACAGTTCCCTTCAGGACTCTAATGTTTGGTTTTGCTTGAGTTTGTAGGTGGGAAAATAATTTGTGATCTTTACAGTGTCTGCTGTTGTTCCTACTTTTTTATTCAACACATGTAGATGGTAATAGTCATCTAGAATCTAGAAATTATTTTATTAAGCTTGTGGGAGATCAGGGTTAAAATTGAAGGTTAATTTAGGAAGGTGTTGAATTCCCCAATACAGTTGTGAGGGAGAGAGCAAGGATTGGGCTGTGTCCTTCCTTTACCTTAGTACAACTGTTGTTCAAAACTATTTCAAAACCAAGTAGGTCATGAATAGTAGGGGTTCAAACTGAAGTTATTCTCTCTCCTGTGCAATGCTAGCTTTCCTTTTGGGAGTGAAGGGATGGATGCAGTTTGGATTCTTAAGTATTGATGCTTTCAGTGGCTAAAATACCTCAGGTTCCTCCTGCACATTCTTCTCTAAAGACAATTATAATCCTGAAATTCTACAGTATTTCTCCTTGTTTCCTTTGATTTTTTTTTTTTAAGTCCAGAGGAGACTTCAGATGGTAGAGGCAACGAAACACTGTCCTTTAGGAATTATTTATCCAAAGAAAACTCAGGTACAAAAGGCTTGTTTAGTGCTGCAGGCTATGTTGCAAATATCCCTTAAACTCTTAAAGTTTAAAGCATAGAGTTTGGGAAGATGAAAGTCACCTGTGTGTTCATTGCTTTCTTCAGCCCACCATCCACAGAGTTTCTGAATAATATAGATTTTCATCATTCTGCAAACTAAACTTCCTTCAGAAAATCCTGCCAAAACCAAACTGTAGTGCACGAGCACTAGATGATTTTTTTGAGTATAGTTGATATCCACTGTTTTAAATTATCTTCGGTGACGTTGCAAATAGCCTTTTGTATGCAAAGGAATATATATGCCCAAGGCAGAGAAGCTCTTTGGGATGGATGAGCAGAATTTTGAACAGTTGGAGCAGAAGCCATGGGTAACACCCTGATGAGAGAAATTAGAACATGCATGCCTGCATAATTTCTCCTGTGAAATGAAGAATAAAGAAGAGCCAGAGGAGAGTGGAAGTATAGCACAATTCCAGAATGACAAAAGCAGGAATTTTTTCATTTAAAACCAGTTATTCTGGTTAGTATAATACGGCATGTTGGCACACAAAGCAACACTTAAGCGCTATCCTGTGATAAAGCAAAACAGGTCAGAATGATCTTGGCCTTGCTGGCTGCTCTGCTTTAGCAGGACTGGGCTCTGCTTTAGCAGGACTGGGTTTTGCTGCTCAGCTGCTCGGGACGGGGGGGGGCCAAGGGAATGGTCCCACGCGGGGCAGCCGCTGGTGTGGCTGTCGAGCCCTGGACACTGGTTTGGTCAGGCTGGCTTCCTCCAAGCTCCCAGAATTTGTGAGGACAGTGGGCTGCTCATTTATTCTGCATCCAGATCTGAGTGCAGGGAAGTGACACTTCCAGTTGTGTTTCATAGTGTGATGTGCTCCCAGTGTCACTCTTGGTTCCAGTTCTGGACTTGCAGCAGGAGAGAGTTGTGCCGGTTTAGGTGTCAGGTAGCTGAAGTGTACAGCCAGGTATATGTGCTTGGCCACATTATCTAGGTGCTCTGCATATCAAACAGAAATGATATTTTGTTCATATGTGATTATTTTTTAATTGATTGCCAGATGTGTAGCAAGACTCATACTCCAGAATAACAACGTCTTATGTAAAGGAGCTTGAGATTCCTAAGTTGCACACTTAGAGGCCACAAGTTGTGCTACAAAATAAAGTAAGGTGTGATCAAACTAAGAAAGTAATGTAATGCACTGTGTCCCATAGTACTTGGCACCTCACAAAAGCTGTGACTTTTCACCTAAAAGACTCAAGTCTCACAGTCTTGTGTTCCTCATGGGGCTAGTCAGTGATGTTACCATTCAGAATCATTCTTGTGATTACAACTTTTGCAGCCATAGTTCATTTTTTAATGATGCATTGCTGTCCCTCTCAGGTGAACATGGAATTAAATTGAGTGGCTTCTCTATAATTCTGTTCTCTCTGAAATTCTGATGGATTCAGCTTACCAGACTTGAAAAACAGGTGTGATGCAGGTAGAACTTTGTTTTAAAATCTGTTTAGAGAAAGTGTAAGAGACCTTTTTATTTTTCCTTTCCCCATGTGTTAAGATTTCCTAAAGTACAGGACAAAGACCCCCTTGTTTACTCTTATTTAGTGTAATAGAAACGGCAAACTAATGCTCTTATTCATTGAAGAGAATTCTCTCCATGCATCCTAAGTGTGTTTTGGGTGTTGGAATGGTTCAGTATGACTATAAAGCCAAATGAAATATCTTTCTATAGTGAAATCAGATTTATTACAGTGTAATTTCCTTCTTTACACAAGTCTCCTTTTAAGGACTTTTGTCTGAAATAACTGACGAATGTAATGGTATTAAATAATTAAATAATAAAATACTGTTATGATGCCAAAAAGAACATCTCTGTCTCTTTGATCTTCATTTTGGCTAAATATAGAAAATTTCACTAGAGACTTTTGTAAACAGACTCCATTAATCCTAACAAATTGTTTTGAAAAACAGTGACTATAATAGATGTTGATTAAGACAGTGAATAACCTTGAGTTTTAATTTTCAATACAGCATGAATTAACTCCACATTAATTGGAGTCACGCCTCTAAGTCATGTTGTACTTGTCTGAAATCCACGTGTGCCTACTTCTGTTTGTCTTGGCTTTAATTAATCATTCCCTTATTTCTTGGCAGCAGCCTGTTATTGGGCAGGGAAATATGGATCCAGGTGTAGTCTTGAGCCCCTGTAGCTTCTGCCTGCCTTCTGCACACCGTGGCTCTGTGCAGCACAGGAGGTCCTGGCAGCGTGCGGTCTAATTGCGATGAAACACAGATATGTCTGTACTATTTCCAACTGGAGTGCTGATGAGAACTCTCTCTAGTAGTCTTTAAGCCTTTCTTCTATCATTGAAAAAGTTCAGACAATTTTTTTCTACGTGTGTAGTGTTTGTTAACATTCTCTGTGTGTGTAAGTTTGTGTGTTTGCAGGTAGCTTAATTTTTTGTTTTGCCATGAAGCTTTTCATGACTACCTAAGAAAAAGAAGGATCCCATTCAGAGAAATTGAGACATCTGTTGTTTATGTTTAGAAAAAGAAATACATCTTGTTCTGGCAGCACATCATTATTTTATGTGCTTCTAAAGAATGCATCAGTTGATATAATTATCTGGATTAAGAGTGTCACTGGAGTTAATAAAGAGCAGTGCCCTGAGAACTGCAGTGTCTGTATGGCTTGGCTCTCTGTGCACTTTGGGGACCTCTTTCCTGATTGCCTTGTTCTTTCAAAGTTCCCTGATGGGACAGGGCAACAATTAAGTCCCATAAAGCACAAGCGTGGGAGCAGCTGGGCCCACTAATGATGGGCAGTATGGATTTGTGCTGTGCCATGCATGAATTTCTCCCCAGCGATACTCCCTTGGTATCATCTCAGCATGTCTCATGCCATTCAGTGCCCTCAGACAACATGGTGTTGCTCCTCGTGGCTCACAGTGCATGTGGGCATTCAGTCCTTGCTGAAAACACTGCTCTGGGGTAAATCATGTGCCTTGTGGATGTAACTGGTCTGCTCCAGCTAGTCCAGAGGAGCTGAGGCAGAAATGAGGCTGTGTTTCTTGATCAGTTCCCCACTGTGTACCCCCTAAAGACAGACCTTACTCCCAGGTCTTCCTGTAAGCTGGTTCACCAAATTACAGTTGAAGAAGAATTTCTGTTTTCAGGAGTTTAATTATTGGGGTTTTGCCCATTTTCCTTGTTGCTTCTGGTTTTGAAAGCTAGATTAATGGTCAAGCATGTGGAAACTAAATTAGCGATTCAGTACATGTGACTGGCAATGATGACAGAGAGTGAACTTGGTCATGGGAGTGCTCAACCTGTCCTTTATCACATACTTCTCACCTGAATCCAGTACTTGCACTGGGAAGATAACTGTAAGAAAGTTTCAATGCCAACACATGGAATAGCAGTGAAGAGCAGAAGAACAGGAGATGGCTGAGAAGTTGAAGGCAGAGTAGTCAGTGTGGTGTAAGTGGTGGTTTGGAATGTGCACATTAACTCCAGGATGTACGCTTCCAAGGAAAA
The DNA here is from genome assembly GCA_013397815.1 of Aleadryas rufinucha. Lineage (NCBI taxonomy): Eukaryota > Metazoa > Chordata > Aves > Passeriformes > Aleadryas > Aleadryas rufinucha. The sequence continues at coordinate 42,285 of VZTH01000139.1, forward strand.
GCAAGAAAGCAGCTGTAGGAGGAGGTAAGAGATTTCCTCTGTCAGAGGAGTCTTTTTCTTAGCTTTTTCTATACAGTGTCGTGGTGGTGGCCATCACAAGCTGCCAGGCTTTTGTGATTGCTCCCCTAACTTGGGGGTGGAGGGAGAGAAGCTTGTGTTGTTCATAACGCTGCAGCATTGTAAGAACTTAACGCAGGTGGTTTGAGTTCTTTCCCTGCTCTGACTCTGTTAAACACAACTGTTGGATATTTTAATCAGTTTTGTTGACACCTGTATACAGCTTCCAGTTATTAACACTTGATTTATTTAAGTGTGTGTGCAGTAGGGAAGTATTAGATTCCCCATCTCACCTAAGGGCTTGGTCTTAATAAATTGCTCTCTTCTGGTGGTCCCTCAGAGCTGTAAAGAAAGATGCAGTTGTACTTAGTAACTAGTAACAATACATTCTTAAAAGATAACTAGCTATTACTATAATGGTCATTGCAGGAAACAAATGAAATTAATTTAGTTACTCTGTGGCTGGAATTACATTATTAGTCAAGTTGATGATGTGTTTATGATACTACAGAAGCACAGAAATTTGTAGCACTGTATGAAGACATTTTTATTTCAGCTCTCATCATAGGCAAGCTAAACATAACTTACTGACAATGAGAAACACATGTAATATCGTAAATTATATATGGGTTAACTGTCTGTCAGTCACTTATTCTTCTGAGCAACTGCTGCTGCATGTGTACTACTTATTTTCTGGGGTTATGGGAAGAGAGTACATTTTTAGTTTATGTGACTTCTATAAGCAGTAAAAGAAGCTGTTTTTCTAGCTCTAGTACTGGCACAATTACTGTCAACTTTTGCAAGCGTGGTACTGAATACAGACTGCTGCCTGAAACTCCCTGCCTGGTGCCAAGGGGCTGACTAGGAAGTGTTGGCTAAAAACCTCCTGTTTAAATTTTTGTGAAGTGTGTACTCAGAGCTACAGCTGCGTTCATAGTTGAAGACTGAACCATTTCTGTGTTACGCTGGCATTAAAATAGAGTGTGACTTTCAATGTGAATTGAAGGCACTTGGATTTAGATTTGCTTCCATGCTTTTAGCAAATGAAGTGCAATATTGACCTGTTGGCATAAGAAGCTAATGTGGAGCTAAATGTTACAAAGTGTTGTGAATTTTTTTTTTAATTGCATGCTGCTCTAAAATTGCTCCTTAACGAAATTGGGAACTAGGAGCTTAAAAAGCATTTTTGGTTAGAATAGTTGCTATTTTATTTGCATGTGGAGTTTTTTCTGACTTTTTGTTCTTTCTTTTTTTTTCTTTCTTAGTCTTCATGAAGAAATCATTGACTTTTATAAGTATATGTCTCCCAGACCTGAAGAAGAGAGAATGCGGATGGAAGTGGTGACCAGAATAGAAAATGTTATCAAAGAGCTCTGGCCTAATGCAGATGTGAGTAGGACACTGTTTTATTTGTTAACATGTAAATGCAACATTTTGTGCCTGTTTACTTTATGAAATATTGAATATTGCAAATGCTGTTTATTTTTCCATGTTAAGCATAAGAAGAATTCTGTTGAAATGAGAGGTGATCTTTCTTTCTCAAATAATACAGGTTAACAGTTTCTATCACACGTAGGACCAAAGACAAATTAGTCCTGCTGTAGTCAAAGAAAAGTCATAAGGTGTGGCAGTGTTCAGTCTCATTAATATTTATTTAATAAGACGAATGGGAACATATCAGACATGCATGCTTGTATTGTGTTAAAAAAAAATCTTCTGAATCTCGTATCTTTAGTAGTAGGGCTTTTAGTCCAAAGACTGTAATCTTGAATAAGTCTGTTAAGGTTGTGTACCAGTAATGTCACATTACATAGACCATGGTATTTTTAATGGCCAGTTAAACTAAACTGATACATTTTACAAATTTAAATATGAACAGCCCAGGAGTCTCTGTATAGGAAAAACAAATCTGTAGATCTGTGTACTGAGCTTAAAATCTGTAATGCCTCTTTCCACTAAAGATGGGTTTTTGCTAGTACATACTCATTCAAAACTAGAGTTTCTCCTATGCGGAGCTGTGGTGTTTTTTAATAAAGATTAGATTATGGAGAAGACGGAGAAGTTATATTTACAAGTCAATATGGTTTTATGGAGACACAGTTGGGTTTCTGGCATGATTGAATCTAGTTTAATTGTATTCTTCTACTAATATGGTGTTCATTTCCAGAATGTAAATTTCTAGCTGTAGTCATCTATTTGTAGATAACAGTAGCTGAAAATAAGGGCTTGTTAGCCAGAATATCAAACCAGATTCAGACAGCAGCATCTCTAGTGTAAGGAATGCTCTTTGATCCTGCCACAGTAAAAGATAGTGTTTTGACATGAGTGACTTAAATCCACTGTTCATTTCAAATCTTTTTAACCTGTTTTTTTGGAGTGTGTTTTTAGAAATTGGCAGAATACGACAGAATGTGAATTCTGTATGAGCTCTGCGTATGTGGTGTGTGGGTTTGTGTGTAAAATATACTCATGTTTTCAAAGTGGTTACTGCTATGGATGATGTATCAGTGAGCATCATATGGAAGGAGCACTCTCCACTCGGTGATTGCTGCCTTTGCACAGCTGGAGGGAGGTGGTTGAGTCATTACTCCATGTATCTGGCAATTTTCTCTGAGCAAACCCAGTAACCTTTCCATGGGAACTGTGTAAGAGAGCAGCATGTGTCACAGGTGTTGCACAGCTCTCCTCTCACCCAGTGAAACAGTCAGGTAGACCTTAATCAAGAGCAGAAGTAGTGGTCTGACAGGTAATAGTTGTAGGGAACAGTGTGGGTATGGAACAATGCATGCTCTGATACACCCTGCCAGTGCCTTGGAGGAGAGGATTTCACCAAAACCACTGATTGCTTCAGCCTAGAGATGTTGCTATTTCCTAGGCAAGTTTGTGTGCTGCAAACTTAACTAGTCTAATAGGGTGAATGGATTTATTAGCGGGGTATCTCTCTTTGTTATCACTAGCACTTTGAATGGGGCACAGGAACATACTGCTTCCAGATATACTCCATAGGACAGGCTTGATCTGTAAAAGTCTTTTGTATTCAAAATAACTTTTTACATACTTATCTAGATGTGTGTGTGTGTGTATATGTATATGTATATGTCCCTTTGCATCCTTGAGAAAATAGCCTTTCTTTAAGCTGCTGAAAGTTTTTTGTAGCCACAAGGTATTTAAGGAAGAGAAGCATATTACAAGCCCTGCCACAAGAGACAGCTGACCACTGGGCTTAGCTGTAACGTGACTGAGGAAGCACACACTGTGTAGTTGAAAAACTGAAGTTCACTTTTCAGCTACTGCCAGTTAAAACTGCCAGGACTGTCTTTCTCTGCTGTGCTCGAAAATGTTGGAGAGCGAGAGCGTGCCAGTTCCTTTTTCTCAAGTCAGTAACTGTTCTTCAAAGCCCAACTGCATTTTGTCTGCAGTTGTTACGTTGAGGAAGAATTCTCCTTTTGTATGTCCTTCCGTTTTCTCAAGGCTAAAAAGAAACTGAATGGTGACAACAGCATTACTGTGATGTTATTTTTCTAAAACTTACTTTGCCAGATCAGCTTGGGAACTGAACTGCTGAACTCAACTGTGTTCAACTTGGACAGTCTCTTGTTGTAATTTTTCAGTCCTTTGAGTTAATCACTAACCTTTTGAAAATCTCTGTTGGTTTAGCTACTTCTAAGATTCAGGTTTTGAGTACATGCTCTGAGAAGGTGGAGTGTTATCTGGTCCAATGTCCTCAGCTCTAGCTGTAGTGTAAAGTGATGAGTTAATGTTTAAGCTGTACATTTTGAGTCGTTGATGCAGCCAAACCAGCTAAAATAAACTTGGAAGTTAAACATAAACATTTAGTTTGTAGTTTCTCTCTAAACACATAGGTAAGGTGTAAAAAATACATAAATATATAAAAATCCGATACTAAGAAAAGGAAAATAAGGCTTCATGAATCTAAATGTACAGAGAACGTACATGTGGAATGTGCCTGAGCACATCCTTTTTTTTCCCCCCTCCACTGTTCCACTTAGGAAAAGGCTGAAAAAGCAGATGGAGGGGGGGTAAAACTAGGTATCCTAAACTGTTCCTTTATTTATAGAAGTTAGCAATTGTGTCATTTGCTCTCTTACTCAAGGGAATGTGCTTAGAAGGAAACATTCCTAGTAAGTGAGAACTGTTCTTGGCATCATCAAGGCTCTGACCATAAGAAACACTTTAATTACACTGAAACCAAACAACCCAAAACATTTAAATGAAAACATTTTAAGACAAAGATTTTTGACCAGTTCAATATGAAAATTTTTCTATTAAACAAATAAGTACTTACACAGTGGAATTTAGGATACATTTGTCATAGTGTCCTCAGCTTCATGTTCATGTGATCTCATAGATCTGAAAAGAAGGAATGCTGCATACTTCACACACTTCAGTTGTGAAAATACTGTGACTGGGAATGAAAGTAGAAAGATGAACTCTATTTAATTTGACAAACTTTGAAAAATTCTACTGAAAGATGTAGAAGAAAGGGAACTTAAATTGTCTGTGGATAGATTATTTTTGTTTTGACGGAGGGATTTTGGTACCAAAAATTTACCAAGCTTTTGTGGGTTTCCAAGTTGTGGTGTGCTTAGTGAGCATGTATTTGGACACATACTGCAATTAAAGCTCCTTCAGGAGCTTTGGAATTTAATATGAACAAGTTCACAGAAATGTGGGATAAACAGTTACAATAACATAGAGGAGTAGGAGTCATTACTGTGAAGACTAAAGTTTCATATGAGTGCAAATGCAGATCTCTGTCCACAAACAATAAAAACATGATTGGCAGTATTGGCACACCACAAAAACTAATGCTCATGTCTCAAGCCATAATAGTGTCCGGTGTTTGGGATGCTTTAAATGCATGCATGGCTACAGAGCTTCAACAGTTTAAATTCCAAATTGATAATAAATCAAAATACTTTAAAATTTGTGTTCTGATTTCCCCACTCTTCCTCTTCTGTCTTTCCAGTTTTTGTGAGAGAGTGGTTGAAGTGTGGGTGTAGGTTTCTTCTATAATAGTTCAGTGTTTCTCATTCTCCAAATTATTGTACAAGAGCAGATGTTGTCTCATTCCTTTTGGTAAAGGTCATATATGTTGTATCAGTAAGTTTATGAATACTTTCAGGGTTGTTTATTCAGTAAAGGCTCTCTTTGCTGTTCAGCTGAACACACTATTTTGTTTGATAATGTGAAAGCACATTTAGTTTTTTCCTAACCCATCAGTGGTTGTTTTATTATGCAGAAGTACTTTTCTGGTGTTTTTGGTGCCCAAGTGAATCCTGGTTTGACTCAACCCAGTTTCATAGAGGGTGCTTTTATTAATCTTGGGTTAAAAGTAGTGATAATTATTAGTAGTACATTCTTAGCTTTGTGATGCCTTTATGCTTTTGTACAATATTCATGCTTGTGCTGTGGCACCTCTCACAGTCTTTGCCAGTTTGAGAAGCTATGAACTTTCAACATTAAATTGTGTATGTACTTTTTATTGGGCATGGGGTGAGGGGCTAAGAGGAGTGAAGCGATTAAAAAAAGATCAAGAAGCAGCACTAAACTGCTTCTCAATCTACTAAGTATTAAGGCACTTGCAAAACATCATCTTTTCCTATCTCCCCCTTTTTCTTATCCTGAAGGGGAAAAACATAAAAAGTGGGTCACTTGACATACAAATAGGTGGCAATCAGGCTGGTGTATGAGACTCATTAAAGCAGAATACTCAAGTCTGTATAAGGTGGCTCCAGGAAACACATCAGAAGAGTGGTTGAAAATTAGCCCAAATGTGTAGATATTTTTACTTTGAAGTCTCACCAACCCCGCTTTGAGACTCAGCACATGAGTCCGACCTCCCTGCGAGGCTTGGCTAAGTAATGAGAGCGTGGTTTTGGACAGCTTACAGGGGAAACCTGATGATTTACACCTCCAGCGCTAGTAAAAATCCAGCATAATAAAGTAATTCTGTGGGATGTGAAGCTTTATGAAACTTTTTTGTTTGTTGTTCAAGCAGAAATGGACAGAGTTGTGCTACTTGCTTTGTAATTCAGAAAAATAAAATGGGTCATGGTAGAATTGGTTTTTTTTTAAAGTACCCAAAGCAATGGAAATACATTAAACTTCAAAAATGCTTCAATGCTGAGTGGTATACTCTGAGATGTGAAAACAAAAGCAAATTAAACTGATACTGTTTTTCTTAAATGTTCTGTCACCATTATGCGTTTCAAAGTCTTGGGTTCTGGGTTTTTGACAAATTTGGTCATGTGAACAATTTTTACATTGCAAAGCAGTTTTTTAAATAGAAAAGTCAAAGTTATTAATGCTTTATGAGTAAAAACAATGAGGATCAGCTGTTTTTAGTACATAGAAGATGTGTATATTTTAACACGAGTGTTGAGTGCCTGTTAGCAGTACCAAAATCTACCAATGGAGGGTAGCAATAGCCAGCCTTTACAAGCAGCTTAATAGAGTTCTTTGTCTTCTGAAGCCTGAAAATTTTCTTATTTCTTCCTATATGTTTTCTTATATATCCTTTTCTTGTGTTTCAGGTGCAGATATTTGGAAGTTTTAAAACTGGTTTATATTTGCCTACAAGGTTAGTAATTTTTCAGTGTAAATTCCACACAAGAGAAAAGTGACTTGTTGGACCTGTAACCCTGGGGTTATTTATCTGCTCTCCCAGGATCTGTTACTTGTGTCAATACTTGTTATGCTAAGAAGGTGTTAAGCTATTAGTTCTCTACAAAGTGTACAGAAATACAATAAATAAGACTATTGACTGTAACATGTTTCTATATAGATCTTGCATGTATCAGTAAGTGGATCTGAATTACCATGTGGTGAAAAAAAGGCTTATGTTGGGATTTGGCTTCATTAATACCAAGAGAAGATGTTGACCCTAAAAGAAAAGCTAAATTTTATCTCCACAGATGACTAGACTGAAACCTTTAACATTACACTGTTAATGTTAGCGCTGAAGAGAAAATGTTACATATGGAATTGGCTTTTTTCTTTCAGTCTTCTTTTGTGAAATCTGTATGATAGTCAACATCTACCTTTTCCAAATTTATTGCTAGTTTTCATAAAGAAGAGTCTTTACTCAGTGACACTGATATCTTCTGTGTAGAAATTGTGAGTATTTATGACAACTAAATAGAAACAGAGTGAAAGGCTTAAATGGCTGCAGGGCATAAACACATTTAAGTAGTATAGATCTGATGATAACATTTGAACTGAGTTCCATAGTTTGGGAACAGGAGGACATCTTTTACTGACTGCAGGTGATGGATATCCCTGTCATTATTTCATCTCTCTTTGTAAAACGAAGAACCTGACAGATGCTTTAGTACCTGCTTTAGTTTCAGGAGTTATAAGTCTAATTTCTCAGTTTCTGTTTGTAAAGCCAGAAGTGAGGTATACAAATACTCCTTGTTTTCACATTTAGCCTCATTCCTGGCTTTTTAAAATTTTATTTTAAATAGGCTTAATTAAATTTGATTTGATGCTGGTAATGCTAGAGAGATATTCCTAGCCACTTGATGGATGCTTTGCTATATTTGCTTGATTGTTTTGAAGCAGATGTAACAAAAATGCTTTTCTATTGCCATATACTGCCTTTCTTGAGTATTTGTTTCAGGTGAGGTTTTGGGGGAGAACAAATGCAGATACTTCAAATGTAGTACATAAACCCACAGAAAACCTTCCTATGACAGTGCATGCCAAACTTCTAAAATAGTCATCGTGTGTGTTGGTCATTAATTCACTGTTGCCTTCTATCAAAGCTTCCCTTCACCCTAGGTTTTCCTTACCTCTCAGTAACTATAGTTTGTTTAGGTTTCAGGCTTTGGGATTCAGAAAGACCTGAAGTGTGTTTTTAATGCTGTGTCTCTTTGTTGGGGTTTGCTTTATATCCATTTACTTAAGCTGCTGTTGAAGGTTTGGGCACACAGTTGTTTTGCTGCTGGATCTCTGAGTTCCTTTGCATGCGGTATCTATGCTCAAGGTGGCAACAGAGCTGCTTTTTCTCTCTCAGTGTGCATCAGAAAAATCTCTCCTGTTTTTAACTGCCAGCAGTGGGTTTAACACTAGTTTAGTTTAGAAGAGAAATGTCCAGCAGCATTTCCTGCTCTCCAAGCCAGTTTTGAACATAGTATTCTGAAAGGGGCTGGGCGCTGCCTGTCCTTGTCAGCCCAGTGGTCTGTGGCTGAACTGCTGCTGCTTGGCAGGAGACAGCTCATCCAATGCACATGTAGTTTCTTTGGGATTGTTCAAGCAGTGGTGTTTGTCAATCAGCAGACCTATAGAATCTCTTGCAGGGGAAAGTATTTTAAGCTTTTTTGTGTTTTCTGTTAGGCACTTTTCCATATCACTGAAGCATCCTGCTAGCGTAACTCTAGGGTTACACGCTCACCTCCTTGGTGTTCCCAGCCAAGCAGGGAAATCAAAGGACTTGGGAAGCAAAGAGGAAGAAGCTCAGGATCTCACTGTAGCCCTCACTGGCTTCAGGTGTGACACCAGCCACCTTTTGAGTTTGAGTTCAGGGATTGAATTAGGTTGTCAACTCCCTGTGTAGTGAAATGAATATGTGCGTGCATAGGGAGGAAGTGTAGTGGGATGGAGACACCTCTTCAAGGAGCTGAGTTAATGAGTGAAGTTAATTAGGTGGCTTGATCTTATTTTATAGCTTGTTGCTTCCTGAAGTCAAAGTTGCCATGTTTTCTTCTCCCTTTCCTTGCTCCCTGTTCTTGGCACTACAGGACAGCAGTTTACCCTGTGCCCTCTGGTGCTCTGATCATCCAGAAAACCAATGGAGAGATGCAAAGAGACAGGAAATTACCCCATAATATTCTGGGGGTTCTTTAAAAAGGGAGTGAAGAAGGTTTGTGCAAGACCCATTAATAGTTGAGCTGATTTGCTGTGGAATTGACAAACACCAGACTTGGAGCAAAGGAGGAGACAGGGTCATGTGTCTGGGAGTAGAGAATGGGAAACAGGACTTTTCCTTTCGGTGTCAGGCTGTTAAATTGACATTCCTGATTAATACAGCCCAAAGGTGATGATTCACAGCAGGTTAATTTCTTGCTCTGAATCACTCCAGAGAAGCTGATCCTTCTCTGCTCACAGTGTGGCCTGAGGAGACTAATGTTAGGCTTTGCAGCCTAATTGATACGTGTTTATCTGTCCCCTCCCCTAGGTAAGCTGAAATGTTCTGTACTTCCCCAAGTATAAGAGTTCATCTCCAACCATTTCTTTGGAAAAATCAGAATTAATTATTTGGTTAAGCTATGTTCTGTCAGCTTTATTCTAGTTATGTATCGATGTCAGTTGTTTGTATTTTAAGTATATTGGTCTTTTAATTTAAATAAATCTATATTTTTTTCTATTTCAGTGATATTGATTTAGTTGTGTTTGGAAAATGGGAGACATTACCTCTTTGGACCCTGGAAGAAGCTCTTAGAAAGCACAATGTAGCAGATGAAAACTCAGTAAAGGTTTTAGATAAAGCAACTGTAAGTTTGGGGGAAGAGGATATTTCTTTGTTCTAAGCTAAATTTCTAATCAAAGAAAGATGTTGGTTAAAAAATGAATTTTCATAAGCAGAAACTATTTTGTATATTAAATTTGAAATAGAAGAAATAGATTTTTTTTATTTAGTACAATTTTTATTGCTGACAAAATAATTGATAGTGCAATAAGCATTTTTTCTATTCTGCAAGTTGTCTGATATTTCATGTGTTGCTTTTAAGAGAGATTGGACAGTCAGTGTTGTGCATTGATGTGTTTAAACTAGTGAATTTTCTGGACTGAGTTTTTACATTAATAAATAATTTCTTTTTTCTTTTTGCAAATAAGCAGGTATAATCAATTTTCACCTAGAAGTACTAACGTCTTGTCTAAATAGGTAGTGGTATGTCTTGCACAGGATAGATTAATTCCATTATAATTTCCTACCTTTTGCTAATTGTAAGAGTGTGTAAGAGTATTGGGGTATCTAAGTCATAGCTATTATTAGTAGAGAGAGGTAATTTGGCAACCACTCAGGTGGAGATATATCAGAGTGCTCTCCATATCTTGTACTTCTTGATTGAAGTTCATTTTGGTGAGGAAGTGATGACCCCAGTGACATGAGTTTTATCATTTCTGATGTCTCCAGGACCATTTCTCTGTGTTTCTCCAGTGTTTGTCTCCCTCTGGTGTCTGTGGTCCCCACCAGAGCTGAGCTGCTGCACCAGCAACTCGCCCAAACCAAAATAAATCACAGGGAAGGTGAAGCATTAAGTTCTGTTCAGCAGGACAGTAAATTAAAAATAGCCTTTATGAGTTAGAAAAGCAAAGTTTATGTAAACAGATCGACAAGGAGAGTGAGTTCATAAATAGGAGTCCTGATTTCAGTGCCTACCTCCTCTCTATAAATTCATGAAGCATTTCAGTTTTCCTGGTGCATATAAGTTATAAATGGAACCAAGTGTGTCGTGGAAACCTGTATTGACTTAATGTGTCTTTCTTTTGCAGGTACCTATTATTAAACTGACAGATTCCTTCACTGAAGTAAAAGTTGATATAAGCTTTAATGTACAGAATGGGGTTAAAGCAGCCCAGCTCATCAAAGATTTTATCAAGGTTAGGCAACACTATCATAGAACTACACGCTGAGTATTTGATAACTTAATTTTATTTTCTGTTTTACTTTGACTGCATCCTTACTAGAAATACACTTTTGCTCTGTTATTTTTTGTTGTCTGATAATGCTGAGGCATGTCCTTAAGTTTTAGATATATTGCCTTAAAAGGCATGAAGATACTAAAATATAAGAATAAAATATGTAGTAGTTTTAATGGTACAATGGTTAAGGAAAATGCACTAATCCCTGTTTGAAGTGTTCTGCTCTTTTAACTGTAGTTCATTGAACTATGTACTTCTGGATTTCAAGATGGGAGATAGTCTTCTCATGAAAGCCTGAATGCATTTTTGTGTGTGAAAGAATAAAAAAGCTTTCATGTGTTCCCATTGCCTGGGTTACCTGTGACCCTTTGGCCTTGGGTCAGGGGGTGAGAGGGGTCTGTACCCCAGGGATGCAGCAGGAGCAAGGCTGCAGCCCTGTGGTACCCCCAGCCCAAAGAGCAGAGCAGGTCTGGTGACAGTAGCTGGGGTCAGCTCCCAGCCTGGCCAGGGCCTGGCAGACAAGTTCCCAGTGGAGGCACTTGTGGAGGCTGTGGTTAGGATCAGGATTAAGACCAGGATTAGCACCAGTGTGGGACTGACAGCACAGGGAACAGCTGAGGTGGGAAGCAGCTCTCAGGTAAAGTGGAGGCACTCCCGGCAAGGCTTCCCACGCAGTGCTTTCCCACAGGGCTGTTTTCCTAGCAGCCTGAGCCAAGGCTGTGCAGCTGTGCCACACCACAGCTGGCCTTGAGCACAGGCAGCTGAGGAAGAGGTGGCACAGGCGTCCGTGCTGCTGTGGAGGGTCCTTTGTTGGACTTGGAGGAAACTTGGGTGTGTTCTTGCCAAGTGACTTCCCTGGTGTTCTTGAGGCACTCTATAAAACACTTGCAGGGCATTCTCTTGGGTCTTATTTTGTCCCACATAACTATCAATATCTAACTGAGGTGTCATATTTGGTATTAGGCTTGGAAAGGCCTCTTTCTCTTCATCCAGGTTATTCAGGAAGTCTGAGGCAGTTGGAGCCTTAGTTAAGGGTATGCAGTTTTCTGAGAAAAATCCAATCTTTCTATTTTGGTATATACTGATATTCAACACTTCAGCTTGTGACTGGAAGTTCTTAATAGTTCCAAAACTTCAGTTAAATAGTTAGCGATCTTCAGTTAAATAGGGCTCCCAATAGTCAAAGGTGTAAGGCTCACGCAGAGAAGTTCTTAGCAAAATTCTTCTTTCCTTTTAATCTTTTTGTAGTCACGGACATCATGACCCACATCTCATCTGTGACACTGAGGAACTTTTCAACCAAAAATTGTTAAAAGCAGTGATATTATTGAGCCTCTTTTGCCCCTCCCCTGTGGGGGGTGTACAGAGTGTAGGCATAGCCCAGCCTCCACTGCTGTCCCAGAGGTCTGTGTTCTCCACACCTCTTAGGGGGATCCATGCAGATAAACCCACTAAAGGACCGGTTGCCCAAAGGTATTTCACTTGTTTGAAAATGTTACCTGGGTGTAGTAATTTTGAAGGGCTTTCTTTAACTAAGGGCTTCCAAAGTACCTGCAGGACAGAAATCTCAGTGCACTTTGAGCTACCCCTCAGTTGTAGCAAGAAGGTTTTGGTACACATGCTGATATCTCTTCCTTTGCTGTACTTTTCACTTGTATGAGAAAAGGAAGTGTATTTATATACTCAAACCAAATAGTTCAGATTTCATGATGTAATAACTTTTCTTTGTTGTTAATATCTGCCACCAGAGTCAAACAGGTAAAATACCTGTGCTAATCACAGGCAGGTCACTTGGCTTCTCACTGTTACTAAAAATGATAGGTTAGAATTATAATTAGCTTTAAGACTGAATATAAAACAGATCATTTCAATATGCTCTCTTAACATCCCTTGTATGCTTGCATACAGTATTGTAACAGCTTTATTTTCTCTTTCAGAAATACCCTGTGTTACCGTTTCTAGTTTTAGTATTGAAACAGTTCCTGTTGCAGAGGGACCTTAATGAAGTATTTACAGGTGGAATTGGTTCCTATAGTCTCTTTTTAATGGCTGTCAGTTTCCTTCAGGTAAGTTCAATGGAATCTGTCAATGCCATTGGTGCATAAGAACATCACCTTAAGAAGGAATTTGATCCACTCTTAAATTTAACGTTTAAGCTATCATGTTTGTGTGTTTGCACGCCCTTTTCATTTAAAATTAGATACTTCCCACCTGTCTTCTGTTCTTTCTCTGATGATAATAAAACTTCTGGTTTGAAAGGTGTTTGGAACCAGGCACTGATAGATATGGTATTGATAAATATCATATGACACGTGTCATTCATGGTAAAACAACTTGAATATTGGGTAACTTATTTGGAACAAGCTCCATAAGGTTGGTGTTAGCTGCAGGTGTCCTTTATAACACTTGATCTCCAGGTCATACACCCTGTATGTGCCTTAACAAATGCACTGGAACCTTGGTTCTCTGGGTTTCTAAGCTGATATCAAACAAACATGTTTTACAACTTTCTCTTAAATCTCACAGAACAAAGTGCATGAGCTAAATCTATATTGTTGTGCGTGGGGGAGGAAAACACTGGACAAACATGAAGTAGCTGATTTCTGGCTGTATCAGCCCTGTTCTTTTTCCTGAACTAAATGTTGTGTATAACTGTGTTTGCAAGCGGATATCCATACTGTTCCAGACAGTAGTTATTCTAAAACCTGAGCCTGGAACTGGATCTCAGTGTTTGCTGAGTGCCTTTGCAGTTCCCTGCTGAGCACTAAAGAAATTAAGGCAACGTGCATATAGTTTAAGACCAAAATCTCTCCCGACCCCATTTTTTTCTTATCTTGAGTAACAGCACTTCCATTTGCTCATTAAAAAAAAAAAACAACCAAAAAAAAAGTCAGGTTTCATCTCTGTTATGATTCTGAGCTGGTTTTGTTCACAGTCTCTCAGGCTGGTTACTTAACAGCAGAGGGGGTCCTGTATATATCTGTGCACATGAGAAGCCTGTATTTGTATTTCACACCGAGGTTTGTGAGGTGCAAATATCTGCTTTTTCACAAGAACCCTGCCATTAGTGCTGGAAGTTTACTTATTGGACTAAAAGTTAAAATGCAAAAAGATTAGTGCTTGACAGCCTTTTTTTTAAGAGGTAATTATTGTATAAAAGTTGTCACAGCATCTTATTTTAAACATGCAAAACTGCTTAATCAAGGGGAAATACTACATTTAGACATATTTGCTGTATATTATGTTTTATTATTATTTATTACTGTATTTAGACATGTTTTCTGTGAAAAAGAGAAAGCACTTTAAACTTGAAGTCTTAAAAAAATGATTTTTTTTTCTCTCTTCTTAATAGCTGCATCCCAGGGAAGATGCCTGTATGCCCAATGCCAACTATGGTGTTCTTTTAATAGAGTTTTTTGAATTATATGGACGTCACTTCAATTATCTGAAGACTGGAATCCGAATAAAGGATGGTGGCTCTTATGTTGCCAAGGATGAAGTGCAGAAAAGCATGTTGGATGGCTACAGACCATCGATGCTGTACATCGAGGATCCGCTACAGCCAGGTATCCTCATAAACCCAAATGGAATAACAGTACTTAAATGTGTGATAGATGCAGTGCAGGATTTGTTTTTTTCTTCATGTATTGTACTTTTACCAGAGAATTGCTGATTTGGACTTCTGTACATGTAAATATCTATAGATCTTTTAAGCTCTTTCAAATATTTATGCTTTATGCTAATCCTGTTTTACAAGAGGTGATTGCAGTTAGTTGGGACTTAAGGGCAGTTTTTAAAACGGATTACTGTCTCCTGCCTGAAAGGTGATAACCCCAGTTTCAGTCTCACTCATTTATTTATATTCTTATTTTAAGGTAATGATGTTGGGAGGAGTTCCTATGGTGCCATGCAAGTGAAGCAGGCTTTTGATTATGCCTATGTTGTTCTGAGCCATGCTGTTTCCCCAATAGCTAAATATTATCCTAACAACGAAACAGAAAGGTAAAGTCTCTGAGTCTAAATCTCAGACATTCATTGCTTGTATTTTTCTGTGTCTAAAAATTATTTGTGGTGATGGTTTTGGTTTTTTCTTGGTTTGCAGTATATTAGGGAGAATAATTAGAGTAACACAAGAAGTGGCCACATACAGAGACTGGATATCCAAGCAGTGGGGAATGCAAAGCAGGACAGAATCTTCATGTAATGGTGAGTTTTGACTCAGCAGGGCTGAGGGGGAAACTTCCTGCACAATTTGATTGTATAGATTTTGTTGTTGCTTTTGCCTCACATAAGACAATGCATGCATCTTAATAGCAAGTTCCTTTTTTGTTTAGTATTCTTGTCTTTTCATCCAGAAAAGTCAGATTTGTACAAGAGTAAAATGGCCCCATCTTTACTGTACTGCAATAGATTTGGTCAGTAGAGAGGTCTGTAAAGAGTGCTGCCTTCCAAAAGGAGACTTTGGAAAAACTTCTGATTTAATTTACCGCATTGTCACTGTCACGTTTCCTCTGTCCTTCAAATGTGGACAAGGTTTTAATACTGGGCATTCTAGTTTAAATTTGAATCCTTAACTTCTGTGGTTTTAGTTTTCATTTTAAAGTCTTAACATATCGTATGTATATGGAAGCAATACTTAAACCAGGATTCACTATATAAGTGGAATAAGTCTTTTAAACAGGAAAGTCCTGAAATATCAATCATGATTCTTGTTTTTAACAAATGGAAACACACAAAATCTAGCCAGAGAATTTGGTGGCAATGCCCTTTTGAATCACCTTTAATCCATTGCCCATCTTCTGACTTGAGCAGCCAGTTGCCACCCTCTTTTGGTGCAGATGTATCTGCTGTCTGGAAGTTTTCAAACTAAAATTAATTTTGATACTCTCCAGTTAATTTTAGAATGTTATATCAGATGTTGCAACAAACCATTCTTTTGGCTAGGCGGGGGTTTTGTTTACTTGTTTTTAGAAGCTGTGTTAATGATTTGTCAGCTGAACGTGCTCTGTGCCATTCGTGCTGTCAGCCTGCAGGCCCTGGTGGCCCTGCTGTCCCCAGGAATGGCAGACAGCCGGTGCTCAGTCCCACGAGCTCCCACCACCTCCCTTTTAGCTGCCTACATGCAAATACAGCTGGTGGGGCAACACATGGACATTATGTACATCTCTAACTCCTAAGTATCTTACTTGAGATAAAACAGCAAACAAACAAAGAAAAATAACCCCCTATGAGGAAGGTAATGGTGACAGTTACAGTGGTTGTCTTGTTGATTTAGTTTAGATTTAAGTTCCAATTCTTTTTGTATTTTTAAGGCAGAGCTTATTTTTTTTATTTTAAGGCAGAGATATGAGAGTTCTGTATCTTGAATTTTCAATGTAGGAAATCATACAAAGCAATGAGGCTTACTTGGAGTTCTTCTGATACTAGCAGCTCCTGCAGAAGAAAATTTGGAGTTGCTGAGTATTGGGCATATAGGAAAAGAATTTAAACCTATGTATTCGATGGCTGTTGAAGCTTGGCATGAAACAATCTACAGCAGCACATCTGAACTTTGTTACTGCCTTCTTCCATGTCTTCTGTCCCTAATTTCCATCTCGAACCATGGGCAATGCTCAGTGCATTAATGGATCCCATCAGGAAGCCACCACCCCTGTGGGAGGTGCTGGCCTGCAGTGCACACACATGGATGCACTCTCGTGTGTCTGCATGGATTTAGGGTGTGGGTGTGTGCAGATGTCCGTGCATGTCCTGTGGGATGTAACACGTGTTATGTATCTCAGGGGGTATATTAAAAAATCCCAAGGCAACATATTTTTGCAGTTTATGTGTGGTGATGCTTCTGTTTTGTTTTTATTAGGTAATGGAGTAACCTTGATAGTAGATACTCAGCAGCTGGACAAATGCAACAATAATCTTGCTGAAGAGAATGAAGCACTGGGAAAACCTAGAAATAAAACTTCAGAAACACTTAGTAAACATTCTTCAAATTCTTCATCAGGTCCTTTATCATCATCATCATCCACACTGTCCAGCTCTAGTGATGTAGTAAGTACTGGAGCTTTTCTGACTTTGCTTTTTTAAATTTCCTTGGGGTTTTTTTCTTCTGATTTATATTGCACAAAATACATTTTGGAAGCTCACAATCCTAGTCAGCTAATTCATCCAGAATCCTAACTTGCATAAGATGTTAATTCTTATGCAATTTCTACACATATAAGTTGTAGTGTGGTTTTGACACAATACATGTAGAAAGTGACTATAGTAGATACAAAGTTCCATAGCCCTCTTTTCTCTGGGAAAACTGTATTTCAAAAGCAAAAAAGACTGGTAGTCCTAAGGCACGTGCTTTAAAAAACAAACAGGTCAAAAGCTTTGAAAAAAATCTGTTTGGGAATTCTATTTAAAAAATAAAAGGCAAATCTCAAAACCAGAATCACATATCAATACATCTTTAAATCTGTTTTACTTGATAAGAATTCTGGATTGAAAAAATTTTAAAATCTAGTAAAATAAACAAGTTTTCAATTTTGCCCACTGTTAGTTTTCTTTTTAAAGGAAAACTCACTTTTAGAAAAACTCACTCTTAAGAAAAACTCACTAATCCTTTACATTTTCCTGAAGGATTCTGATGGAACACCTTGCAAAACCTCTAAGCAGTTGAGTTGTCGTCAGTCTACCACAAACAGAGTGGGGTCACAAGAAGTGTCACTGGAATCCTCCCAGTCAAGTGGGAAAACACAAAATAGCCAAACAGCCAATACATCCAGCAACACGAACAAATCTCAGGTTTGTGAAATGTTTAAAAACAACAACTGTGTAGATTATTTGAATATTACACATATCCCCCATGGAAGGGTAACTTGTTCTGGAAAGGGAACGCTGCATTTTTCACCTCCCTTTTGCCCCACTAAAAAGCTTTTAGCACTCATTGTATCTAAAGCCACCTGGTTCTCTGTTTAGCTTGCACAGATGAATTTGCAACCATGGCTTTCTCAGCTCTAAACCAGATGAAATTGGTCTGACTTTATTTTGTCCAGAGGTGTACAGCTGTGTTGCACCCATTTCCTCTTTTGCAAAAAGCACGTCAGTCCAGTTTTGATTGCAAAATTTGAGAAATTAGGCATGCCTACACTCAGTGAAAAGCAGTTAGCAAAAATGTGTGTTTGAAACTCTGACTGGCTGCTCTTTTAGCTATTGATAACTTGTTGATCTGTCTTCCACTAAGGGAGGTGAAGATTCTTTGCTGATACATGACATTCCCCTTCATTTTACCCTGTAGACAAACATCCTTATGATGACACCTATCAGAGCTTATGCATTTAGATTTCCCACACTGAGGAACGCTTCTATGGCAGCTCAGTATTCTGGAGATATTATATGCCTCTATATACAGTATACTCTGGATATATGCAGTTTAAATTCTTACACTTTTTCGGAATTTAGAACTTTTATGTTTGAAATATAGTCCAGAACCTTCTGGAATACTATTCCTGAAGAGAATTCTGAAGACATGCCTCTTATTTGCTGATGATCTGTCTTCTAACAAGACAATTCACACACTAGGCCTTGGCTATGCCATGAATGTGTGTTTGTGTTATTGAGCAGATCTAATTCCAGGCTGGAATGTGCATATGCACGATCTGACATACCCTACATCTCTGAAAAGATGTGGCATAAGATTAGTCCTGGATGAGATTTGAGCAATCTTGCTCTGTTGTCTTGGATTATGGATGTTTCTGTAAAACACCTTTATCCTTTCCAAAATTCCATGTACTCTGCTCTTCTCTCTGGACTCATTTTGGGGCTAGAGGTGAACATCTGTTTGCAACCACCCAAGTGGGAGATTGGCAGTGCTGTGCTGCTGTCTCAGCGATGACCAGGCTTCCTCTGCCATAGCAAGTTTTTCAAGTGTGCTGTTTTCAGAAGTCCCCATGCTCGTTATCCGGAAGCAGGGATGTGTGATTGCCATGCTTTATTCCCATGGATTTACCACGTTCTCTTTCTTCCACAGCATGGATCTGCACGGTTATTTCGCTCTTCTAACAAAGGCTTCCAAGGTCCAACGAACTCAAGCCACGGTACCTCAGTCACAAACAAACAACACCAAGGCAGCAAATCACACCATCAGTTCTTCCACGGCAAAAAGAGGAAACACAAGAGGGATGCAGCCCTGTCAGACCTTTGTAGATAGTTGCCTACTTTATGACTGTTCTTCTGTGTGCAATGATCTCATGCTACAGGATAGTTTGATAGTGACTCCTTGGATCTCTTCTGGAGCTTCAGACTGTTCAGACATAGATTAGCAACTGCATTTTTTTTTCCCAGCTCGCCACGGAACGGAACATGAAGATTGATCACTGCAAAAAAAAAAAAAAGAAAAAAAAAAGAAAAAAATGGAAAAAAAAGGAAAAAATTATTTTTTAAAAAGAGGAAAAAGGCTGCTCATTTGATAAGTCATATGCTACAACAGGGTCATTTAGGATATAAAAGCTTGAATGTAAAATAAATGTATTTCCCATCAGCTCATGCTGACCTGTAGAGATAGTACTCAGTGTGTCTAGGGGGTGGTAACAAACAAATAAAACACAAAAAAATAGGAAAAAAATGGCAAAAAATTGTATTTTGAGGGAAACCCAGCCTTTAAAGGTGAAAGTAATTTGTGCATGATTTTTTAATTATTTTTGCATATACTTACCATTTTATTGTGTATATATAGATGACCATATAGGAAAACTGACATTTGTAATAGTGGATTTGTTAATACTTTTTACATAACATTACTGTTTAAATTGTAAACATAAATTTTTCTCAGGATTAGTTTGGAAAATAATCTGAATTGTCATCTTAACATCCATATAAAGAGACATTACTAGTTATATTGCTCAGAATTTCTTTTCTTGGCATTTGGAAGATCTAATAGAACTTTTGATCTGCAAAAGCTGTTCCTCTGAAAGAAAGGTTTATGGTGGCAAATGAAGACTTTCATTTGTATAAAGTGTACATGTACTTTGTGTAGACACTGAGCTTGTCATCTCTGAGAAGTAACCTTCACCTTGTTTTCTAGAGTGCCATCATTTCAGGCAATGGGGTTTTATAGTTGCATCCTTCTCTTCCTCCCTGTAGTGGTCTCTCCTTGAACTTTCCTTCTTTTTTTTAAAGAAACAACATAAGGCCACTCGGGTATTTTTTTTGTTTGTTTGTTTGATTGATGGTGGTGATTGTTTTCTTTTTTTTTTGGTTTTAAAACAAACAAAACAGCGAAACTCAGTTTGTTACAGACGTTTGCATTCCTGGGCTGCTTTAATCCCATGCCTCCTTGTTTGTGCCTTTCCTCCCCCTTCCAGATCTGGGTTTTTTTGTCTTTTATATTTTTGCTAACTCCTGTAGGAGATGATAACTGTTGAAGCTTTAAGTAAATTTTACAATTAAAGTATTTTTTTCTCACTCCCCTCTTAGGCATTTTTATATTTACACTTAATTATTCAAAACAAAACAATTTCAAATAATGAAATATACTTTGTATTGCCTTAAAGACCCAAACCTTTCATATCTCATAATATTGACCTAGTTCTCATTTCATTGAAACTCCACGTGTGTGGTTCAGTCACATCACAAGTCTAGGTTGCAGTACCTTTAATGCCATGAATGCAAATGAAATGTAAAATTGCACTCACAGGCGTAGTTTGGAACAGGAGTTGGGACACTTCAGTGGTAGAGAGTTAAGTGGCATTTACTTTCACAGATTTCTGTAAAGAGGAAAGTCTGTACTTGGCGTACGTGGCTGTATTAAATGCAGCAGTTCTGAGATGATGCTTTTATAAAAAGTACTGTTAGCTTTGAGAAACTTTTTATATACATTTACAGAATACTACAGACCAACCTGACCTTTGTGGGCACTAATGAGTGCAATGATTTTTAAAATAAAATGAGACCAGAACCGATGTCATCACTTAAATTAATAAACATTTTCAATGTGTTAAAGTGTTTTACTTCAAAAAGGAAAATATATATATTGCAAAAATACAGAAAGTCATAACATGTACTCCAACACTAAGCTTAAGTGATGTTAATTTGACAATTTTAAAAAAAATTTTAGAGTCACATTTTAATTTGATCAGATAATTTTATCAAGATGTTCAGCTTTTCTTCATAGAAACTAGTAAAAGTTGTACCACATTATGCATAGTCACTATTTATTTTGTTTTAGATTATTGTGAATGTGTAGACTTATGTTCACCGCTTAGGGAACAATTATTTATAAATTATATTAATCCAGTATTGTTAGCTGCTATTAGCCAAACTGTTCCAAAACTTAATACTTGCAAAGATCTGTATCGCATTTACCACACTGAAGTGTTTTTAAAAGAATCACCCTCATTGTTGAAAGCAAATGTACTCCTAGGGTGCAGATATTAGTGTTCCAATAAGCATGTGATAATTTTAAGGTGGTGGTAGCGGGAAGATAATCTTGATTCCATTGGGAATCTTAGGTTTGCCTCAATTTATGGTTTTCATAAATTTAATGGAAAATAGCTTTTCCTGGACTGCTCAAGTTTCTTTTTGGTAAACAGTATCTTTCTAAAAGAAAAAAAAAAA
>VZTH01000139.1:63632-171132 GCA_013397815.1 Aleadryas rufinucha
AAAAAAAAAAGAAAAAAAAAAGAAAAAAAAAAGCATGAAGGAAAAATTGAGGTATTTTACATTGCCTCAAATGACCAGCATTGTATTCATAAAATACTGTATATCTTGCAAAACTTTATTTAAACGGAACAGTTGAACTGTTCGTTTTTCAATCTGAAGTAAAATACTTTCAAGACCTTTTAGTTTGCCTGCTCATTTGTCTTGTACATTTCATCTCTGTATTTGACTCAAGTCTAATTCCTTTTTGAGTTTCAATACTTTTGTGAAGATTTTGTGAATATATGAAAAAAATAAATGTTTAATCTAACTACTGCAGTTTATCACCATTCTTGACACCCTGTTTTCCCCTTCACAGCACTGTGGAAAGAGTTACTCGAGTAACATTTTTCGTAGTGTCAGGATCCTTCCCCAGCTGAGTCCTGGGCCCCTCTGCCTGGAGTTTGGAAGCTGATTTCGTTCAGGTGGCCCTGGTCTGCTGTTTTTTCTTTCAGGAGAGCTGGAGCAGAGTCTGTAAGCCTGAGAATAAATGGAAGGTAATACCTGTGTTGTAAAGGTTTCTTAATGTATGATTTTTGTCTAATTTTCATCCTCAAATACATAGCGAACTTGTGGGAGGATCCATTTTCTTTTTCTTCCGAACTTGGCTTCGGGGTGCCACGCTGAGGGAGGGTTGTGTAGAACTGTGCAAGTTAATTGCATTTGCTTCCAGCTAAAATCCATGTTCAGCAGTTCCTGAAGGATGGCTGATGATGTTACTGAAGTGTGCTCTTCTTGTCCTTCCTTGGGAGACGTGCACGTACTGCAAGTTCTGGTAGTCTTCCCTCTGGTAGTCCACCACAGACCATTGGAAATACATAAATAACCTGAAATGTTTCTGTATCTTTGGCATTAAATTGATTTGCTGAGAATCTTAATTGAAAAAAAAATTGATCAAATGGTGTTTATAGTTAAAGATCTGTGTGTTTCTTAATTGTCAGTCGTTCTCCCTTGTGGCAGAAAAGAAGTTGAAATGTAAGTAAATCTTCCTTTTGAGACATGACTTGATTCTGTTTCCTCAGAATTTACAGCTCAGGTTTTTAAATACTAAAACCAAACTTGTTTTCCTGGAACTTAATCTTTAGAAAATAATAGTAGTCCAGTGGCTGGTGGCAACTTTTTTTTATGTACTTTCAGAATGGACCTGTTCCATTTTATATCTGGAGTCATCATGAGTGTATCCTAAATATAATGTGAGCAGCTGGTTAGAAAATAGTCTTACCTAGAAAATGTATTGTAAATAAATGCAGTCAGCCATTTGACATCTTGATAAATGTTAAAACTCATGATAGATCTTAAAACTGAATGTTTGACTCCAACTTTATTTCCTAAAGAGTAAAAGCTATAGGAGATAGTGTGTAATTACTCAGGAAGGGAGTATATTTACCTATTTAGAGGCTGTAACAAAAAATAAATTCAATTATTCCAGCTACTGTTAAAGAGCAAAAAGCGATCATTCTGCTGATTCCTAGAACTTGATTCTTCTGCTTAACAATGCAAAATATTTTTCTAATAATCAAGTTTAGTATATCTTAAAATTTTTTGTCTTGAAAGTGCAGATTTTGAGAGCTTTATATACTACCTAATTTGTAGTTTTAAAAGTTTTCCTCAAAAATGTATTCTGGGTGCAGTGACCTAAATGTGTGTCTTGACTGTATTTCCAGGAGTCGTTTACTGGCAGTTCTGACAGATACATTATTCATGATTTCACCTACAAGTTGAAAACTGCTTTGCTGTTCTTGTGATGCTTAATTTCTTCATGGTTGCAGATTTTCCTGTGCCAAAGTGCTATTAGTCTCTTCCCCATAGTAATTTGCTCTGAGCCTAATGAACTAACCTTCAGAGTTGATTGTTAGGATGTTTGAGATGATCCCAGGGAAAGAAATAGCTAACACCAAGAATCCTTTGCAAGTTACTTAATGTCCTGAATGACATGGAAATTAAAATTGTAATGGCTTTATTGAGTCTTTACAAGACTGAAGTTTCTGTCAAGTATCTGCTTGAAAAGAAAATAGAAAGGAAAGAGCCAGAAAGTGGCTATTCCTTGGGCATGGCAGTGCAAGATCAAATTAATGTGCATTTCAGATTACTCTAAAATTTAGATCAGTTATTTTTAAAAAGCTTTGATTTTAATTCTTTATATATTTAGTGGTTGGCCCACCATGATAATTGTATCAATCTGTGGACTCCAAAAACTTGTAAGAGAGAAGTGTGGTGCCTGTGTTGGGCACCTTGGCCATGCTGTTCCATGGGCCTTTCTC
This sequence comes from Aleadryas rufinucha, assembly GCA_013397815.1. NCBI lineage: Eukaryota > Metazoa > Chordata > Aves > Passeriformes > Aleadryas > Aleadryas rufinucha. Next base: position 65,930 of record VZTH01000139.1, read on the forward strand.
TTGGCAATAGCCAGCTCAAAGATGGCCTGCTCCCATTTGCTCCTTCCTGTGGCAGTGCAGGATATGGATGAAACTGGGCAGGAAAAAGAGTGAATTTTATTTTGCTATACGTTCATTGTTAAAAGCTGATGGGATTCTGAAAATCATTTAAGTGAACCCAAGAAGGGGAAGACGAAAAATCTTGGATATCCTTTGCATAAAAGCCATTTGGAGGAATGCCATCTTTCTCCTTCCAATATGCATGGAAGTGAGGTGCTGTGGGGCTTCTGGTGGGTCCCTTTGCTCAGGCATTACCTGTGGGATACTGAATGACCTCAGCAGTGAAGCTCTTGAAGGTGTCTCTGCTCTGCAGCAGGTTTAAATAGCTCTTGACATTTGAAACTTGGCTGCATTGAGTTTCCTAATCCTTTTTCAACTCTGAGCCCACCCTTTGTTTTTTGGTGCTAAATGTGATATTTACCAAATCCTGTCCAACAGGTTATAGTGAAGCACAAAGGGGATGCAGATCATTAGTGCTTTAAGAAGGGTATTTCCTGCTGCTACAGCAGCTCTTTAAAGGAAAAGAGACCAAAACCCCTTTGATTGAGCAGGCTGAAGTAGGAATATGTCCCTTTAGCCCTCACATATCCATATTTGAAGCTAGTCTCTGTGTAAATTATTCGACAATCTAGTGTTGGGATGTGAGGCTGATTTTTTTAGTCTTTCTGTATAATGAAGTCCTACTTTCCCATAGTGCAAAACTCTGCCAGAAAAAAACCACTTGACTGTATGCAAGAGCTGGCTTGTAAAGAATGCATTTGTGTGGTGGTAGAGAAATCTGAGGAACGATGAGTGCAGATTTGGTGAGTGCTTTGCTTGTTTAAAATAAATAAAATGCTCTTGTGCGGGTATATAAAACGACTTTTGCTTCTGTATGAAGCAATGTTTGACTCTTGAGCCTAAAGATCATTAAGCAATCAAATGCTTCTGAATAGCTATTAGTGAAACTAATCTGCACTCTCAGCTGCATTTTCCCAGGTCCAAAGTTCATTTGTTGTGCTAGATTTGGTGACAACGAAATCTGAAAATAATCCTGGTTCAAATTGTTCATTTATGCTGCCTGGCAATGTAACACAAAAATATCTGTTCTGAACTTAAAGCTCCCATCTTAAAAAAACACAACCAAAATCCCCAAACAAATCCATCTTGCTGGTCTGTACACAACAGATTATTTCAGCAGGAGTGTGAAGAAATATTTTTCTTAGAAAAATACATGATGTGGTTTAGGTGAAACGTGCATTAATGGTTGCTGTTTGCATTTCCCTCCTCCTGTGACCTGTTTCCACACAGGACTGTTCAGTCTTACAATAAGTAGGGGACTGATTAAGGTTGGGTTGGGTTTTTTCCCTCTTCATCACAGTGGATCTTGAATCCAGCTCCTTTGTGGTTGCCTGGTAATCAGTAACTATGAAAAGACATTCTCAGTCAGAAAAATCAATGGCTAACCCAACAGCAGGTAGAAATCTCTCATACTGTCTTCCTTCAATGCATGTTTGCTTTTCCTTTGCAAAATTTTTCACGGTGCACGGGAGGAATAACTTATAAAATAATGTACTTATTTCTATAAGATCCTTTTCATCCCAAAGTGTCTTACTAACCTGATGTTATGGTATCAACTTTTATCCATCAAGATAACATCATAAAGCATAATTGCTGGAAATTTCAGGTATGTCTGACCTGCAGTGTGTGCCACCTACTGAATCACTTCTGTGCAGTGTCTAAGCCACCAACTCCAACTCCAAACAGCAGTTTGAAAGCTCCTGCTTTATAACGTTGTTTGTATGCACACAGTAGCACCTTCAGGTAGTGGTAACTACCCACAGAATCCCACTAATCTAAAGACAGAACTGAGAAAAGTGAATTTTGTTGCAAAAAACCACTGGCACAATGTTAGTAGGGTGAAAAGCCAGGGGGACCAGAGCAATCCTGGCTCCAAGAAGGAGGCTGCCCTGGCCTCTTTCCATTGTGCACAGGAGCAGCTTTGGGCTTGGGCAGAGACCACACTGCCCTGGCCCTGCTCTCCTACACCAAGTGCTTTTAACAAGTCAGCACTTCCGAACTCTTCAGAACAAAGTCACATGATGTTCTGTCAGAGCAAACTCCTTGGCGAGTCCAGGCAAATACAGGCGTTGGGAATCTGGAAGCTGAGGCATTGATGTGAAAAAGAAGGAATCCAACGTTTGCAGTAAAAGAGTGCTGATCCGGTAATTTCCCTTGCATGGACAGTCTGATTTTTGAAAAAACAAACAAGGCAAAACAACACTTAAATCTTCAAATGCATTACTGCACTTTATTTCTATTGAATAAAGTGATATTTTAGGTTACAATTTTAGAGGAGTATTTTTGAAGTAAAAGCAATAGAAAAGAGTAACAAGTCATGAAATAATGCAGTTCTATCGTTTCTGTATTATGTAATTCTTTTTCTAGTTATCACACTTAGACATAAAAAACTGTCCCCAAAAAAACCCCAGTAGTTGTGAACTGTAATTACTGTATTTGTACTTTTGTGAGAGTCTTAATGTTCTGGTGCTGCTTAGTGAGGGAAAACTATACCAATTGTGATGAGCTCGTGAAACACTAAAAGAACATAAATTAGGACAGATGTTTATTTCTCGGATGTCATTATTGGAAAGTTATTTATTTTCATTTCTTCTTAACATCTTCATCAGTGTCTCAGTTTTCACAGGCTTTTCCTACCTTTGTGCCTCATCTGGCCTGCGCAGCACATCACAGCTGTCCTGTATCCAAACCAGCTCCTGGCCTTGCTTGAGATTAAATTTTATGAGCTGGATGGATCATTTTTAAAGAACAGAGAGCATCCATTTTGGATGCAGTCCTGTTAGAAGCTAGCCAGGTTTCCTCCCAGTTCAGTAGCCTATCCACATGGAAAAATTTTATTGTAATGCCAGCACCACTGACTATGATGTGGACATGCTAAAGCACCAGACAATCCTTACCTCATGAAATTAATCACTGCCCAGCTGATTTCAGTTAATAATGTGTTGTACTGAAAACAAATGTAGTGAAGATGCAGTATGAGCATAATTTTAATGTTACTATATCAATAAATTCTAAGATTTCATTGCAAAGGAGAGAAACCTTTGCTGTTGGAAATTTGAGGTTACTCTTTTGCCTTACTCTGAGAATTACCCAAGACAGCCTGGTTTTGTTGAATTTAAGGGGAGTTCTTCCACTGATTTCAGTGATAGCAAGCAGGACTCTGTGATTTCAGGATAGTAAGATACTAAAGTATTTTCCACCGTAGTCCTTCTCAGCTTTGGGACATTTATTATATTGTTTTGTCTGAAAATACCAACTAATTGGAGGAAAACACACTCCATTTCTCAGCATAAAGGAAAATAAAGGGAGGGTTATGTTTTTGCTTTGTATTCTCTCTTTTAAAATCTCCATTGTGATCTAAATAAACTAATCTTCAAGAGGTAAGCTCCTTCCATAAGCTCAGTGAGATAATATGAAAGGCTTCATCCTCAGGTAATAGAAATAATTTTTACTTCATTGATTTCACTCTAATAGGGCTACATTGATTTAATCTGATGAAGTTTGTCCACACACTTTTAAAATTTATTTGTAACAGGGTTGGGTGGTTTTTGGTTTGTTTGTTTTTTGTTTTTTTTTTAGTAAAGGCATGCTTCCTAGTGGGTTCTTTTAGAACTTTGTGTTCTAGAATTGTATTCCAATTTATGTAAGAGCATTTTCTCCTAATGATATACATTGTCCATTTGTTCCTTACTGATTTTTCCAAAGTATTCTTCTTTTCTTTCCAGTTCCCTCCTGGCTACTAATGCAGAGATACTGAAAGTGCAAATTGAAAACAGTTAGCTAAATAGTTTCATCATTTACTGTGAACATAAAACGATCTGTTCTTTTCTGTGTTCTTTCGATCAATAACATCTTCCATTTTGTGACAAACTCCACCTGCAGCGTTAGGGCACCTAATAGGAAAATGGCTTTCCTTTCCTTTATTTTCCTCTCTTGTGTAACTTACCGATTAATAAAAAGAGTGACTCCTCAATAAAGACCATCTAACAGTTTTCTAGGAAGCCACAGACCAGATCTTCTGTCATTGTTGAGAGCAATTAAATTTGTAGAAGAAAATGTTCCATTTTAGTACAGGTCAACTTGAGTATACAGAAAGATTTAAAGCCCAGTCTGATCTATAGCCCTTGGTTCAGTACAAATCACACCTGCAAGTACATGTGAAAAGGTTTAAGCAATTAACCAGGCACTGATTTTCCAAGGAATAATGCGTTTTCTTGTTCTGGAGATAGAATCTTAAGCATGAACAGGAGAGGAGATGCAGGTGTTTTTTGGGTTGTTAATCTAAGCGTTCAAACAAAACCTCCTAGCCCAGGCCCTGGAGCTGCAGGTGGTGGGACTTGTATTCCTAAGTCCTTCAGTTGCTCTGGGAAACACTGCATGAGCTCCTCAGTCACACTCTTTTTTTGCGTTGTTGGTAGCTTCTCTAATTATCATTTCTTAGTGCTGTGAGCTTCAAGTTTTATTTGGAAAAATTTGTCCCACTGACTTCAATGAAATCTGGAATGTTAGAAAACATGATTTTCTTTCCGTTCTGCAAAGAGTCTTTGACAACTTTAAAACAAATAACAAATAGGACGAGAGACCTGAATAGCTTTTCATGTCCTTAAAGAAACATGTATGACATCTGTTGCTCTGTTTACAGAAAGCAGCAAATTATTGCCCGAAGTTTGTTCAATTGATACAAGAGCCAAAAATGCAAACCACATAACAGCAGTGAAACTCTGCCTTCTCTTTAGCCAGGCTGATGCAGTGAGGTGCTCCTGCCTTTAGCAGCATAAACCTAATGGTCTTCAGCAATTGATTCTAATATTGCCCTGTAAATGAGGGTGCCAGCGATGCAGCAGCTCAAAATAATGTCTTACTACATCCTCCCTAAGCATGTCGTGCCTAGCACGTTGGGATTGTTCTATTATTAGATATCTTTACAGGAAATAGCAAATAATTTACTCAAGTTGTTTGTCTCATTCTCTAAATTGATCAGTGGCCAAGGAGAGTGGAGTGTGTGCGGATGCACACTAGTAAATAGATGCTAAATCTCATCCAAAACACACAAACAAACAAACAATATTCTAATACATGCTTCCTACTGTGGAGTTCATTAAAAACAACATTTTATTTCTGACTTTCTGGATCAGAATCATGAAACTAGTGAAGAAAAGCAGAAATTAAGGCTGTCTTGGTCACCGTTTCTGGGTATTTGAGGAACTACTAAAAGGCAGCATGGTGAAGCACGCTGCCCTCCATGCTGTGGTGTTGCAGGACGTCAAAGGAATATTTAAAAGGAATGAATATATTAAAAGTCTACCTGCTAATTTTACAAGCACAACTTAACATATTGTGCTACTCTATATAACGTCTAACCCACAAAACAGTCTCCTTATATTAATTTTCAAATTTTTCCTAAAGGTTTAAAAGAATATTTTCTGAGGTTATATTTCTGATTTGCTTTTCTCACATATTTATTTAGTCAGCAACCATCCTCTGAGTCCTAGCTGACTCATTTATGGGAGCCACTGAAAATCTGAGTGTTGAGACATTTTTCAAATAAAATTATTTAGAACCAAATGCTGTCATCCCCTTTACTACTATGAATAGTACAAGCATGCACAAACTGAAGGCAGGTTCAACCCACAGTGACTTACTAAGAGAAAAATGTAAACTCCTTACATGAGAATTATACTTGAAGTTTACTGTGTTTTTCTACCTCTGCTTCTTTTAAAAACAGTGATCTTTCTCTCTTTCATAATGATTCATGGCTCTGGGTACTGTGGCAATTTCTACTGAAGCACACATTGTACGAAACAGACTCCTGTAATGCTCTATAACTCACTTTACAGCTACATTTGTTTTAAACATCCTATCCACAAAAACTTTAAACAGAAAACTAAAAATTTTATTTTGTTAGATTTTATCAGCAAATGTATTGCATTTTAACTAAATCTCTAAAACTATTTATGATACAGTTATCCAGTTCAGTCTTGAGAAAGATTAGATTTGTGTTTAATACTCTGACTTTATACACTCAATATGCACATATCATTGTAGAGCTGTTGGATATTTTTCTAAGCAAGAGCTTGAAAATAATAATGGTTGCTTGTCTGTGAAGAACACTTTCACAGAAGCAAATACAGCCCTAGAGATTGCTGTATTCAAATCTGGACATTTCAGATGGACCTCCAATGAAGGGCTACATTCCCACAGTATCTGACATTTGCAGCTACCACATATGCATAGGGAATTTATTTCAGACCAGTTTACGGGGGCAGAAAGATAAGCCACTAAAAGCACAGGTGAGATGCTGTCGCTTTTCTCATCCAGGACAGAACCTTGCACTTGGGTGGTGGCGTTGAGCAGGCTCCCAGCAGTGCCAGCTGCTCTCCAGTAAGGGGTGGTAGCATCTGCTTGTGAGAGCCAGCCCTGGCTGTGCTTCAGCTGCCGGCGCGGACAGAAACATCAGCAGCAGAAAAAAGAACGGGGGAAGTCTGTATGTAACATATGCAGGAGGCAGGGAACTGGATATTAATTTCCGTATTTTGGCGGGTTTTTTCCTTTTACATCCTTTTTTTTTGCTAAAAATATGTTACATTAATTGCTGATAGTTTAAGAATAATCTGCACAACAGTATACATAAAGCACTTGGAATGCTTTGGAGCTGCTGCCATTAAAAAACCCCTACAACGTCAGTCGTGTTGAATCATGCAGGAATTTTAGATCTTACTCTGGGATAGCAAACACTTTTTGTGGGTATACAGAAATGATGTTAAGCAATCTGTGTACTCGGAAGGTCCACAAAATTTTGATGAAGTGATAAATTGAGTCCATCTGTTCTGAAACGACTCCATTTATGATCTCAGCAGAACAATGTATTTTCCATTTCCTGCAGTTTTTAAATCTTGTTATCTAATCCAACTTCCAGTGAAGACAATTCTTTTTAACAATAATTTCACTGGAAGATCCTTCTCCTCTCCCCTAGGAAATTGTTTGAATAGCCATGTACTGCTTCCATCTGACTGCACCTATAATTTCCAATGCTTTTGGACACTATGTACAAAACAGGAATGGGAAGACCAAGGTATGATTAGGTACCTTGCTCAAGACTACACATAAAAGTGTTACAGGGCAGGGTTCAGAAGAGCAGAGTCCAATTCACTTGCTGCACGAGTCCTGTGCCTCAGGTACGTAACCACTTCATCTGTATTCCTTATTTTTTGTCTCACATTGCTGAAACTGGATTTAAATTCCTTTCCAAAATTCCCAGCCCTGACAGCCTGAAATCATCCTCATGGCTGGGCAGCCCCAGACAGCAGAGCCTTTCATATTTTCCCAGCAATACTGGACCAGGAGCTTAGAGAGCCACATAAAGCTGACGTGCCTGTGGTGTGTGCACTGAGCTGCTGCTCCCTCCGAGAGTCAATTCAAGCACATCACTCGGGCCCACTGAGAGTGAGAAGCACCAGCTAGCTGGCAGGACACAAATACAAATTGTATTGAGTTACTAAGGCATTACTGCGGTAATGGTACGTCCATGGGTGACTAACTCGGGGTTGTAGCTGCAGGTAGCCGGGCACACGCCTGCTGGCCATGGGCTGTGTGTGGTTGCCAGTGACTAAGAGCTCACCAGATAAGCTTAATCCAAAAACCCACGGAAATCAGCATTTCTTTCTGTTGCCTCCAGTGAGCTTTGCATCGGACTTGACGTGTAGTAGAGCCAGGCTCCGTCTGAATTAGTGGCCATATGTTCAAGGCTTGATGCTCTGAGGAGTCATTGCCAGCTCAGTGGAACTACCACAGAATAGTCTGGGGGACTCGAGTCAGTGGAGCGATGGGACCCCGGTGCCTGGGGCTGCGGGGATGGTCAGGTCCCTCGTCCCCGGGTGCAGCCTGGCTGTGACGAGGTTGGGAGTCCTGCCAGAACCACCACGGCAGTGGCTAGATGTAAAAAAGCTGTCTGTAAACGTTTGTATTTTCCAGAGTCCTGGGCAGAAATTTGTTTCCACCGCTGTACAGTGTGAACGCTGATGGGGGACACGCGGACCCCCCCGAGCTGTGCGGGACGGGGTGCTGCAGACCCGGAGCGGGGCAGAGCTGAGGGGGGAGCCCCTCACGATGGGAGGGAGCCCCTCGCCCCTCGGGCGATCCCCCGGAGGTGCCGCCGGCGCTCCCCGTGCCGGGGCAGGGGCAGAGGCAGAGGCAGGGGCAGGGGCAGGGGCAGGGGCAGGGGCAGGAGGGGCGATGCCGCCGCGGTCCCGCCCCCGCCGCGCCGGGGAGGCTCCGCGGGCCCCAGAGACACCTCGGGCGGCGGCAGGAGGAGGAGGAGGAGCAGCAGCCGGAGCAGCAGCAGCAGCAGCAGCAGAGCTCGGTCCCAGCCCCAGCCCCAAAAAGGAGCCGCTGGCCGCTGCTGTAGCGCCGGCCGCAGGTGAGAGGCCGCCCCGGGAGGGGAGATGCCCCGGGAGGGGAGGGCTCGGGGGCCGCGCTGCGCGGAGCACGACACGAGGAGTCCAAGGCTCGATAGGTGTCCCGTATAGTGGTTATTTACTACCTCGTATGACAGCACTTGATACATTTGGGAACGGTGAACAAGTGTTGAGGCCCATAAACCTCTTCTCCAAGTTTATTTTGCTCAGAAAAGGCGGATTTGGTAAAGCTGCGAGGCCTGAGCATTGAATGGAGAAGTTTGGGGTTGTCTTTTGCGCTCAAAAGCCAAAAGCTGACTGCTTTTGGCTAGAATACTAGAGGGTATTTTGGATCCTTTTAGGATTGCACTTTTTTTAGCACGATAGGGCTTTAAACTGCTGAAGGAGGTACTTAAATACCAGGGTGAGCTTGAAATATCAGCAGAAGTTTGGTTTGTGTCTTTTTTTACTGCTGAATAGGTAAGTTATTTCTAATCTCCATGGGATGTGTTATGGCATTTTTATGACAAGTGTTAATAAAGGGGTTAAAGCACTTTAAAACATATAGTACAGTGTTGGATCACTATTGCTGGGATCTGATGTTTGCCAGTGGCAGGTGGAGGATATCCTAGAACTGGGCCGTATCATCACCAGTGACCCAGGACCGTACTGAAGTCTGTTACGCCTGAGACTTCTGTCATAAGCAGTAAGGAAGTGGTCAGCACAAGTGCTGAGAACTGGGCAGAGACCCTTTGAAATCTTTCTTGGACACGCAAAGTAAATATGCAGTGTAAAGTTTGAATTCGGTTCAGCATAGAAGTCTGTTTTTCTCCTGTCAGATGTGTTCTATTTTATTTGTATTGTTGAGGGCCTGACACGCTTGGTTGTGGCCCAAGACCATGCTGTGATAAGTGCTGTGCAAATACAAGGTGGGGAAAATCCACACAAGTGTACCTAAAAACTTTGGATTTGATTCTGAAGTGGTTGAGATTTATTACAGGAAATAAAGCTTCTGGGCACTGCAATATGAAAATTTCTTCATAGTGGGAAATAGGATGTAAATGTGCCCACATTAGTGACCTTACTGCTTTCTGCTAAGATTCATGATGGAAGGGTTGGGGGGGTGGGGTGGGGTTTTTTTTGTTAATATAAAAGAAGGACTTGGGAACTTCTAAAAAGAACTCACCTCAAAAAAAAAAAAAAAGTGATATGATCTTGTTTACTTTTTGTCTCAAAAGGAAAAGTACTATGAAGAAATTCTGTAGCTATTATATACTTTAAAGACTAATAATTTCCAATACTATTTTTATTCAAGCAGGATTCCAGGAGAGAAAGAGAAAAATTCCAGGAGGGTTTAATGCTTGTGTTTAGGTCCGAAGTAAATAAATAAAGAGTGGGGTGTGGTTGTTGTGTGTGTTGGAGGGGTTTCATTGTTTGTTTAGCTATCCTGATCTTTCAAATGTTGAAGTCCTGATCTGGACAATTTTTTATGATCCCCTGTAGGTGGAAAAAGAGTGTGTTGAGGTGTGATACAGTGCACTCATGGTATGTTTGTGCCTATAGTGAATTAAGTACTTCTGAAAAAAGTCTTCATTGGAGTGGGTGACATTAAAACCAGTATTTGCCAAAGGCACCACACCTTGACAGTTTCCCCTATGCAGAAGTGTGGAACAGAAACTGAGGGGTATGTGCAATACCTCTCTGAAAACAGTAAGCCAATATGGATTTCTAATGGCCATTATAGCATGTTATTTTTGCTTCCAGAAGCCATTAGGAACAGCAATCAGGGTCACTGGGGGTTCTTATAAACCAGCCATTAAACTTCTTGAATTTTTCTTAATGAAGCTAATGTCAACACCATTAAGAGTAAACAAGGGAGAGACTTCATTCCCTAGTGTATGTGGGTATTTATGTTCTCATGGCTTGTGCTAAGTGAAAGAGCAGGTGCTTGTTGAGAGCTAATTAGTTTAAGGTGTAAGCCTAGAGATGATGATCACTGTTTTCTGTTAAGGTGGGTGTTTGTGTAATTGCCAGTTACTCTTAGATAAAAAAAAAAAAAAAAAAAAAAACACTATTCACCATGCAATTACAATAAAATCTCTAAATTGAAATCTTAGATTTATTCTTGTGTTATGCCTTCAACTTACAGAATTTATCAAAATTACTTGTTCTGATTTTAACTTCTTATGAAGACTGTAAAACATAGCGTGAAATATTTCACCCAGTGATTGCTCCATCAGTCTTAAAGTTTGTGTTGATGCTATGTTTTATCTTTCTGAAAAAGGATCCAGACTACCTGGATTTGTTTCAGATTAATACAATATAATAGTCAAACTGCACTCAGCATCTGCAAAGCTTCTGTATTGCAAGCGTCATTTGGGATTTTTCGCTATAGAAATACCTTTGTGTGTAAATCGAGGAGTGTTTTATTGTCCTAGGAAGCCAGCCTGGGAGCTGAGGTGTGTAGGAGCAGCTGGGCAGGAATGGGATGTGCTGTGGATGCCACGGGAGGGTCAGTGGCGCTGGGGAGCCTCGGCCGCTGCGCTGCCCCTCGCCGCTCTCTGCTGTTCCTCGGCTCTCTCTGACCAGCAGCTGAGCTCACAAGCAGCCCCAAAGACTTGGGCGCACTGCTAAAGAGTTACAAACCTTCCTTAAACCAACAAGGCTTTTCAGATGAAAGCCAGGACCTGGTCGAGCCAAAGATCTCTTTTCTTCCCTAACAAAACCCAGCCAATATTCAAATTTAAAGCGCTATTCGAGGAGCTAACCGGTTCTTTCAAAGGCTGAATATGGCATAAAGTGGGAGATAATCTATTAAACTAGCATCTGCAAAGTTTCAAGATGATTATTTGCTAAACTGACAGGATGTTGCAGTATGAAATCGTTTGTAAGCACTGTGCAGTTAGATCATCTTGTATTACAATAAGGAAGTGCAACTTCTTCCTCAGGCTTCATGAAGACTTCATGAAGAGTCTGTCTTGTGTTTGCTAAGAAAATGAATTTTATATTTTACAGTTTGAGAGCAGTAAAGACATCAATCTCAGACTTTCTCCTACTCTTACTTACAAAACCACAACTTTTTCACCTGGAAAAAAAACGTGGTCTTAAAACATTAGGAATTTTATAACATTCTTATAATAAAAATCATTATAATTGTTATCTCCAGAGACTTGGAAATCACTTCAAGTAACTGCTGTTGTTTGTCTTTCACCTCTAACACCATCCTATCTTCCTGAGGCTCCTCAAGTAGGATCCAGGCTCTGTCTTGTGGTGCTGAGCAGCAGGGTAGTCCATATATACAGGCAAGGGGGCAGGCCATTCATTGCATCTTTCCTTTGGAAGTGTTTTTCTTTGCTTAATAATAACATATGGTAGCATAAATATGCTGTAGTGATATTTCCTGCACGCCATGTGCAGGTTGCTACTGCTGAATGTTACCTTTTCAGAATTAGTAAAGTTAAGGTGTAAAAGGTGGAATGATTTTGTCTAGGTTACTCAAAGATAAACAGCAGAATTTAAGTAGAACCTGGGGCTGTTGTTCTTTTTCTAACCAAAGCATTGCTTTACCTCAGTACCTTGGAATTATGACATGTGTCAAAATGTGCCCTTCAAACAGCTTTGTTTTGTGTAGTGTCTTTTCAGTAGCACTTTTATAAAAAATAAACAAACCTCCCGCTCTGTAGCAGCCAAGCTGCTGGTTTGATTGTTACAGCACAGTTCTGAGGCTTCAGGTGTGTTGTGCTTTAAAGAAGAAACAAAGTCAAAGCTGGCTCTCCTGTGATGGCAGGGCTGTATACACCACTTTTCCTAAGAGCTTCCTTCACAGCTAATGGCCAAAACGTTCCTCTCTTTAACAGCTGTTCTGTAATCCTCTTTTCAGCATTAAAAGTAGCTTCTGGTCTATAATTAGAGAGAAGGAACCAACAGGGTGTGTTTAACTTCTGTCTCTGGGCACAAAACTAAAGTGAATAACTAATGATTCCAGTTAGAAACAGAAATGACAAATATTACCAAGGCTGCAGCTGGCGTAAGTCAGAGAAAGGGGACAAGCTTCTTTGAGCAGAGCTGGCTGTTTCTGGCAGCTTCTCCCTCCAGTGCCCCCGTGCTCCATGTGTGCTTTGTTCACTGCAGTGTCTGTGTGTTTGCTCTGCTCAGGTTGCTGCTGGGGCCTTCTGGCAAAGATAATTGAAGGAGGTCATTTTCAGGCTCATTCTCCAGTGTCCTGCATCGCTTAAGGGTAGTGGTAGGGCTTTGTCCCACCTTCTGTTCTGTGGGATCCAGACAGGTACTGTTTGACGTGCAAGTTCTCGTTCAGCCCACAACGAAAGGAATGTATTTTTTTGAGGTGTTCAGCAAGAATGGCAATAAATCCCTTTTTTATAATAATGCTGCCTTGTAAATGGCTTGTTATAAAGCCACAAGCATAGTCTCATCATAGAATCAATACAAAAATGCTTTAAAGGGCTTTGATAAAGTTGTTAGGTCTTGAGACTGCATGCTTTATTTCAAGGTAGGAGACAACATCTTAAGTGTTTTGTAGGTAGACAAATGTAGAAATAGTTTACCTTTGACTGTATAATTTTGAGTTTAGGTTGCTACTTTTTACTCCGTGAATTTTTGTTATGACTAAGAATGATGAGTTAGCATTTAAATGAGTTGAATAAAATATTGCAGTAAGATGCTCTTCATTTGTACTATAGCCTAGGTTTTAGTCATTACTTAATTATTTACTTAATGTCCAGTCTGGGACATTTTCTGCTTTATTTATATAAAAATATAAGATCATACTGGGGATTCTTTGAAAGAACTAGTCGATGATCAAACCACCTAGCAGTGACTAATTCTTACTTGAACACTGTTTTCCATCCAAGCAACCAAAATGGTGAGGGAACGAGCGTTCCAATAGGATGACAGAGCACACAGAAGGGCTGGGTAAGGAGTGCAGCTGGGAAGGAGCTCACAAAGGTGGATTGGGACAGACTGAGCTCGCTGAGGTTTATTCAAACTCAGCTGAAATTAATGGCAATGGGCAATAAAGCCCTGATCATTTAAATGCCAGATATTCTTAGCATCTGGCTCACGTCAACCTGAGCCCATCTGTTGCGGCATTTCAGGCAGGACCTGCTTGCTCAAACAAGCTTAGACTTAGTCAGGCTGTGGGGAAAAACCCAGATTGGGTCAAGCTGAAAGAGGATGAACTTTGTTCTGGAGCTTTTCTGTGTGTCTGTCTCTTTTTCGCTGTTATTACTACTGAGCACATATGGGAATAAATCAAAAAAATAAGTTGCAGTAGCAGAACAGAATTTTGGTTTCAATTTTCTCATTTGAAAGGAAGTTGAGGTACCGCTCTCAGAACTTTCTCACTTCCTGACACCCTTTGCCGGACCTGCTCCTCGTTTGCTGGCAGTTTCAGCTGTGAAGATGGCAGACATTTCAAAGCCAAGAAAACAAACATTTATATATTCGTGAGATACACGTTTATTGGAATAAACTAATACAAATAATAGAAATGTGATAAATGTATGTAGGCATTACTAATACATTTTAATTAGGAACTCGGTTTTGAGGTTAAAATTTACATTCCTCTAGATTTAACATAACTACCAGTCACTTTATATTCTTGTGAGTAGATTGAGTTTTGGGGTTTTGGGGCCCAATTTTGCTCTGTTATGAAGTATCCACCTTGTTCATTAATTTAATGATTTTTCTTTTTTTTCCCAGCAAGGTCTTGGGTATATACAGGGGGACACAGCCTCTTTTGGGAACGTTCTGGGAACTTTAAATCCCTTTCTGCTCACTTGTTATGTAACAATGACTAATGATGTTTGGGTAAAAAAAGTGGAGGTTTTTTCCTAGAAATATATGACTTTGAGTATGAACACAGGAGTAAGGGCACTGAAGGCTGTGATTTTTATGGTGCAGCTAAGCTGGCTCAAGGAGCAGCTGTCACTAAAATCCAGAAGCTCTGTTCACTTCCTGCCCCTGTGCTTCCACCCCGCCCTGAAGTCAGCGCTGGTGCTCATCTGACCTGCTGCAGAGATGATTCATGAAGCTAAATGGACAAAACGTGGTTTTTTTCATAGGATAAGCATTTTTTAAGTATGATTTTTTTCCTCTGTAGGAACAGAACAACCAGGCTAGAGGAAGAAGTGGCCAGAACATATTGTTGAACTTGTAGAGAGACAGGCGGGGACAGTTCGCTCCTTGTCAGTGGTGGCTGTGCTGTAAAATTGGGCTCCTCGTTATCCAAGTAGTAAGTTACACTTCTGAAAACATGCTGGAAAAGTAACCTGGACTGTGCTTTGGTTGGAGGTATTGCCAGTTGAATTGTTATCCCAATTTCAGTATTTCTTAAGAGTGAGCTCTGTTCCGCTGTTTTACTTGTACAGCAGGAAACAAACATAAAAATATTTCACTGTAGTGCTTTTTAAAAACCATCTATATTTTTTTTCAAGTTCCTGAGGAGTATCCTGTTTTGAATTTAGTAGTTTTTACTTTTTATTTTTAGATTGCTAATTGTAACAATTACAAGCCCCCCCACTCCCTTCTCCCTCAGGATGCGGCACTTTTAAAATAAAGCAGAAGATGCTTTGCAGCGCTAAGTTGAGTTGATGTGTATTGTGGTTTGCTTGAGACTGTGCAGTGTTATTGCACGTGCACAAAATTCACAGCTGCTGAAGGTACTCAGAACTAGGAGTTGCTCTGAAAAGTGAGAACTTGATTTGGTAACAGTATGAACACCACATTTAGCTTTCAAAGAAATAGGAAAAACCCAGTGTAGTTACTTTGTAAAAACAGTTTGATGCAGTTTTTACAGCGCCTCAAAAGGTGAAATTCCACACAGGCTGTTTTATTTTCCCCAGCGAGCTGATGTGTTGATTGCTTGCATGCTCAGAGCTCACTTGTGGAGTTGTAGAACACGATTCAGTGACACAGGTTGTCAGTCTGAGCAGAGCTGCATGTGGGTGTTAATTGCTTCTGGTCAGGTGCAGACCAAGTATTTAACGATCTTATCAGATAAAGGAGATTAAATTGCAATTAATGAATCTTATATTGGGAGAATAAAGGGGGAAGTTTTGCTTTTCAAGATTCTGGACTGATTTAGGCAAGAAATGAGAGTTGCTCTTCTCTTATAATGACTCTGTATTCCATAACTGTTTATCAAGCATGTTTACACAGGGATTTTGGATGTAGTTGTAGCTAAACTGGTTTATCAGAGTAGCATTAAACACTTGTTTTACATGTTGAATTAATTTCTGTCCTAGTTTTATGCGGGCAGCTGTATTTGGAAATGCATTCTCCTGTACTTATTTTAAACTGCATTGTTCATGGTTAGGCTTTTCCTGGAGTTCTCTGCTGCCAATACAAATGTGCATATGTAAAGATACATATACATTTCTTGGTATATATAAAGAAAACTAACTAAAGCATCAGTTCTGAAGGCCACAGAATCCAAAATACTGTGCTTATGTCTTTTTATCTTTCTGAATGGCACATTCTGTGTATCAGTATCCCAGGCATCATTCTTTGGGCTTGTGCATTTACAAACAGCCAATTTTTTAAGAAGCACTAGCCAAAAAAAACCCCAGAACAACTGAACTTACTACTTGCTGGTAAGTCGGAGGAGTGTTGGTTGTAGAAAGTATGGGAACTCCGGGAATCAGAAAGCCATGAATCAGTTGTTGCAGTTTTCATGTGCTATAAGAATATTCTCATTAGAACTTGACAGGTTTTCAAGAGGAGAAACAAGTGAGGTCGGGGGGAAGAGGAAGGATTTCCTTAACTGTGCACTGCCCTCACAGAAATGGGATGGGTTGCAGGCAGAGGAAACCTAATTATATTGTATTATTTTTGCACAATGGTACTGTAGTGGACCTGGGAAGAACTTGCCCTGATCCAGAGTCAGGCTTGGGTTAGTGCCATCGATGGGGGGGACTGTGAAGATACCAGAAGGGAGAAGGCGGTGTTTGTCTTCTGGAAACCTGGTGTATTTTAAAAGCACGTCTGAAGGCAGCTGCCTAACACATTGGAAATCAAGTTGTCCAGAAATACTTTTTAGTTGCTGTAACCTGAGCTGTGCTGTCAGAGCAGTGGCCTGGCAGTGGGCAGGGGAAGTGTGCCAGCTCTCATTGGGGAACATCTCCATCGCTCTTTCCAGCCTTGTGGTTGAATTTTAATAAGTTCTCTTTTTGTATGCAAGTTAGTGATGGTATCACCCTGATTTGTGCCTTCTTTGGAAGACACCAGCCAGCTGTATTTGTGTCCACCCCATATGCAAGTGCTTTAAGCACCTCAGGGTTCTGGGCACTGCCTCTCTGCACCCACTCACTCAGCCTGGACCTCAGGAACAAGTGCCCTGGACATTAAAATCAGTTCTGACTCTGTCTTTTTGAAGCAAGCAAACTTTTCTGGAGTCCCATGTGCTAGGAACACTTAACTCTTGGAGGCATGAGATAGCTGACAGTCACAAAGACATAGAGCTAGTAGTGGGGGAATTTTTAAAGCAGTTTTCCAGGTGATGCTAGCGGTTGTTGATCAGTGCAAAACAAACTCTACAGTGTGCTGTTCCCTGAATCTTCCTTCTTTGAAGTGTTCTTTAGGATTTGGTCAATGCTTCCCAGGGTTCCCATGTCCCTTTTCCCGTACTTGACACTCCCAGCACGGGCTTTTCTTTGCTCTGTGAGAAGGATCCAAGCAGGCTTTGATTCTGGCTCCCTGTGCTGCTGTGTGACCGCTGGCCAGTCGCAGACCCTTGGGTGGTCTGTTGCATGGTTACCATACAATTTGAGTTCAGACCTGAAAAACTGGTTTTTATATGCGCCAACCACCTGCTCTGCTAGGAAACAGCCAGGTGATTGTGGATGATCTTTGCTGGTGTCTTATTCAGCAGAGGAGGCTGAGTGCTGCTCCTTCCCCAGTGCAGTGCCACCAACCAGCCCTTCCTGTGCTCCCCTTGTCAAATGAACGACTTTTATGTTTAAAGAGCTTTAGTAATGTCCAGGCAAACTTCAGAAATGTGTAGGCTCCTGTGACAGCCGTGAGGAATTTGTGATTACAGAGCAGAGCTGCTTATGATAGCAGAGTTTCCTCACCTCCCCCAGCAGTGCACACAGGCTGCACAAATACTTTCTAACATAAATGTATATTCTTACACCAGGGCAGCAACGTGGTAGTTATGGCCACACTAGTTTTTAGACAGTAACCTAGGAGGGCGGCTGCACAAAATGTTGTCAGGGAGCAAGTTAAAATGTCTTAGTTATTAAGTGTGTATACTGTTATTCAACATAAAGTTAATGTGAGGCAAATTATTCTGCTTTTCTTTACAGGAGGATGTGAGTTTGTACATTGGCAGTTACTATGGGAAATTTTACATGCTATTAATCCTCATGTTTTAATTGATCTGCTCATAATTTGTTTGTGTAACTAGGTAGGTAATTTTCTTTGCCATGGTAGCCTTTAAAAAAATCTTTAAAATCTGGATAATTTGATAATTTGGACAGACCATTTGTAGCACACAAACTGTATTTTGTGCCTTTTTATTGGAAGTAAAACTTGAGTGAGAATGATCTCAAGATGTAGTTTTCTCTACTTCTAACCTGCTTGGGATGCTTGTTTGTATTCCCATAAACTATTCATTAATTGTTAATTCTTTTCTATGTTGCTGTATAGCTAACAGCATAGGGAAAATAGGCAACAGTGAGTTTTATTCACCTGCCCTTTCTCTTTCTAAAAAAGCCAAGTCTTTTTTTATAACATGGTAGTAACCTGCGGGGTTACTGCACCTTCTTTGCAGTATTGCCAAACATAATTTTATGAATTGTTATGAATTGTTTACAAAAAGAAAAAAGCCTTTCAGAACTGTATGCTGATTCCTCACTTCTCTTACGAATTTTTATCTCCTATTGGCTGGGTGTGAATGTTTCTCTGCAGTCAAATCCTAAAAGCTTTGTTTAAAACACAATTTTGTCATTTAGGGTCCACTAAAAATGTCTGCTAACACTAATATTCTGATAAAACACCAGTGCTGTGTCAGTGCACTTAAACATTCTTATAACTTCCTTCCTGTCTTAATGAAGAAGTCAGCAAACTTTTAAACAGTTTCTTTGGACCTTTAGTTTTTTACATATATTTCCCAATAACTTCAAGCATACTAATTGAAGAAATATATGGCAAAGATTATATGCTCTGTTTCTGGAGTGTGCCATAGGATTTTGTATTGATGCACTTACCTTGGGTTTGTACGGCAGCTTGTTTGTGCAAGAGACTAATTTCTGACCAGAACTAGACATACTGCGTGCTCAAAGTCAGAGTACTGACACAAATGTCTGCTTTTATTGATGAGCTTCCTGGCTTTTCTTTTGTCTGACTTCTGCCAGAATGAGAATATGCCTTTTCTTCTTTGGGATTTCTTGACCCGCAGTCTGAGTTCCTTGATGCGTCATTCACTGAATCATCCCCGTTCCTTAGACTGACCTCCTCTTGATCCTTTCTGTAGGGTCGTAAAACCAGGGCAAACTGGGAGAATCACTCAAGGGCTCAGAGGAGGGGCCAAGTGCTGCTCCCTGGCTGCAAGGGGGGAGCATCCCACTTGTGTCCTGGTCTGTATCGGCTCTGGGGAGGTCACTCACGCACGGCCGTGTCAGCGTCCCCTGGGAAACACGGTTTTGTGCTAACGTCCAGATTCGTCTCAGCCAAAGGAGGAAACGTTAAAGGAAATTGATAAAATCTAGCACCACTTAAAAAAATTGATGTATTAGTTATTATATTTGCTGCCATGAATATATTTTTCTGAAAAATCTTAAGTTTTGTTTATTGTGGTTGATTTGAGTCTTTGTTTTATGTTCACAGTACAGATTTATTTTCAGCTGTGATGTTGATAAAGTGGACATCTAGTATTCATAGCACATGTAAAATCTCTTATATTTTGGATGCTTGATTTGCAGCTTTGGTTTTACTTTATTTTACTTCTTTTGTCATCCCATCTAGGAAATAGAGATTTCATAAATCACTGGTTTGGGTGGAGAGTTCAGTGGTTGTTGGTTTCCATGTTCATCATATTTAGACACTAGCTAGTGTCTAAATATAAAAACTTGTCTTAATGCTTTCTTAATTTGTGTTTGACATCTGCAGCTGACGATGTACAATATGTTTCCCAATGGGACACATTTTTTCTTTTACCCCACTGATTTTCTTTGAACGTCACTTGAACTTTGGCACATTTCTTGCAGATCTGCTGTCTCTCCCACACACCTTTTTTTAAACTCCACCTAAAGCTGGGAGCTTGTGTGAAAGACATAGAAAGCCTTTTTCTATGCTTGTCACTGAACACTTTCAGTGTCTTTTTGTAAAAATGATGTGGAGCAATTAGAGTGTTTTGAGACCTAAGTTTTGACTGTTTGCTTATAATTAATTTCAACTTATTTTATCATCTGGGATTTCCTTGTGCTTATATATGCTTGTGGGTATATTTAGCAAATAGAGAGTGATGAAATTGTTGGTATAGTCCAGCATATATGAGCCTGAACAGAGTAATTGCTAAGAGTCATTTTAAGGAGTGGATTTTAACAAAAATACATACCAGACATTTTCACTTACATTTTATTCCTTCCCTTCCTTGTTTCTGACTTATAGGTCTGTGTGCTTAGGCGCTTAGCATGGTGATAAAGTAGTAGAAATTTGGGTGTAAACCAGTGTTTTATGATCTAAATAAAGGTCACAGCATTTTTATGTCTGTATGTAATACATAGAGTACCTAAAAATGTAGATTTGCCTGTTTTCTGCACAGTTAAGGTCACTGAAGGGTTGCATATGGCTTGTGATTTTCCTTACCCCGAAACATTTGGATGTTAGTTCCTGGATGAAGTGGGCTGACTCAGTGATAGGTACGAACACAGGGTTTGTCATATTTTGCATTATAAGGTATTTCAGTAATTTCTGCTTCATTTGTTAAAATTAATTTAAAACCAATCAAATGCAAAAGTACTTGGTTTGGAGCCTCTGGAAGGTGTGCAAGATAAAAAACATTAGAAGCTGCAAATTGGTCACAAATGACTGACATTTTTTCAGATTGTGTGCTTAACTGCCTTCTGCCTAACAGCGTGAGCTAAACTTTTCAAAAGAACTTTTCAGTTCTTTTTTATCTGCAAAGTCCCTTAATTCTTCCACCCCTATTTCCTGCTCTTGAATACAGATCCTTTTGGTGTATATCTTGTCATGCAAAAATCATAAGTTGGAAGGGAAGAGCACTTTTTTTTCCCCTCCTCATGAAATTACTGGAATATTGGGCAGCAAACTTGAAGCGTGATTTAGTGGTGGAAGCATAAACCTGGCAGTCAAAAGATGTGAATCACAGGGTGATTCTAGCAAGTCTGATTTATTTCTGGCTTTTTCTTTCTGTGAAATGTTGATAGAAATAAGAGTACATGAAGTCTTATTTACTCATCCTGGAAGCTGCCTGACAGAAGTGGAAAGCAATCTAGACATTAAGTGTAATTTGGCTGCTGGAAGTTGCCCAAAGTACTGGCAGCGTGTTCTTGCTCTTACTGAAGAATAAAGTAGCAGTTCTCCTTTCTTTAATAAGCGTGTTTCTGTTTGGATCCTGCTCAGCAGCCTGTTGTGAAAGTCATCACTTCTGATAGCACAGTGCCCCAGGGACCAGCGCAGGGCATTGACGGGCTCGGGACTGACTCAGAGCCTAAATCGTTGACACTGCTCATCTAGAAAAACGATGCAATTACAACTCTCCTCCCCACTCTGGGAAAGCCTCTTGGATCTCCTCATTCAGTTTTCAGAGGTGGGGTGAGCCAGTCTGACTGGGGTGAGTCTTCTCTGCTTGCATATATTTATCTGTCCCTGTTCTTTTCAGTCTTGAATATTTCCTGCAGGTCACGGACTGTGCATAACTGAACTGTTAATGGCTTTTGTCATATATTAAAATAGAGAATTTCAGACCACCCTGACTACTTGCTTGGTGCTAAAGGCATTGAGAGGTCTGTTTTCCCCTGAGAAGCTGATCTCTTCTGTTCCTGGCTCTTGCCTAGCATCTCTCTGGGCTGTTCCTCATCTTGGGGCACGTGTGGGAGCACAGTTCCTCCCTCTGATGGCTGCAGCAGCACTTTTAGGTTGAGGAGCACATTCCTGCTATCACCTCGTTGTTCTGCCTCTGCTCTGCAGCCAACTGCTCTCAGCTGTGCTGGCTGAGCTGCCCTTGAAGCTGCTGCACACCCTCACTGACCCTATCTGCCTCTTGGGCAGAAAGAAACAAAACCTAGGAGAGACAAATGGTTATTTTTGAGTTGAACTGACTGGATGTAGTCCTAGAAACAGTGACATGCACATACTGAAAGAATGGTTTGGCATCAAGATAGGAATAAGTGGTGGGGAGGAAGAGGGAAGAGGAGGAGAAACTTGTTGAGAAATGTTACTGTAGGCACCCCTGTTGCAGAGCCATAGCCAGGACCTGTGGGTTTGTTTCTTTAAAATGAACAGCAAAACTTCCTCTCCAGGTTTCTGTTCATTAAACTGGCCTAAACTCTGTATGTAGGGAGGATGGTGATTTATGAATAAATGTATCCTGGCTGCTGAAGATGTTTGTAATTGAGCACATCCCCGACACCTCCCATTCCACATGTGGGCCCTCCCCAGTTATATCAGGTTTGCTGCTCGGGCAGGAGCTGTACCACAGCAATAAGGAAGCGATGGCAATGGTGTCAGCTTGAACTCTGCCTCAGAAATAGTGGTGGTGTTACAGCCATGTGAAAGGAAGGAAAGGAACCTCATGATTTCATCCCCTGTTCTGTCACGCCTTTGCTCAGAGATGCTGATTCCATTTGCTACTGAAAAACTAGTGTTAAACAAAAGATCCCCCCCTTGTTTCTGTAAGTGAATTTACAGCCCTGATTCACTGTGTTGTTTTTGTAACCACCATGGCTGTCAGTGGGAGCTGAAGGGCGAGCATTCTGCTATCCTTAACATCATGCATTCTTATCTAATTATATATTTATTTTTGAAAATATAATGCTATTACACAATAACTTAATTATTATTTTATGTGATATTTAAAGCCCAGCATTGTGCTTCCTGCCACAGCTGAACAGACATTCTCCTCCAGGAATTATACCAGTTTCTGGAAGTAGGAGAATAAAGTCTAGCAAAAGATTTAAGTGCCAACAAAGATGTTTACTGTAATGAATTGTTATAGTCAAAAATTATTTGTGTCTTATTAGCTTGGGAGTACTGTATTCCTAAAATGTCTTGTGAGTATTCATTTATTTTGTTGGTGCCTTTTGTGGGTGGATGTTGGTATTAGGTCTTTAGGAGAGAAGAAAGAGGATACCACACACTTGGAGCCTGTCAGCAGAAAATCCACAGGAGGGACAAAAAAAATGGATTTGAGTTCTTGTTTTAGAAATATTAGTTGTCCTTCTCATACAGGGGCTAAGGGCTTCAGAAGGTTTTGAGAATTTGTATGTGCACAAGATGGAAATATGGGATTACAAGGGAGAAAAATAACTCTGGGATTTATTGTGCTTTAACCACAGGATGTGGTCATTGAAATAATGTTCTTGGGCTTTTGGCAGTAGCTGGCTCTCAGGCCTGCTCTTAAACTGTGCTGAACAACTTCAGTGGAAGTTAAAAGTAATCAGAATTTTGAACAGCTGACACTAATTTAATGGGTGATTTGTGCTTCTACAGGAGCTCCCTGATCTACCAGGGAACATTTGACCAGTGAATTCTCAGGTTTGGATTCTCTTCCCAGATCTGCTCCTGAGGTGCTTCATAGCATGGGTTTTGGTTGAGCACTTTCCCTTTGTATAACTGCTGGCTTTCTCCTTGGGGTTCTGTGCAGAATGTGAGGTCTTTGAATCATGGTTATCTTTAAGAAATTACCAGCAGGTTGGACCTTTGGGCTATGGCTTATGTCCATTATTAGTTTGTATTTCGTTGGGGTGTAGTATTAATGAAAATTTGTTGTTTCCTTCCTCAGTGTCTGAAGATAAACTCGGGATGGATGAGTTGTATAGTTCAATTACATTTTCATTGAAGGATATTGCTTTTTCTCAGTTTTGAGTGGTTACTTCCTAGATTGTCATTTCTCAATTCTTGTCACTTTTTTTTTTTTATCTCATTATGCCATCTGATCTGATGGTGACTAGTTGATTTTGCATTATTAGTTTGGTACATTTTCTGTCTCCTTTAGTTGAATTAAGTCTCCCTAAAATTAATCAAGGACTGTACTTGTTACATACATGACTGTTGTTGTGTAATTCTCTGTGCTCTAATACTCCAAACTTAAAACAAAGAAAACATCTGGAAAATAATAGAAGTGTTACTAAGTAACTGAGTTACCTTTTTTTTTAATACTGTAAGGTTTTGGGTTATTTTTTACTTTTGACCAGTTTTAGCTTGATAAAGTTCAGATAGTTAAAAAAACAAAAAAAAAGCCCCAAAAGACCAAAACACAATAAAGCAAATCTGTGCTGCAGGTGCAGCATTGATCCAGCAGCTCAATACCACCCAAATATCAATTTGGTAGGTGTGAAAAGCAACTGTTGCTGTAGCAGCAAGGTGCAGGGCTCATAATGTAACTGGTTAAATGTTCTTCAGTCAAAATGAAAGCGCCCCACAAGCTGTTGCTACGGAAATAGGCTCCTGTGGTTAGTGCTGAATGCAGAGAGGCTTGTCTGTCTTGCAGATCAAAAATTGGCTCCAAGAACTTTGTGTATCACTTTACTGCCGGAAACCTGCTGCTTATCAGCAGTCTGGTCTCTGTGCCTCTGAGGAACTTCAGTTACAAATACAGAGAGAATCTTTTTCTTTTTTAACTCTCTTCCCTTTACATTTCAATGTGGAATATTTCTCCTGTGCATTACCTTTGTTTATAATGTCTCTGTAAGACAGAAAGTACACTGTCCCCAGGACCTGGTCCCGAGGACACTTCTAGGGAGCAGCACCTTGATCCCTCTGTAACTAAAGGGAATCATGCATACCGCTGTTTATCAAGGGCTCTGGCCAAAATTATGTTTTTAGGCATAGCTTTTAAAAATTAAAAAAAAAAAAAAAGGTAAAAGTGGAACTTTGTCAGCTTGGTATAGTAATTACATTAATTCACTAAATTGCATTGTAATTCTCTAGAGTGCGTTATAAGTATGAATAACCACAACTGAGCACCTTCATAAACATGGGATGATTTTTAAAACTGTCACAGTTTATTTTTCTAAAAGACATGATGATATTTCTGGGAAATCCTCCTCATGTGCTGCTCTCCAGGTAACACTGGTCCATTTCAAAGGAACATGAGGCATCTCATGATTATCAGAGACTCATCCTTACTACTGGATACATAACACAGTGAAAGTAAAGCAGCAGCTTATTGAGGCATTCCAAATTGAACATGTAACAGGTTTAATGAAGTCTTATTTTTATCTGCTTTTACGCATGCACAGACACAGCAGATTTATATCTGCCTTTTTAGATGAACTCTGTGAGATATCTTGTGGTTTTTCCTCTCA
Source organism: Aleadryas rufinucha (assembly GCA_013397815.1). NCBI lineage: Eukaryota > Metazoa > Chordata > Aves > Passeriformes > Aleadryas > Aleadryas rufinucha. The sequence goes on from VZTH01000139.1 coordinate 90,933, forward strand.
TCTCTCTCCAAGGCTGCCAAAAGCCTTTGTCAGGGTTTTGACCTTTTTCATAAGAATATTTTCCAGTTTTCACCCAACTTTTTTGAATGCTGATGCATGTAGGACTTGGCTAGGTACAGCTAACTCCTGGCCAAAATCTAATGGAAATGGCCACAGCTGTCCCAGGGCTTAGGTATGAGCTGGACATTTAACCCACTGTGACAGAGTGGAGTGCCTATTTTGAGCGGTGGTTCAAGAAGTTTTTATATTTTACCAAAAATTTAACAGAAAATGGCAATAGATTTACTTTAATACTTGTTGTGATAAAATACTTTGCATCCACTCTGATTTTGTGCCAGCTTATTTGGCAGTTTCCCTTGCCTTCTGCTTTCCGAAGTGGGTCCCTTGTGACAGAGCTTTGGGGTGAGCAGCAAAGTAGATGTTGATACTGTGTCCTCCCAGCACAGCTGTTTAACTTGTATCAGGTTCCTCAGTGACATCGTAATTCAGATTTCCTGCTCTGGGCCTCTCTTTGGGTTGTTGTTCCAACACTGCTCCATAACCACTTACTGCTCTTCTTGGTTCCTGCCCCTGGTGAGCGTGCACTGGATTCCAGCAAGGAACAGTGAGGAGCCAGGGCTCCTGCCAGTGCCTGGTACTGTGCTGAGGTGTTGAACTTCTTTGGCATCTTGTCACATCTGCAGAGTTGTTCCCAGGATGCATATGAAGGGAAGAGGAGGAGAGTGAGACAAAGCCAGGAGCTGTTATGTGTGATATGAATTCCCCTACTAGATACCTGGTGCACTGGGTTGGTTCAAGGATGATACCTAACCATGTCTTGTCATCATCTGCATAACTGGAGACACAATTTTCTGTTCACAACATCCTAGGAATATGCATTTCTGCCCTGCTTGTACTCCAAGACAAGCAAACTTCGTGTCAGAATCTCTTCATTCCCACACTAGCAGTAGATGAGTCTTTATCCAGAGCTAAAAGGTCCAGGGAAGGAATGTTTTGTTGGTGTGGTTTTGGGGTGTTTTTCAGCTGTTTTCCTGCCATATTGTCATATTTGCTGATCTGCAATATTTTGAGTTGTTTTGAATTACATATTTTTTTAATTTAAGTTACTCTTCTTGGAGTGTTTTTCTTTTTTAATTGCTGGTATTTGATCTTGTGTGTAACAAAATGTACTGAAAAACTGAGGGCTTTCATTATCTATAATGTGAAAGTTAGTTAAACATTCTTATCCTATTTTTAGCAGTGCCCTTTGCTGTCATGCAGGCCTTGCTTAAAAAGCATTGGGATCAGTTAGCATAAAGATGATGCCTCTCATCTCTCTTGAGCCTTCTTCTCAGACATTTCCATCTATGATGAAGTGTTTCAATCAAGTTATACTCATGCTGCAGCATGCCACAGTATAGTTAAGTACTTTTTCTTCTACTAATTGTCTGGGTAAAGGTTCATAAAAGGTATGATGGAGATTGAGTATATTTTTCTTCCTTAAACTATGAGTGGAAGAAATAAAGCATTGTTAATGCCTACAGTGGTCCTTGGAGTAAAGATTCGCTGTCTTGTTGCAGGTTCCTGTGTGTGGTACATCAAAAGATTTAGTGTCAAGGATTACACCTGAGTGGGCTGCTCTCAGTCCCCTGCAGGAATTTCATAATGAGTGAACAGACCACGGTGGAGCGGAGAAATACGGAATTTGCCAATGAATCCTGTGGCCTGTGATGGTAAGCAAACAACGAGCATGCATTTCTTATCAGTGGTCCCAGTAAAGGAAAGCCTGGAGTAATCTGCTGTGCACAGCTCAGCATTGCAGTCCAGGTAAAAAGTGCTTTCTCAGTGCTGCTGTGGGGGTTTAACACCCATCCCTGGGGGCTGGCTGGGTGCTGAGCAGGGTAGCCTTCACTCAGGTGTTCGTGGTGCCTCACTGGTTTGGAAGGTTCTTCTGTGGACTTCACGTCGCTCTGAGGCAGTAACTGCAAGCAGTTTTGAGAAGTGACTTTTGCCACATCCTGGAGATTTGCCGTGTCTGGGGTATTATTTCAGGTTTGGAATTAACTAGTTCTGCATTAATACTCATTAACTGGCCTTAGTATCAGCAAATCCAAAGGCTAAAGCTGCTTCAGGAGAATTTGATTTAGAAGTGTCTGCTTTGTTTTAGCTGTGCCAGGTGAGATATCCACGTTTCCCCTGGTGAGTCAGTGCTTTGCATGGTGCAAGTTTCCAGTGGCCTGTTGGAGTTGGGAGCAGTTTGACAGGGCTGGCTGTCAAACAAAGCTTTGGAAATAGTAAGATGAAAGATAAGATGAAACAAGAAGAGTGATAGTGATTAGATCTGTGTTCAGACATTTTAGTATCTTAGTAGACAATCAAAACTTAGTGTGGAAAAAAAATTCCATGAGGCATGTTGGTTGTCACTGGAAAGCTCTCACTGCTTCTGCATGTTTCCCTCTTTGAGATCCAGAGGAGCTCACCCAGGCCCTTGTGAAGGTTTGGCTCCTGTGGCCCTTTGTCTGGATCAATGAAAAATATGTGTACAACTCCTAACAGTTTTCTAGTGTGTGTTGCTATCAAGTGAGACTGAAAATAGAAGATTTCTGAGGTCTGCAGTCCTTTATCATTGTTTTATTTCAGAATGACTCCACTAAGGACCTTTCGAAAACCTGGTATTATATTTTGGAAAACTTTTAAAAAAGAGTTGTAGGTGTTTGACAGCTTTGTGTCCTGAGCTAGGGTATGGCTGTAGAAACAATGCTTCCATCAGAAATGGCTGTCTCCTTGGTGGTGTTTTTAATATTTAACCTCCAGGGGAGGGAACTTCCTTATTGCAAGTGTTAGTTTTAGGTTTTTTGTCTGTGAGGTACGGATGTGGTGGTGTAACAAATGTTGCATGGTTAAGTTTGGGGAACGTTAAAATTCCCCTGTAATAAATAATATACAGAAATAAGATGTTTAAAGCAGGTATTTGATAGGACTTACTCTTGAAGTACTAGTCATTATTTAAAGAGGGTTTTGGATTTAATCTGTCTCCTTACCTTCACCCTTCTTCCTTAAATAGTATGAAGGCTTTGCTTTCATAAAGGGCATTTTATACATTAACAAATGTATTTGTGGTGCAATACCACCCTGCAGTGCACTGCTCCAGGTACTGATGCACAATCATGTTCTTTCTGTGTCCATCTCTCGGCCTTGGGCTGAGTTTTATGTCCAAAGTGAGATCGTTTCAGGAAGAGTTGAGTAAGCAGAAATTCAGAAACAACCATGTTTGACAAAATCACTTAAAAAAAATACTTTGTTCTGTAAAAATTAGAGAGTGGGACAAAAGTCAAGGAAACCAAAGTTGTTGTCGATGTCAGTGCATTGTTTGAATTTCAGATGTCAGTTTGTATTTCTATTCACTTCAGTGGGGTGGGAATATTCTAGGTAGGAGAGAGAGGAGCTTCCTTCTCTGTTTTACTGGTTTTAGATGGACTCAACTGAAATAGGAAGTGATTTCTTATCTTACTCAGGGCAGGTTTTATCTTCTTCCTGCCTTGTCCCATGCCATGTTGTCATTGCACCTGCTCTGTGCAAATACACTATTTACCCTAGAGGTGGGAAAGACTCATTTCTATGTTGAACTGTACATTCCCCTTAAATAACTCTGTGAGACAGGAAAAAAATGAGAGCAATGTGTGATGCCCATTACACTCTTGTTCACAGTGATTTTCAAAATTTTTTGTTATTTTTTTACTTTTTGCACATCTATTGTTACATCAAGTCATAGAAGAGCCCAGTTACATCCCAGTACTCTGGCTCTGTCACAGCTGTGCTTCTTGACTGCTTTACTGAAATAGATTGTCTGAGGCATATTCAGAATATTGCAATACAGTTGACAGAGAGTTCATTCTAGGTGTAATTAATTATACTGAGCTTAGAAAACTTGTCAGCCTGAGCTATTTTGTTCATTATTTGCTGTAATTCTGTATACTAAATGAGACAATGTCTGAAAAAAAAAATTGACAGTTCAAACACACCTTTCTCGAATTTTTGTTTTATTGCTGATTTCAGTAGAGACTCAGTATTACCTAGTGTGATGCATTTTTTTTTTCTTAAAATAAAAGATCTTCTGAAAATGTCAAGAGTTTTACTTTCTGTGAAAATCAGGGGTATTCTAGTAGAAATTATTGAGACTTACACACACAAAGACTCTGTCCCTATTTCTGTCTTAGCTGAAAATATTTTTCCCCATAGTGATGAAATTTAATGTTCTGTGTTTCAGGGTTTTTTCTGCAGTTTATATAGCTCAATATTGCAGATTTTAGTACTTACAATAACTGCACAAGCACTCTGCTTTTGATATAATTAAACTGAAATTACACAGTGAAAAGCTATCCTGGCTTCTGAGGACACTGTGTTCAAAGACATGAATTTTAAATTGGTCTGAAAACTGAAAGTGTAAGGGCAATATTGACTTTTGCAGGGGTAAGTTCAATTTTAAATCAGCTAAAGTCAGAAAATCTATCTATATGATGTGACAGGGGGTCGGGAAGTCAAAAAATAATCACACACCTTGGTTCTGAAAGATGCAAAGCACAGCTCAATTCCCTTCTGGTGTGATATATCTTTTTACACCCTGGAGTATGCTGCTTATGAAAACCAGTATTATAAAAGGACTGCTTCCTCCCCTGCCCTGCTGAGCCAGACCCAGCACTTAATTATAAGGCTTAATAGATTTGTTGGTTGAACCATTATGTGTTTTCACAATAAAAAGTACCTCAGAACAGTAGTAAACTCTCACATATGGTTCTCTAGCATCAGTCTGGTTATATGGACTTTTCTTTCTTTTTTTACTAGCTTAGTTTGTGAGCTTGTCTTCAGTTTTCTGAACCATATTCTGTCACCTTTCTCTGTCCTACCTGGATCAGCAGCACAGAGGTTTCTTTCTGTGTCTGTAATCTCTTTCCTCAAAGCACATCCTGTAATAACACTGGGAGTTAAAAATGAGCAGCAAACACCCTCCCCCCGCCCCCAGCTTTAGCAGTGGTGCCCTTGATATTCTTTTTCTTAGGCTGTGGACCTGTGAGAAGTGATGAGTCAGTTTAAGAGCCCACTGCTGTGCTTGCTTTCCTACTTGTGGTTTGCTTTTCCTTTCCAAACCCCGGGCCAGCTCCGGAGCTCATCTACAGCTCTGCTACCTGCTGCACTCCCCCACCCTGACGGGGAAGTGACCTGCCAAAATTGGCTTTCTGTTGCTGTCTTTGGTGAATGGACTCTGCAGAGAGCCCAGCAGGAGCTGGGTGCAGGTACCTGGCACAGGATGGGGTGTCTGAGTGGGCCAGACCTTCTCCTTTGCCTGGTCAGAGCTGGCTCTCGGACTCAGCAGCTTATGAAACCACAGCCTCTGTTATTTCACATCTTCCGCTTGTACAAGAGACTGAAAAACTGTTTCCAAATTAAACAACTCATTATTTATTCCTAGTTTAAAGTATCATAAAACAAACATTATGAGAAGAAGCAATCTACCAAAATAAGAATGTGAATTTAAAAAGTTCAGTTTCAATGCTTTCTTTGCAGTACATTTAGCCCTGTCATTGCTCAGTGTTCAAGGGCAAAGCCTAAGGGATGTAGTGTCACTGATTGCTCTGACATGTCACGAGGTATTTTTTTTTGAACGACAGTCTACTTTTTGTATTGATTTGACTTTTTAATGTAAATATAATTCTGAGTGCTGATGCATTGAAGTGGATATGCTCACTTTTGTGAGAAAATAGAAGGTGAAGATAAGATTTTTTTTTTTCTGTGAAGAGCTGAAAGCTCTTCAGTAAGAAAGGTGAAATTTCACGAGAAACTTCAAAATATGTATAAAAAGAGGTTCACCTTTGTAAAGAAACTCACTGCTAGCAGATAGGTCATTAAAAACTCACCTGTTCTCCACTCAATATTTTTGTATGAGTAGAAAAAGCCAAAGTGGCTGCAGGCTAGCATTTGAAAGCAAAGTCTGAAAGGAAGAAGTGTTGTCTTTAACATGAATGGTATTTCCTGTAGTCTGTGTTTGGATTGCTAAAGTTCATTTCCTAGACTGAATTAGTTGTGGAGTCCACTAGACTGGAGATTATTTTTACTTGAGATTCATAATTCAGCTACTAATCTCCTTCAATTATTCTACTGCATGTTTATAGATTCCTGATTCCCTTTTAATATTTGCTAATGGGTAATTACAGTCAGCGATCATTCTTGTCATGGAAATTGCTAAAGTAATTTCAGAAACACTGTTGTTATTTGTGTGAAACAAAAGATGGACCGAAAATCAAAACTATACCATCTGTCTGGTGCTGTAGTAGTTAAAGAAGAGATAAGTGGTTCTGCTTGCTTTTATACAGAAGTTATTGAGAGAAATAAGGCAATTTATATTGATTCGCTTGGTTCTTGCTATTAGGGTTTGTTTTATATTTCAGGTTGGCACTGCTCTTTCATAACCAGGCAGCTCTGGGTGATCAACACTTGAGTCCTTGGCAAATGAACAACTAAGAGAAAAAATACTTTATAAATTATCCAGGTGGTTACTGTGGCTGTGTTCGCTTGTGAGTACATCAGGAGCTTTGAAATTAAAACCAGAACCACAACACACTTGGGTTCTATTTGGAAAGGCTTTTACTGGTCAGGAGCTGCTGCGAATAATTCTCCCAGGAGAGGGGGAATAGGATGTGATCACTGGCTGTCTGTCCATCCTGGTGTGTGAGTGAGAGGGTGGGCAGGAGGGTGCAGGTTTTCCAGGCCCCCTCCCCTGCCTGTGACTGAGCTAGCACCTGGGAACTCTTCACGCTGTGCAGATGCAGAGAATAAAGGAAGCCCTCCTAAGAGCTGTTTTGTTGTTATCAGTCTGACTTTTGTATCAGATAGCACCTCGTTCTCTCTGTTGCTCCACTGTGCATTGCCAGGGGAACCTGCCCTTTGTGCCAGAGCTCCGGGGAGCTCCCTGGGATGGGTGACTTTGTGCTCTGCTCTCTCCATGTCTCGAATGCTCTCCCCTTTCCCCCTGCCCCATCTGCCCTCACACTGCTCCATGGAGAACTGCTGGGGAGGAAGGGGATAAAATAACCCCCTGCATCAGCACCCTTGGGCTGGTGTGTGTTTCTTTAAAACACTTGGGCTCTACAGGCTCTGTACAGGCCATGGCTCTTCTGCAGCTGTTGAACCAGGCCAGTTCTTAAGAAAACGTGCTGGATTGACACAAAGCATGGTGGACAGCTTTAACTAGCCTGGGAGAACATGAGGGCTTCAGTCCAAGCCTGATAGACTAATGAAGTATTTGCTTTCGTATTTTTCATGGTAAAATTCTATTGATGTGTCAGTAGGAGACTGGAGAGTTTAGCAATGCTTGAAAATTCCCCTCTATGGGGAGGAAAGCACAGAGTAATACCCAGATTTGTAGAAATGTCTTCTTTGCTTGCAGGTGAAAGGAGGCTGTTCTTTTGTGTCAGGTCTTGCCCAGTACTTACCTACAAAAGCTTCTGTTGCTGAATCTGAGCACTTCCTTGTTTCCACTGACTTGAAAGAGAGTAGATTTGGAAGGAAGTACCTGTTCTGATTCATGTTCTGGAGGGTATTCTGTTGTCCAGTTTTTTATACCTCTCACATGTCTAGTGTTCTTACTTATTCATTGGGCAAATTTCTTTATCTGGCCAAATGATTTTCATGTTAATTGGCTTGCAAATGGCTGTGGAGCTCACACAGACTTGACCAAATCATATTAGTTTGTTTGGTGGCTGTTCCTGAAGGTTGTCCGTGCAGTTTCTAACTCATACTACCAGGGTAATTTCTTATCTATCCTTATATATCCTAACCTGAGTGACAAATTTTCATCCAAACACAATGAAGGCTTCTAAAGAAATGAGGCTTTTTCTTGATAAACTGCTGATCAGAGCTCCATGGTTTTATGGCAACAGCACAGATCCAGTCCCCATTTGGCTCAGTGTGTTTGCCACCGGTGCTTCTGGGAGTGTTCTTTGTTTTTTGTGGCTTGTTGCTGTTTCAGGATTACACCTCTCCTGGTGTGTCATAAGAACAAATATTCAAGAAACAATGACCAAAACCAGTAAAAGTGATGCTCTGGTGCCCTGTGCTCACATGATTCTTAAACATATACACAGCAGCATGTTGATTTGATTGTTTCTCTAGTGTGTGATACCATCCATGACAGAATCTTTTTCTCACTCTCAAATCTACCTTCTACATTTTCAGAAGGTTGTTGGAAAAAATGCAAAGGAGGAAAGACACAAAAAATGGGGACTTTTAAAAAGGGAGGTGGTAGTGGCAGTGGGACAGGGGATTCAAACTGAAACTAGTTGAGAGTTGAACTATTCATCTCAAAGTAGCACTTGTGTGGTGCATTGTGGATTCTTGGTAAATCAATAAAGAACTGTGGGGCAGTTTCTTTACCTAGTAGAGTTTTGAGAAGAAAGTTCTGTGACCCAGGGGTCATTCATAATTACTTGCAATGCACATCTATGGAGATCAGCCTGGAAGAAACAAATCAATGAGATAGCAATCTCTTTTTTATTAAAATGGCTTAGACTATTGAAAAGACATGTCTCTTCAATTTGCTGTCCTGTAAAACTCTTCAGTAATATTCAGAGATAGTTCCAAGCTGACACTGCACCCATTTTTCATCTTTTGAGTATCAGATAACTGAACCACAGCCACATAGTATAATTCTGTAGAATAGACATTGTCCTTGGTACTGTTTTTTCATTGACATAATCAGGAGAAGTTACAGAAAGCAAGCTGTGAAGTTATTTTTCTTGGATTTTAATATTTAGTAGCCCAAGACAGGATAATTTGTTTCACATAATGGTGAATGTATCGCTGCTTAGCAATTAATATTTATTTTTTGAAAATGAATTCTGCTAATTGGAAGAACAAAGTTGTCTCTCAAAATACCTCTATGTCAACAAAATTACCCTCAAAATATTTCTGCAAGTATATTAAAGAAGTTTTCCCATTGTTTTTATTCTGAAATACACTTTTAGAGGGAACTGGGACATCAAGCCTGTCATCTCTTTCACCTAGTGGTTCACATCAGGCAGAGTGAGTTCCTGCACCCCCAGCCCCATGGTAAAGGAATTCCTCAGGCTGTTTAATGAGCTGTCTGGTGCATCACAGTCCAAACCTTCCCACTGTCTGGAGAGTGTTGTCTTTGTTACTGAAAGAAAAATTCAGATTGAAATACTTGCCCCTGTGCACACCTTCTGACAGTTTCTTCTTCAGGAAAAAACTGGCTTATGGCCAAGTGAAGTAATTGTGCAGTTACCTTTGACTTGGAAAATGCTTTAAAACATGGTGCAAGTGTCTCAATTTCTTCTTCATTTCTCCTTTAAGTGTCAGTGGTTTCTGAGATTCACACTTATTTTCAAGAGCATTATTATGCACATGCAAATGGTATCAGTACCAGAACAATTTTTTTAAGTGAAAAATGGGAGGACTTTAATTATGATGAAAAGCTCAGTAATAACCAGTACTGGTGAGACATTAGGTATACCATTAACTGTATATGGGAAAGATGTATTGAAAGAGGTCTTCAATTTTATTTACATATTATACATGTATACATATTAATATATTAATACATAGGTCAGTTTATTCTTGGTATTACTGAATAAAAGTGATGTAACATGGTCTTTTTCTGTGATTAATCCAAATTTTTAGTATACTCTGGGCAAGAAGTTCTAGTTACTCATTTTGCAAAAGTACCCCTTTTTTTTTTGTCCAGTCTCACTGTTGATGTATCTGGTTTTGCCTGCTTGGTCATTAATGACTGGGTAGTATGTTAGTGTTTGGCTCTATTTACCAGAGGCAGAATCGCTCAGTATGGTTTCTGAAACCTTTTCCTGCTTGTAGTGTGAATGCAGCCTGAACGCGTGTATGCAGTTCAGCATTTGCTTTTTGAAAGTAACTGGCTGGGATTTGGCTTTTCTGAGAGGAAAAAAAAAAAAAAAAGCAGGTTTTAGTGGGTTCTTTCTCCCTGGAGCAATGACCTTGGGCACCATGGTGACAGCAGTCAAGTGGCAAAGAAGCTGTGGTCCTGTTACCAAGTTTTAATAAGACTTATGAAATCCTGTTTTCCATGCTTCTCTCCATAACATCCCTGTGCTTTTGTTTTTATGGCTCTTGGCATTGAATGAACTATATTCATGAACCTATTTGAAAAACACTGGTCATTAGTAATTAACAATACAGTTTATTCCTTAATGTTCATTGTTAGCAGAACACATGTATTGCCTTGGAAACAGTATTACTTACAGTGGAATGAAATACACAGAACTAGATGCTAAGTATCTTTTAAAAAAAAAGTTTAATGAATTTTGGCTTGGACAGCTGTATTCTTTTCTCATTTTTCTATACCTTAATTAAAGTATGAAATGAATAAAAGTGGATTTCTTAATTTTTAAGATGCATGTATTGAAAAAGAATGCCAAGTGTGTTGTGATTAAAGGTTATATATACACATACACAGAGACACACAACTTCCAGAGAGTTGTGAGCATTCAGTTACACAACACGCTCACGGGAACGGTGTCATTTGCCCAAAAGGGAAAGAACCCCATGTAGGACATTTGTGTATGAAAATGTTTGAGTTGCCAGAGCAAGGTGCAGTCGGGGTGAGCAGAGCGGCCCTTGGCCAGCGCTGCCCCAGCACTGCCGGGCACCACTGCCCACGCACAGGGCTCCTGGGCTCCCACCCACCAGCAGCACACAGCTTCTGCTCACTGGTCAGACCATGCAGGTAGAAAGTTCAAGGAAAGTTTAAGGAATCAACTGCTTTTATTCCCTCCTCCCTGGGGAACATTGTGTATGATTAACTGTTAATTTACTAATCCTGTCTCTCTGCAGGATTCATGCCAGGAAGTGAGATTCGAGCTTATGGAAAGGAATTAGAGACTTGCAAAGGAATAATTAAAAAACCCTCATGCCAAAAACGCTTATCTGCACCAATGCAAGTTGATCTGGAGCTTCACACTTAGAGCTGATGATGAATTGCCCGTGGTTTTGGGGAGGCTAATTCTTGCTTTCGATTGCATTGGAAATCTGAAGTTAGTGCTCATGAGAAGTAAAACCAGAGAACGTGGGTTACTCGGTGTGCCTGAAGATCACAGAGGCAGCAGCGAAACGACAAAACTTCTCTTTGAAGCAGTAGCTTCAGCTGTGTCTTATTGTGTGCACTGGGAACTGAGAGAAATTGCAGCCAGCCCAGGAGAAGATGCCAGCTAAAGGGAAATACTTCTTCAACGAGAGCGATGACTGCAGGATGTCAGACCCGCTCTACGAGAAGTACCGCTACACCAGCCAGCAGCATCCCCTCCTGCTGCTGCTGCTCTTCATTGCAATCCTCTTCTGGACCACGCTAATCGTAATCTTTTTTGTTACTGATGTGAGTAAACTTCTTTTGTGCGTGTTCAATCTTTTCAGAGATGATAAGGAGTCACTATGGCAGCACACTAAATGTTTTTGGCTATATAATATTTTGAGCTGCATGGTATCAGAGTTGCAGTGCTGAAAGCAATGAAGTAAGTGTGCATGTAATACTGTGCATGTTTTTGAAGGGATGGGAAGAGTGGAGACTGTTGTCAGGCACATGTACAGTTACTAAAAGGATCGTTCTTTCAGTATGCTCGGAACAAATCATAATCTGTATTGAATACTAGCTATGATACTAAGTACTAAAAGGGCCAAGGAAGGAACAAGAGCATAAGTTAAAATGTCCTGCATTTCTCAAAAATTTTTTAAGAGTCATCTAAGAAATATAAAATATTGTAGTGACTTGTTGGTTATTCGGTAGGTTATTTCCCAGGTGATTTTTTCTTAAAAGATTTGTAGATGTTAATTTCCTTTTTTTTTCCTTTTTCTTTTTTTGTTAATAAAAACACAACAGGAATCTCCCAGTACAGTGGGTGATCGGTGGAATCAATATTTAGTTAGCAAAGCGCAGTGATCCTATAGGCATAGAAAAGATGCAGCTTAAAGATTTTTTGGTTATATAGTGTAATTTGATTTTCTGTAAAGAAATTTGGTGTTCTACAAGCTCAGCTGACAGCTGGTAAAAAGAGGAGTTGATTTAAAGTTAATATTGTAAAAAGGTAGTAAAATAGCTGTTACAATCTTTCATTGCCTTCTAACTGCTTTGCAAACACTGTGCTTCATGATAAAGGGTCTTTGAGTCTCTCTTTAGCAGCAAATCGAATCTCACCAATTGCACTTGTATCCCTTTTACCTTTCATTTCTTAGAAAGGGGAAAAAGTAGCAACACTATTTTTAACAATTTATCTCCTGTAAAACTTAGAGCTGTTACACTCCTCTTTAGCAAAGTTTGTGCTGTAAATACATTTCTTTGGGTACATATGCATTATAGATATAGTATAGTTAGTGGATTGGGGTTTGCCTTTAAAGCTACTTTGGAAAATAATAATGGTGGAACTGGGGTAGAATGAGGATCTATAATAGTATTTATTATATTATCTCTGTCTGTGTGAGTATCAGAAAGTGTTCATGCTGCCACAGCTAGTCTACTTAGGAACTGAGGTTAACTTATTTTAAAGGCATCCAAGCTGTTTCCAGGACAGTATAGAAGCATTTTTCATTTTTCTAAAGGGGACATTTGGACCAGCTGTAACCCTTTGTTTTGCTTTTGCAGGAAGCACATTCCCACCTTGCCTTCATCATTGCAGTGTGTGCTGCCCTGGCCGTGTGTGCAGTCATGTACTTCCTGCTGTGTATGGAATCCCTGTTCCGGAGGTGGCTGACAGTGTTTGGAGTGATGATTTGGATCTGCTTCCTCACCGTGGGATATGTATCCCTTTTTGAAAAAGGAACCGACTGTCAGCTGTGGGAACAGGTAAGTCTGTTGCGTTCATTCAGGTGCTTCCAAGGAACTGGTAGTCAGCTGTGGATGTGTTTGTGTGGATGTGTTTGTGTGCTTTATTTTTTCAGAATATTATAATTGTGTAATAACTTTTCTGAGATTTAGGTTAACTTTTAAAAATTGGTTTTGCTGATTTATTGCAGTAAATTTTAGTTGGTATTCTGAATTATAGTGAAAACACATTTCAGTGAGAAAATTGGATCACTTCATAAGTCTATGGGGGAATTGAATATTTAAGTTGCAATTGAACTGTATTTTTATTTAGGGTTTTGACTAAATCTTAATTACTAGGAATTCAGCTCTGAGAGAATTTTTTATTAATAATATTTGCTTTGTTAATTTATATGGGTCAAAGAAGTGTTCAAGAAATATATAAAGGACTCCAGAGCTGGGTGTGCCCTAGGGAGCAGGTTTTTAAGTCAGTGGGAGAGGTGAAGTGAACAATAAGAATTAATGACACATCCTGGCATTGCTGGGTGTAGCTAAACTTCATTGCTTGCTATCTCTGATCAGAAGATGGGCTATTTCATGAAGCCAAAAATATCATAATTTGTAGGAAACTCCTCCTAAGATCTCATAATGCAAGCAGAAGAGTTTTAATTAAATAAAAATGACTTTTAATCTTGTTTTACAGACTCTGCCCCTTCCCTTCTTTATTCGAATAAAGAAGGATACAAATTATCAGTTAAACAACTAAAATCTGATTTGCATTATGGCCTGGATCCAGCACTTTACATTTAGAGTTGCTATTCAGTATTTTTTAACTTAAGGGAGTGCCTATTACCTTAAGAAAATCCCCCCAAATGTATTGTTCTTAACTATAAATGCAAATATGTAACAAAGCAAGATTGGGTTTTGCTGCTCTCAGTGCTGCAAGCCAATGTCGTGTCGTCATGTGACAATTATTCATTCATATTGATTTTAAGTCTAAAATATAAGGACGCCCTAGTCTGAAAAGTGAATAGATTAATTTCAGACTTCCACCTCAAGTTATGAATTTATCACTAATTAAAGCTACTTTTTAAATGCATGTATGGCCTTTGCTTGCCCATGCTTATAAAATTATAATGTTTTTACTCCAGCTAAAATAGTAAGATATACACGGAAAAATATTTTCGTGAAATGAAAACTTTTATTTGCCTGTTTGTCTGTTTATTGCTGTCCCAGTCAAACTATCTATTCTGGCAAAACATTTAAGGGCAGACTGGACCTCGAGACTTCCTCGAAGGAAGCTCTTGTCTGGAATGGCACAAGCCGAGTTGCTGTGATGACATGGAGCTGAGCCAGGAATGCTGCAATAGATTCCTCTGATCAGGGTTGTTAGTTTCCATATATATAAGCTAACAATTGTAACCATTCTATAAATATGGATTTAAGTTTTACAGACCTTCTCACTGATCTGGAGCAGTTTAGTGGCCTGTTGTGCATTTTGTAGAATCTGTGCAGCTAAATACATGGTTAGTGGTAATAAAGGTTATTCTCTTGTGGGAGGACCAGGAAGTATTGCTTGGATTTTTGGTTTTTATCAAACACGAAGCAAACATACACATGTGACTGGGTGCTGTTAAAATTAGAAAAATATCTTGCAGAAGGTGAGAAATCTGATTCTATTCAGTATTGCTGCCCTTGCAACACACTGTTCCTGATGTGTGACTACAACTTTGTAGCTGTAAAGGATAAGTTCAGGATAAAGGGCAAGGACAACTGAAAAAATTATAGCTGACATGTCATGTTAACCCATCTTGTCTATGAATCCATAGCTGTTAATCCCTCAAAACTCTTAGAACTACCACTGTCCTTATGGTTTTAACTGTGTTTTGAAATATCAATATGTAATTGTTCAGCCTGAAATTGAGCAAGAATCCTGCTACTTTGCTCCTATTTCTGTACTGATTCTTTCTTATTTTTTCTTTTTCTTCCCAAAGGTGCCATTCTTTCTGTTCATAATCTTCACAGTTTATACCATGCTGCCCTTTGGGATGAGAGGTGCTGTCATAATTAGTGTTGTTTCTGCTCTCTCCCATATAATTGTTCTAAGCACTGTGGTAAGCATGACTTCTCAAGAAAATAAGGAGTCCATTCTGTTTCAGGTAAGGAAATAACTTGGTTGCATAATGAAATACCCTAGTCATGTTACCCTTTGCTTTTGGCATAACTCTTTTGTTTAGCAAAGTTCCAAACTTTCACATGGATGTTTCAAGTTCACGGATTTGGAGCTTGGGCCCAAAAAATCTTGAGCTTTTTGTAAAATTGCAAATTTTTAAATCTATTGTGCATTTTGTTTTTCTGACATAAGTGGAAAAAGGATTGCTATATTAATTTTTAAACTAAGTTGTTAAAAATATGCCTAATTTAGTCACAGTTGTTCTTCCCAATGTGTGCTCCTTCAGGTGGGCCTACCTAACTTCGTGAGGCACTGCCCACAGGGTGGATCAAAAGGGCCCTTGGTGCCCTGGGGTGTCAGCAGGGCCGGGGAGTGCTGCTCGCTGCGTTCAGGGCTCCCAACACTCATTAACAGGGTGTGTTCAGAGCAGCACCCCAGCTCATTCTGTGCAGGCGTGTGCCAGACTCCACACAGCGTGCTGATGCATGAGTCTGTGCACTGGCTTTCCACAAATCAAACACTGGTGCCTGCAAATAAATGTTAAATGATATTATAGGATTTTCTGTTTCATTATTCTGCTGGGCATTTGCGCAGGAATGTCTGTGACTCTGAAAGTTAGCTTATATCTGCCAGGTCCATCCTGGCTAATGGCAACACCGTGATTTGTTATGGGATGGGGTAAGAGGAAATGAAACATGGTCTGAGACTGATTGTTTTTATGGGACTAGTATGTGTGCTAGTGAAGTATCAATGACTGCCCTGCAGTAGGTAAATATTTTTCTTCTTGTGCAGCTCCTTGCCAATGCCGTAATTTTCCTTTGTGGAAACTTCGTGGGTGCATTTCACAAACGCCAAATGCAGGTTGCTTCGTGGGATTTGTACAGATACACCTTAAAGTGCATTCAGGTCAGAATGAAACTGAAGGTTGAGAAGAGGCAACAAGTGAGTGAGTTAGTTCATGTTATGAATTGCTTGTTTTCATTTCCAAAGTCAGTATAAATTCATAACGTTGGTGACTAATCCGTGCTGAAAGGCTTGGTCCAATCTTTGTGATACCCACCTAGTGTCAAATATAAAAGTTGTGCCATGTGTAACAAAAGAAGGAAGTTAAAGGGAGGAAGCTGTTGTCTGGGGCTTGTCTACATGAAAGTCATAGTATTTGTAACAGGAATGTAATTGCCAGTCATTTTAGTTCCTTTTTTCCTAGAATAAACTGTTCCGGGGACTGGCCTAAGGTAACTTGAGAATGTGCCCTTAATGCCCTGAAATTACTTGCAAGGTAGTTTTAGCAGTTAGTTTTTTGCTTCCCTTGGTGACCTTTTTTTGCATTGAATTCTAAAGTATTATTTGTTCTTACATTTTATTGTCTCACAAACTATTTTTCCTTTGCTAGAAGGAGAAAATTGGATGTGAAGGGAGAAAAAAAATCATATAATAGATTACAATATTTATTTCCATAAACTCCAGTGGTATTCAAAGAATAAGCAAGGATCATGAATTTCTTACTGAGGAAGGATTGTGGAGAGGTATCAAAGCTGAAACTAGGGCACCTTTCCTGGCATAAACAGGGTTAAGAAGAGCTCTACAAGGCTGATGTGTACCATGTTCTCTGCCCACCAGTTATTAGATAAAAGGAAGGGGCTGAAAAGTGACTGACCTGATCAAACTGAGAAGAAGAAAATGCCACACTGCTAGTACACTCTGTTCTCTGATGCTAATCTTGGGAGATGAGATGGCAAATCTGCATGAAATCCCTGGCAGAATTTCCCCACGCAGCCGCCAGGGAAGCCTCTGATCACCTTATGCAGGCAGTGTGCTCTCATTTCCTGGGCAGTGTGCTCACTTCCGTGGGTGTTCAGGATTTTGGTTTGGGGATTTTTTTTTTTTAATGGTTGCTTGTCTGAAGTGTAAATGTGCTTAAGTGTATGGAGAGCCTTCTTTTCATCCATGTTGCAGTTTGTCAGGCAATTCTGAGTATCCTTTTTGCCACCCACTTTTTCTCTGTGAAAAAGATGTGAGAACTGCAGTTCAGGATTCCTCATTGCTTCCTTGAAAACTGAGAGCTGTGTCAGCCTCCCATGGCCCTGTTTACTCCCTGGGATTGGCTGTCAGTTTAAATTCTTTCCCAGGGTTGACTCTCCTAGTACCAAAACAGTAGATAAGGGAAAGGAGGTGTTTCTGTTTCTGGGATCAGTCTCAAACTAAACTGCTTCCTATACCTTGTGTAGACAAGCACTTGATGCTCAAGGACTGCCGCTTCCCAGTGTGATGCCAGGGTATTTCTTCTTGGTGGCAGGCGCTAATGAAGTAACCCTGGCAGCTTACTGCTGTCTGCACATGGCTGCATCGGGTATGCAGGAAAAGGGGACAAGGATTTGTTCCCAGGGGGCAGCATTTAGCATTTTACTTGGCTGCACAATGCGTTAGTCTTGCTGTTGATGTCATCTGAAAAAGTTCCTGCTTGTAGCTGCTTCACACAACATTTCCTCTTCCATCTCTGGGACAGGAGAGCCCTTCCTGGCTCAAAGTTTTCTCTGTTGTCATCCTCTTCTGCCCAGCAACTTACCAGGGTCTTCTTTGAAGAATGGGCTTTTGAGCCAGAGCCAGTGTAAAATGGTGCCCTGAATAGTCAAACAGTGGAAGTGGGTTTGGAGGAGTCTGTTTCTTGTTCAGTTCAGAAGACTTCATTTCAGTGGCATTGCTTCCTGGTTCACTTAAGCTATAGCAGCATGTAGCTGACACTTTTGTATCTGTTGCTGCTTTTCCACCATTTGAGAATTTACAAATATTTTTAATACTAAATAGATTGTTGAATAGATGAACATAACATAAGCTTTTATGGAAGCTTTATCAGACAACACCAATGTAACACTGAGATTAGTGGACAAAATAAATGTAGTTTATCCAGAAAATGTAATACTGAATACTGAATTTTTTTGTGTGTGTGTTTCATGGTTTCAAGAAGGTGTCACGCCTAGGCCACAAGGAACAAAAGACAAAGTATGCAACATCCTTGCACAATTGTAAAATCAATAACTTGGAGAACAGCAGTGTAAAAGTGTCTTCTGGAAAACCTGACATGCATTACTCTAAAGCTATTTGAATAAAGGCATTTTTGTTTTGGTGTTTTAAAATGCCTTCTTGAAGTCAATAAAATTCTGCAGTTTCAAACTTAACCGTGTTAATAATTTTGCATAATTATTTTCCCCCAATTCTTTTTAGGAAAATTTGCTTTTATCCATCCTGCCTGCTCATATCTCTATGGAAATGAAGCTGGCAATCATTGAGCGACTGAAGGAAACTAATGATAACAGGCAAATGCATGACAACAACTTCCACAGTTTATATGTAAAAAGGCACCAAAATGTTAGGTAAGTGGAAACTCTAGAAGTAATTGTATTAATACAAATTTCTGATTCTTATCAGTACATATGGTCCAGTGAAATTAAAATTTGAAGGCAGAATTTCAGGCTGAAGTGAGCTTCTTTCCTGTTATGGGAAGATAACGTGTTGAAGTGGTGTGCTGTCTTCTAAATCAGGGGAGATACTTGAACCCTTTTTGCTGGAGTTGTTTCCCAAAGAGGAGAGTGGTGTTTTCTGTAAAGTGCATTTCAATAGTTATGCTGCCTGTGGAATTGACATATCTTCATATTTCACTTTTCCTGCTATTTCCTTTTGCTGTTGTCCAGCATTCTTTATGCAGACATCGTAGGGTTCACTCGCCTCGCCAGTGACTGCTCTCCTAAGGAGCTTGTAGTGATGCTGAATGAACTCTTCGGAAAGTTTGATCAAATTGCAAAGGTAGGTTTACAGTTTGTGCTGTAGGATAAAGGCCTTTGGAGAAAGAAGTCTTTTTGCACAACAGGAGGCAGAGGGGTGTCAGTCCTGAAGTCAGGAAGGCAAGACTGCTTCGGCTTTAAAGCTAACAAGCAAAATCACATTAAAACAAAATGTAAAACAAAAATGGGAGATTTAGCAAGTTGCTACTGTAATTCCAGTTCTTGGGTTTGGAGGTTTATCTGTGTCATTTAGGAAATTGTCTGATGGTGATTGCAACAGGGCTGTAGGAGGTTCTGTGTACAAACTGCACTCATGAGCTTTGCTGTGTTCAGCTTGAAGGTTTGTTTGACTGCGCAAATGGAGAACTCTCAGACACACATTTAAATTCATAAATTCAGAGGCATCAGACAAAGTTCATTAGCTCATGAGTGAGGTAAAGAAAACTTGCTGTTACTGATGGATACTTACAAAAAAGTGAAAGAATGGGGAGTAGTTTAAAATGGTCCCTATTAATATTATACCCTCAATACTGACCCTTCAGCCTGGCAGGAATTGTTACCACTTCCAGGTGCTGCTTGAGGTTAATTTTTTGCAGCTGTAATCACAAACTCAGGTTTTTATTTCTCACGTTTCAGGGACTGTATCACCTACATGTTTGTGTGTTGAGTTTGTGAAATCCTAAACGTTGGTCAGAAAAAGTTGGAAAACTCTAACGTTGTTAATATAGCAGAGGAGTGAAATTGCTGTAATTAAACCCTTGTGGATGTCATTGAATAAATTCTTAAATATATCACTGATTAAAACCTGACTAAAATGCTGGTAACATTTTTGACTAAATGACATGGCTTATCTTTGCATTTATCTGAATTCAGTTGCTGTTAAGTGTTCAAGTACTGACAGATAAGAGTTATACTATATCTGTTGCAATTGTATTGTTTTGAAGCACCTATAAAGACAGAGTAAGTTATGTCATCTTAGTTACCAAATGGCAAAATTTCTTTTAATGCCGAAGTAGAAGCTGAGGTTAAACACATTTGGTCAGGTTTTGTAACTGTTTTGCAGATGCAAAAATAGAAAAAATTCTAAATTTTGAGTGATGTTTCAATTTCTCACTCCTGTCTGCAAATTGCACTGTAATGTCTGGGTTTAGTGAGTCAAGGTCTTTTGCAACTCTGTGGTTGAGCTGTGAGAAGAGGTTCCTGCTTTTTGTGCTATTTCTGTTCTGCCAGAGAGTGTTCTGTCATCTTTTCCATAATGTACAAGTGTTGCAAGCTCCAATTTACTTAATAAAAATTGATGGCTAAGCTGGACACTGAGCTGGATGCTGAAGTGCAGCAGCTCTAATCCAGGGCTGGGTTTCCCTGCTGATCCCTCTAAGCTTGTCACTTGTGCACTGCTCAGAACCCACTGGGTTGGGCTAAGATGGGGAGAATGATGGATGTTCCCTTAAGGCTTTAACTGAGAAGGGAGAACAGCTCAGAATGGGAAGTTGCCCCACATCTGGGCTGATTTTGGAGTTGATTTAGGAGCTGCTGGGGTGTTCCCACAGCAGGCAGGGTTGAGCAGCTGGAGGTATTGGCTGGCCCAAATTAAGCCATCTCTGCTCATCAGTCAAACACAACACAGCCTTGCAGAATTAGTCCTGGCTTGCTTGCAGCCTTTGTAGTTAGCATTATTCAGTAAAGTGTTAACAAAAGGCAGGATGAGAGGCTTTTTGCTCTCTCCTGCCAGTCAGTGGCACCAGTATCCTCTGTTGCACAGTTAGGAAAATTTTTTTTTGCTGTATTATGGGGTTTTTTATTAGCAATAGCAAACTGTAGTGTGTGCCAGCTTCCTCTTCAGTCATATTTGAAACAACAAAAAAACCCCATTTTGCATTTGCACAGCTACCAGGTTGGGCCTCTGAATTCCTAAGTTTTCCCTCAGTGATGGGATGTTTTATGGCACCTCACACGGTTAGTTATGAGGCTGCCATGTAAAAATAGAGGGAAAACTGTCCACAATTCAAATGAAGGTGAAGATTAAAGGTAGATAAATAGATTTCATCCTTCAAATGGTAAATTCTGTGACAGTTTTATCTTTTTTATAGTTTTTCAATTGCACACAGTTGCAAGAAAAAGGTGAGAAAGTAACAAGGTGGTTCTATTTCAGAAATGCTTTCAGTGGTCATTTTTGCTCTCTCCAGTGAGTGATGTCCAGGTATTCAAATGTGGGGAAAAACAAGTAAGCTTTGTTTCAACAAGGATTGAACAAAGCCTGACTTTCTCAAACCTGAGCCTTTGGAGCTGTTAGCCTGCTTGCAGTTAATTTTTTGCTGTTAAAAATGTTTGCTGTAATTTTGCAGGAGAATGAATGCATGAGAATAAAAATCCTGGGAGACTGTTACTACTGTGTCTCAGGCCTGCCTGTGTCCTTACCAGTTCATGCCAGGAACTGTGTTAAAATGGGGCTCGACATGTGTGAAGCAATAAAGTAAGTATTACACAGAAGGCTGTTTAAAATATAGATACTGTGAAGATATTGAATAAAGTAATTAGTTTTCTTGTCAACATTCAGAGTGTATTTATTAGCTGTAGTTGGATAGTTCTGATCATAAGTTTGTCTCATCTTTGCACCAAGTGTGTGATGAGACTAAAGCTGAACAGATCTCCAGAAGGAGGACAGAAAATGAAAAGTCTCTTGCTCTAATCCCCTCATGCCTCCCCAGGCAGGTGAGAGAAGCCACGGGCGTGGACATCAACATGAGGGTCGGGATCCACTCCGGGAACGTGCTGTGCGGGGTGATCGGCCTGCGGAAGTGGCAGTACGACGTGTGGTCGCACGACGTGTCCCTGGCCAACCGCATGGAATCCGCCGGAGTGCCGGGGTGAGGATCCTCCCTGCCGGGGCTGCAACCTGTGACTGTGCCATGACACAAATCCTCATAATGGCATGATGGAAATAGGACAAATGTGTACTTAGCAGAGCTGTAAAATGTTAACGTTTTCTGATTGCGTTTTCAATGAGCTATAAAATTCTATTCTTAGGCAAGTGACTGCTTCTTGACCTTCCCTTCATTAGAGAAACATGTGCATCTTCAGCAGGGCATTATGTTGACTTAGTTAATCCGTGCTGTACACGGGGGTAGTTGTACTTTTGTGAGTTCAGATAAAGAACAGTTGTGCGACTTAGGTCAACAAGGCCAAGCTGTGTCTTTACCCAGTGTTTCTGCTAATGTATTGATCAGTCCCACTTGATTTATATCAGCTCTATATTCACCACCCCTCCACTCAAACCCCACAGACAACTGTGAAATTAGAATGCACCCTGATGGGGAGTGTCCCAGCAAGGAGAGTCTGGAGCTGTTGTTTGTTGTGCATTTGCCATGGGAGAACGAAGGCGAGGGAGTGGTGCTGAATGTAACTTGCCATGTGCTGCTCAGGAATACAAGGATTGGGTCTGAGCTTGGTCTCTTGCATCCTTTTTAAGATGCTCATAGAAAAGAACAAATATAAACGTTTTTCAAACACACCAGCATTTGCATTTTCCTCATTTAGGAAAGTGTAGTCCCTTTCTGTTTTCTAAGTTAAATTTGAGGATTAGAATTCATCTAAGAACCCCTTTTTTTCTTTCTTTCTTATTTTGGTAGTTTGCACAAAAAAAGGCCATTATAAGACTTTTCCTTTTTTCATTCCCGAATCAGACCATGATGTTTTTGGTTTCATGGCAGTCTGTACAAATTAGTTTTTTTTGGTAAGTGGTTCTAATCAGTGACATTATAGCGCTTTTTATTATTTCTGTACCTCAGACAGCTTTTAGGTATATGCTTGTAACTTAGAAATTAAAGTGATTTATCAAGTGATAAGGGGTTATATTTAACAAAATACTTTGTTGCATTGGTGACTGAAACAGAAAGAAAACAACTTGGAGCTTGGTTAACAGTTACAACATCATCCAGGCTGAAGGGTTTAGTGTGTTGATTCAGTGTGATTAAACAAGAATAGAGAGTTGTAAAGTTTCTTTTGTTGGTAAAGCAAACATGACTCTGAATATGGCACAAAAACATAGTTTGTTAGTCACGTTTGGGATCTCTGCCTCATCTTGGAAACTGATTATTCCCTTATGGTCGTCAGCTTTATAGTTGATAAGCCGGTAAAGAATTAAGCTGGTTTAGGTTGTCATGCTGATTCAGCAACATTATCCTTGTTACTTCCTATACCTATACCTGTGTAGTACTCACGCATCTTGTGTTTCAAAACTGGCCAGAGGAAACACCTTCCCCTTGTGGAAGACTGAGCCTGACAGGGTGGAAGGGGTGTTATTCACTGTGCAAATGTTATGTTATATTTGTTTCCTGCTCTGCAGGGAAATTATTTGTTGGGGGGTCCTCATTCCAATATCAGCTAGTTCTGCTCCTTTGGAAGCAGTTTCATCATTAGGAGCAGTTAGAGGTTTTGTTTAAAATAGGAAGTATATCTATTTTGAGTTTCTGTAAATGAAGGAATTCTGAACACTTTTGAAAGGATGCAGGAAAACTTCTAGCTTTATAAGTATTTTCTTTCCAGTGACAGAAGATCCTTGTTCAATCTTCCTTGTGGTTTTAAAAAGTACTCGCATTCATAACAGTGTAATACACTACTAAAGCAGAAAGGAGTAGCATAAAACCAAAACTAAAAATGCATTTGTGACCAATTCTCTCTAATGTGCAAATGCCTGAAAGCTCAGCATGTGTTATTCTGCTGTCAGCATAGGAAACTGGGCGCAGTGTGCTGGGTGTTCTGTCCTGGCAAGGCAAGGGCAGCAGTGCGTGCTCCAGCTTGCCTGTGAGAGCAGCTCTTGGTTATGTGCTTATCCTGGAATCCAGTAAGCAATTAGTAACTGCTGAGAGATCACTGGCATCTACTTTGGAAGTTTGCAGTCAGATCGGAAATGTCCTACAGCAGTGTGTGATTCAAGGGAGAGGGGAGAGGAAGCCTGGTGAAATGCAAAATGGTGGGTAGTGAACAAATGTACTGCCTTTGGTGTAAGTGGAGAAGCAGAGGAAACTTGCTGCACTACATGGCTGTGTTTTAAGGCTCAGGGTACAGACATCACACAGAATGCCCCAGTCTCTGTGGCAGAAAGTGATGCTTTAGAGCAAACTTTAAAATTCCAGATTTGAAGGTTCAATTTAATTGCAAAACTATGTAGTCAAGGTAACAAACTTTTGTTTTAGAAAATTACCAGTAAACAAATAAAAGCATGCACCCTCTGCAATTCAAAACTCTTACTGTTGGCTTGAAAAGTACTGAAGAAGTTTTTATTCTTCCTTCTTAGAAGCTACAGCCAGTAGTTTTCAGGTCTCGGACACATTACCTTCGTACAAACCTGTGTTCAGCATTAAGAAGGAGAGGTGGATGGGACAGTGATTCCCTTGCTCTCTGTAGTTAGGCAGCAGTGCTGCACACTGCTGGTTTCCATTCTGGAATTGTGCATTTCCCAGCCCTGAGCTAATGGATTGTAGGAAGGTGTCTAACCCCTCTGTGCCGAAGAAAAGCATGGGAAGATGAACAATGGGAAAGTAGAACTTAAGAAATGCTGTTTTATGAACTCCCTCCAGTCTCTTGTTGGGAAATTACATGGAAAGATATTACTCATAACTTATGTGGAAATACATGATTTGGGATACTGAGTGAAATAGCATTTAAGAGAAAGTGTGAATAGGTACAGGAAAATACTGGCTGCTCTCCTCAGAAGTGTGTTGGTGTTGTTACTGTGTTGCTTTTTCCTCGGATTGTTTCAGTCAGAAAAGGCAGACTTTCAGAATTCTCCTCGGAGTCACAAAAAACCTTCCCCAGCTTTCTTTTCCCAGACTTGGTAACTGTCTCCTCCCCTCCTTGTGCATTTCTAGCACAAAGAAGTCCTCGCTTGTGTTTTGTTCATGAGTTTTCCTTGCAGCTCTCACAACCCGCCTGTGAGCCTGCCTGTCTGGTGAGTCATCAGATCTCCTTTGATCACATTTCTTCTTGTTTCGTTTATCTCCCTGCTTATTTCAATTTAATTTTATACCGATACTATCTCATTAGGGGAAGTGGTTTTTTAGCATGCTTGCTATGAATGATGTACTGTAGTAAAAGATTGCAATATAATTTTAAGTACTGGCAGGATTTTTCAGTTGGCTGCCAAAGCAGGAGATGTCTGAAAAGCAGAAATGTCAGCAGTGGCCATTGAAATGTAAATGAAATGCTTAATGTGACCTTTCAGTGAATGTTTGGGTCTCTCGTTCTTTCTCCTGTTCTCAGCCGTGTGCACATCACTGAAGCAACATTAAATCACCTAGGCAAAGCTTATGAGGTAGAAGAGGGGAATGGACACCTGAGGGATCCCTACCTTGAATCCATGAATATCAAAACCTACTTAGTGGTCGATCCAAGGGTATGTATATGTTTTTTAAACACATGTATTTGTTTAAGTATATACACACATTATAAGTACATAGGTTTCTGTGCTGCATACAGTTTTTCATTCAAGAACAGAATTAAAGCGTGGTGTGAGTCACCTGAGCAGCTTGAGTTTGGGAGTTCAGATTTGAAAGGACATCCTGCATTTTATGACGTGCCTATTACATTGAAGTTAATAAGTGTCATGCTGAAACCTCTTATGTGACCCACTTAGAGCAAAAACACATATTTGACTATGTATTTGTGTGAAGTGTCTCAAAAACCCAGGTCAAAAGGTGAGGATGAAGGAATGAAAGAATACCTGTGCTATCTGGCCACTTTCAGCTAAAACATTCCCTGTAAAATAGCATCAGACATCTTCCTTACTATCTGAAAATTAGGATTCACCTTCTTTTCTGTGTGTGAAGTTAGCAGCTGTGAGTTGCTCCTTTAGGACCTGGTAACTACAAACACCTGGAGTATTGCTATTTTGAATTGGCTTGTGGTTGATGAGTAAAATGTTTCAAATGAAAAAAGAGTGCACGAGAGGCTTCTTTCCTTCCTGATCTTTACAGTGAGGAACAGCATAGAGCCACTTTTAATTAGAAAGGACTCAATCCTGGTTACGTTTTTCAATACTGCAACCCTCCCCCAGCTGCACACAGCCCATACTATCAGAATGAGGACCTATGTCCATTAGAATGGTCTCTGCTCCCTTGAAGATACTTGTGAAATGGTAGAGAATTACCAGTTGTCTCAGTTTATTCTGTAGTTTTAGCTTCCCTGTGGTTCTGCAAGGGTATTGCTGTATGCCCCATCCATACTGCCTGACTCAGCACCTGTGACACAGGGATAAAATCTCATGTGGAGTCTGTAATTTGTGGGATCTTGTAACCACTGTTTTGATACACCCCAGCTCAGGAATTTGGAACCTTTTTCCCCCTGCTGTAGTGCTGACTGCCAGGAATCCGTATCTGTTCATAAGATCCTGTGAGCCGTAGCATCACTGTAAATAAACCTGGAAGTCTGACTGGTGCAGTGTTGCAAGCGAAGGCTCGTAAAGGCAGCTGAAGCAATTCATTGTGTATGCTGTGACTTGCTTTAGCTCACATTAATTAAATGAGATAAAGGAACTGAGGCTGGCTGACATGTTGCTGATGTGTTCAGAGTCCTACTAAATAGTGAGATTTTATAGTCTTAAACTACTCAATACACAGAGCTTCAGGTTTTTTGTAATTTGTTTGAATTTCTGTTTTCTACATGAGCGTGGTTTTTTTTCTGTTAGTCCAAACAATGCATATCAAACAATCATCTCCCTAAAACTCGCGTTAACGACGGGCTGAAGATGCGCGCGTCCGTGCGGATGACGCGGTACCTGGAGTCCTGGGGAGCAGCCAGGCCCTTCGCCCACCTCAACCACAGGGAAAGCGTCAGCAGCGACTCTTCCAGTTCCCAAGGCAGGCGAAGGAAGGTGAGGTCTCAAGTGGTAAATGGCAGCCTGCAATTACAAACTGCTCCTGGTGTCTGCAGTGTGAAACTCAAAACCTGATGTGATTTTTGTGGCTGAATGTCTGCTCGTACCCTCTGTGTGCACACAGAGCTGAGAGGGGATCTGTGCAACATCTCTTTCTGTCAGAACTGAATCACATTCAGACTGCCAATCTGTCTAGCATGCTGTAATTATAGTATATCTTCAAAGCAAAATTGTCTATTTTTCCTATCATTTTTTCACCTTGAGACCCTGCCTGCTACATGTGGTTTTGTGAAAAAAAGATAGATGCACTCAATACTTACTTGAAATGTATAGAAAATAAATAGTCCCTCCACATGCTCTCCCTGCAACTGGATTTTATCAGTAAAGAATTTTTAAGATCAAGAATTCTCAAGGTTTTTAAGATTTTAAAATACAAGAAAACTACTTTTTCCTTCCATCTGCCCTTCCTGAAAGCTGCAAGTAGGAGATGTGCATGCTTTCAGGTGTAGTCCTGGAGCCACAGCTGTAGTAAGTTTTGATTTAAACATCTATCCATCCATTCAGGTGTGTGGAAGTGGTTTCCAGTCTGCTTGCCTCTGCTGGTGCTTGCTTAGTTATTTTGCTTAGTTATAGAGAAAAATGAGAAGGAAGATCTGTTTTCTTGTTTTCTAATAATCTTTTTTGTCAGAAAACACTCACATCTCATTTGTTAAAGCAGAAAACATTGCTGGAAAGGGTTGATTTTTATAAGCTTTTCTATTTGAGAGTGGTTCTTGATTTTTTAAAAATTTCTGAATAGAAATGGTTTTGGCAGTTTCTTGATCTTTGTTTTCCATAGTTGTTTGCTATTCAAAGACTGTGTAACTTATTCTTAATTTCTATTTTATTTAGGAAATACCTTTGTGTTCTACTGGGCGCCAGAGAACTTCTGATAGGTTTGTCAAGTACCTTCTTTTCCTTATTTTGTGCTCTTGTGCTCCTCTTGCAGTTCAGTGTGCTGTAAGGATGTGATCATTTGGTTGATTAGTCACTGTGTGTATGGTAGTCCTGCTTTACAAAGGTTAAGCTGAATCTTTGGCCTTTAGAAGATTTCTCAGCTCGTGTTTGTTATTGTTAGCAGACTCCAAAAGGAGCTTCCCCCCTCCTTGTCTTGCTGGCCCCTCAGTCCTTCAGATTCCATTTTGATTGCTGGGCTGCAGCAGGGTGGAAGGGAATTGGGAAGGAGAGCCCTAAAGAGCAGTGGAAAGATTTGGCTTTGGTTAGTGTTATTAATGTTTGCCATTACAATGTGATAAAGAATTGGCATTTACAATGGTACTGTAGCACTGAGTTAAATAAGGAGCTGATTTGCACTTGTGGAACATTCCCTCAGCGTGTCAAAACGCTGTCTTGAAAAGTGCATGATTTCAGTAACTAGAGAAATGCTTAGTAAAGCGCTCATGGGTGTATTTTTAATCAGTTTGGAGCATTCTGATTTAACTTTTCCCTGGAAGCTTGCCCCACTGTGTGCTGAGAAAGTGTGCTCTGTACCCATAACTTGTTTCTGAGTAGCATTTGTCACACAGACTTCATTTCATCCTCAGAAATTCATCTCAGAAGGGAAGGATAGAGGAAGATATTTATGATGAAATGATGTCAACCATTGAAGGCCTCAGTTCAGCTAAGTATGCAGTACTTTAATTTTTTCTTCATCTTTTCTTTGAGATTGACATGCATTTTCAATTTAAGCCTAGATATAAAATTTACTTATGAAAAATGAAAAGTTATCAGGATTTTTGTCTTGCCCTTTTTTTTGTCTTTGTTTTTTATTCAGTTTCCTTTTGGATTTAATTTGAATATGAGAATGTTACTGCTTTATTAAAGCAAGAAGCCAGTGATCAGTCTTGCTGTTCAGTGTGGTGTGGCACTATGAAATAGGAAAATCATTGCTTTGTCTCTTATGATTGTCCCAAGGTAATGAGCTGAAATGCAGTGTAGGATGGGATAGGAAGTTAATGTTCATGTTTTCTTTATTAAAACAAGGAGTTTCATGAAGTGGGGTGTTGTCCTGAACAAAAAACTATGTATAAAGTCAAAACAGAGTATTGTGGGTAATAAAGTGTCTTTAGAGTCTGGCCCACTGAAGGCAAGTGGTCTGTCAGGTGCAGGTAATTCCTTTGGCAATACATTTGCATTTAAAAGCAGACAAACACAGGCAGTGGTGGTGGTTTGGTCTTTGTTTTGTCTTGTTTTAATTTAAAATACAATATTTAAATTACTAATAAATGTAAAACACTGAATTTGAGAAGAAAAACTCTTTCTTTTATCTAAATTGTAGGAAGGATGTACCTCAGGTATTCCTAATAGGGGTCTGATATTGTTTAGGGGAAGTTTTTGGAGGCTGTGACCCTCTCTAACATCTGCTGTTATACTTTGCTATTCGTAAGCCTTTGGGAAGGTTTGGAGTTATGTTTTTCACGTAGCTGGCAGATGCTGCTGCCTGTGAGTGTTGTGGGTCTGCCTGTCAGATGTATAAAAACATAACCACTGGTTTGTTCTGCTATGAAATGTAAATACCTTGCAGAAGCATCGAATGTGTATTGAGAGTGGCACTCCCAGCCCATGAGCTGGGGGGTCTCAGCTGCAGCGATGATTTTGTGTCCTGTCCTTGGCCATTGTGTGCTCCTGGTAACCCCTGTCTCTCTCTGGCTGCAGCCCCTGGTGTGGCAAATCAGATGACTTCTGTGGATTCTCACTGATCTTTGCAGAACCTGGTCTTGAAAAAGAGGTTGGTAGGAGCAAAATAATCCTTTTTGGCCTTTGATTTGCCGTTCAGAGCAGTACAAGACTATGTTTGAAATTTTTCATTCTGAAACTGGATTCTGGAGGTGACTGCACATCGTTAAGAGGTTTTTGGTAACTAATGGAAAGCAGATCTCATGAGTCATTTGAACCGGTCATTCTTCCTTGAGAATGCAAATTCTGAGACTAAACAAGATTGTCTCTAATCTGTGATCAAATTCTTGCTGTAAGGGAGTTAGTGGGAGTTTGGAAATTTTTCTATATAAACTACTTCCCTCAAAAGTAATGAGATTTAAAGAAGGAAAAAAGAAAAAAGATTTCTGCATCCATAATGAAAATACTTTGTTTTCTGTGGCTGTTTCATTGTAGATGTAATGCTGGTATTTGTGAGGTGCAGTGTACTTTTTCTGTTTGAACAACTGCTCTTTAATTTACTGTGCTGTGGATGTAGTTACTGGTGTGGGTCTGTACATACACTTTGGGTTTCTTGGAAGATGTTCAAGTGATTTTTTTTTTTGGTCGTGATTTTCTTTTGTTCTCTTTTAGTTCTAGGTATATTTTTAATAATACAGTATAAACTTGACACATATATATGTGTCATAACAAAAATGTAATAAATTAAGGAAAACCACCCCTGATATGACCCTGATGCTTTATTCTCTCTTTTTCAGTATCGCACCATTCCTATTCTAAAACTCAAGAGTTACTTCGCCTGTGCCAGTTTCGTGTTCCTCTGTATATTTGTGATCCAGATGTTTATCATGCCAAAGTAAGTGCTGGTATTTTAATTATTTATAACTCAAATTAGCCAATAGATAAAGTGAACTTCATGTGCATGGAACTTTTTGGAGTTCCTGAGGGGGTTACATTTAAGAAACAATTCACTCCATGATAAAGGAGTGCATTCATGTTTTTGGCATAAGAGCCTAGATATCAGTATAAAATAAAATAGAAATATTTCTTTAATATTTTGTTTGTTTAGTACACACAGGGAGATGGTCAGTTAAGTGAAAAATATTATTGTATAAGGACAGTTGGCTGTAAGGGCACTGAGCAGTAGGAAAATGGGATTTAGCTGGTTAAACTGTGCCCAGTGATCCTTTTCTGTAGAGCTACAAGGAGGGGACTTTGAGCTGCTTCTCACACCTCCAAGAAAGCAGACAATGGATAATTCTGAAGTTTGTGGCATGTTTGTTTTTCGTGGCTATTGCAGTGCAGTTTCCCTGTGGTTTATGCACAGGGCAGTGGCTCAGGCCCTGAGGAGCAGAATCTCTTAAAGCAGTGACTGTGCAACAGAACAACCATAACCTGTGTGATGTTATGGTCATTTAGTGCTATTTGAAGAAAAATCATATTTAAACTTGGCTGGTTTAGTGCTTTCTTCTTCTATTTAGAACTGCAAAACTGGGAATTTCCTTTGGAGTTGTTGCAGTCATCATTGTGCTTATTTTGTTTGTGTGCTTTGCTGAGAAATGTCTGGTAAGTTTACTTTTAAAGAACACCTCCTGTTTTCAAAAGTGGATGGATATATTTCAGTAACTGGGTCTATCTTTTAGGCTGATGAAATTTTAGTAATTTCAGTAGGAGTTACAGGAGCCTTGAAGCTCAGGTTACCAGAAGATTCCATTGTGAGACACATTTTCATGTCTGAAATTTCTCTCAGTAATTCAGAATTATTTGGGTGCAAGAATAGATGGGGAGGAGGGAGGAGGTAGGGTTGGTTTTTTAAAATGTATTTTTATTTTTATGTTTGTCATTAATTTTGGTTATAAATACTGTTATTTTCTATGCTGGAAACAATACTGAAATAAGTTTGAACGGAAGATCAGTTTTCATAATAATTTATGGAGTGTAATGAAAATTACAAACATATGAATAATTTACTGGCAACAATTTCATAGCTGTTAGAATTCCAAATTCACCATTACATCAATTAGGACACTTTGCTCTTGTAGTTCCTTTTTCTTTGCATTATTAAACGCTTGCAATTACTGTTTAAAAATATATAGTGACAGAGAGAGCCCATAGTGACAGAGAGTTCAATGATAAAATGTTAAAAAAACCTGTCCTCAATTCAAGAACTGCCTGGGGGCAGGGTGGGGAGAGGGAAGGGATTTTAGAGAAGGGATTTTAGAATGTTCCATGCACTCATCAAACCTGCACTGTGCCAGAGCGAGGGCGAGAGGGAATTCTGAGGTGCTGTGAGGACAGGCACCACCACTGCGCTGCAGCATCCCAGGGTGGGGATGGAGCTCTCCCGGGAGAGAAATGGTCTCCTACAGAGCCATGTTCAAACTGTGTAAAGGGGAAAGAAAATATAAGAGAAAATTGCACTCAGGACATAGGACAAAGCTTTATGATTCATTTAATAGTATGGTTAGACAGATATATGGATTTTATGTACGTATGGTATTTTTATAGATACAGATGGATTTTTGCATATATGTCTGTAGAGAGAGAGGTGTGTGTATATGCATTCATGTGTTTTCTACACCTATAGAAACACACGGAAGAAACAGAAGATTCCAAGACTGCAGTTGCATCAGACTTGAGTTTTATGCTGGGAGTGTTTTGGTGTAGCATCACAGAATAATGCTTGCAGTCATTACAATGATATGCTTTACTGGATGTTTTTCTCTATAGCAACAATTGGAGATATAGGAATGGCAAGAATGGGGACTGCCTAGGGTTAGTTTTGATTTAGTAATCTGAAAATGTAGTTCCAAATATAACATTATAGCTCTATAACTAAACAAATACAAAATTTTTACTGCATTTTTATTAACTTTTCTCTAGAACTTTCAAACAGATCATAATTCTGTATTTTTAAAGCACAAATTCAGAAAATGTTAGCACCCAACCCCTATGAAGAAAGGAAGCATTGTCTCTGTTTTCAGCTGGGGAAAGGTGTTAGACATTGACTCTGAATGACGAGATTCAAAGTTCTAAATTAGAATTCCAGTGAAGGCTCTTGACACTCTCCTGCAGAAAAAAGGTCAACTTCATATTTAGAAATATTTCTTCCCCTGTATCAAACTGTTATCCCTGTTACTGAAGCTACTTAATTTTGTTTACAGAAGTGCTGCTCAGATCAGTGGCCTTTCCTGCGCCATCTGTGTGCTGTCTCAGAAAAGGTGGAAACAATGCCTTTGCTTAGGCTTCCTTTAGCAGTCATCACTATAGCTGCCTTGCTGATTATAGCCATTTTTAATTTGGTAAGTAATCACATTAATTGATGAACTTATTATAACATCCACAGTTTAAGTAACTTCCTGTATTCTTTTCATCAAGTACCAGTTTTTGCTGCTTTTTCTAATGCCTGATTTGCAACATGATTCAGTTTGCACGGGCATGGTGCATGATGTCAAGTGAAAGCATTTAAAGTAAAAGCTCCCAGTTTGTAGAACTGAAAGTACACGTGAAGTGTACACCACCTTTTCTTGTTTTCAAGATAGCACTTATAAAAACTCCTGATTGTAACCCTCAACACTAAGATGGTGTTCCTTTTTCAATGTGGCTTTAAAGGTTTGGCTGTGGCAGGCAGGACTTTAAGCAGTTCACTATGGTATTTGCACTCACTGGCAGTAATGTGGATGAGGGAGGGCCCTTTTAAAAGCAAAGGCACTGAGGATAGTTACTGCTGGAGTAAGATGGAAATGGCATCTGCTTTTTAAATTTAGTTTGAATATTGTATTGCACCTGGGGTATGTACATTTGAATAACTGTGCTGTGTTTTTTATTTAAACAAGCTCTGTATGTTAACATTTCCACCTAACTGATAGTTAACTACCAAAACTGTTGTCCTCCCGATCCCATGTGTTTGCCTTGCCATTCTTCTGATTCCACAGGGAGTTCATTCTGAAAGCAATGCTGCAGAAAATGCTTAATTTTCTTTTGTAGAGTCTTTTTTCTGCTGGCTTAGGTCCTTGAATTGACTCAGTGGTGTCATGTGAACACCACCAGAGACAGCCTGAAAAAAACCAGGAACAGCAGCTGTGAAACTGGGGGGTGAGGCAAAACCACATTTGTGCCAGATAGCTGCTTGATTAACGTAGCCCTCATGTAAAACTTTACCCCAATTAGAAAATAAGTGAATTTTAACCTCCTTGCAGCTTGTGTGTGCAGATGTGTTTAATACAACTACATGAGATGCCATTGTATTTCAATATTTATTCAGTAGCTCTGAAAAGACAACCAGATCAGCGCTCTTGGTATAACACACGGAGAAAAAACTTGAAATCAGTGACTTTCTGCTAGCACATTTGTATGGTGGTTTTGTTGATGTGTTTTGTTTTGTGGTTTTTTTTCCTCCCCTCCAATAAATCAAGACTACTGAAAAGAACAAATCCGCCAACTTTACTGGATCAAATGACCTGTGTGCTACCACCAATGTGAGTAGAGTACCATCTTAATTTCTAGGATTGAAATGAAATGAGTCTTGGATGGTGGGTCTAGAATCATAGTACATCCTGGGTTGGAAGGCACCCACAAGGATCATCAAAGTCCAACTCCTATCATATAGATGGATGGCAACATTTTGATATATATTCTTTTTATTTATAAAGATGGGTTTTTTTAAATTGTTGAACAAGAAGACTTGCTCATGACACAAGGCAGTTTTAAGGGATATTTTCTATAGTTACATATGGCTTTCCTGTGCATCCTTGAGGGATTTGCAGAAGTCTGGAGTACTCATGTACAAAACTGAAGTTTTGGTTTATTTTGGTCTCTCAGCATATTTGAAGGGTGTTCTCTAGCATTTCTGTAAAGCTAAATTCAGCATAATACACAAAAGCATAATACCCTTATTATTTCTAAGGGTTTCCCTTTTTATGTCTTTAATTTCAAAGTAGTATTCTGTTTTGAGTTCATCCAAATATTTGGGATGCTCCTTTGCCACCTGGCCACCCCTTTGGATGATGGGCATATTTTTGAATGATGTGCAGCAGGTTGTGTGAGGAGCTTTTCATTCAGGTGCTTATGACAAATGATAAGTTACACATAATGAAATGCACATTGTACTCATCTGGTAATTTTTTATTTTTGCATGTTTGTAAATCAGGCTTTTGGAAACACAACTCATTCCTGCGTTGAGGAAACTGTAAGTAGTGAGTGCATCTTACTTTGAAAGCCAGCTCTTTGAATGTCATGTATATTACTGCCAAGTGGCAGGTTCTGTTGCTGTATAAAAGGCAGCTTTTTTAGGTATCTGACAGCAGAAAAATTCTTCATGAAATCAAGATTATTCAGCTGCTGTTGTGCTGAGTAAAGTATGGCTTTGCAGTTTTTTGAAATTTCAGGCTTAAAAGTAGGTCTAAAACTTTAAGGAAAAAACCAGCAGAACAGGGTGATGACAATGTTTGAGTCTGAAAGATGAGAGCTGTACTTGCAAGTGTCCCAGTAAAGTGTCTTTATAGAGTGAAAGGGCTTAAGTGGCTGACAGACCTCTGTTGGTGTTCTCTACATAGTGGTTCCTTTTTCAGAGGTTTGGCTTGAGGGAGAGTGTTTGTTTTCTTTTGGAGGTGGACTCAATGTCTTTAGGATGACAGTGTTGGTATAATGTGTTATATTCGGGCTCTGATGAGGAGCTGCCTCATAAATTGTTCTGGTTTCATTCACTTCAGCAGAAATGTTAACTGTTCAGCCAAGAGTCTCACAGTTCTGTGGTAGGTCTGTGTTATTATAGGTGGGAAAACTGTGCTTTGTGCATAAAGAGAAATGAATTCTTGAGGAGCAGAAGCTGGGGTAATTTTGGAGTTGCTTGTAGACTGAAGTATGCCAGCTCAGCACCTCACACCTGTGCCCGTGGCTGCAGGGTCCTGTCTGCACCACACACCTGGTGCCACGTTCAGTGCTGCCAGCTGACCTTGGACACCATGCCTGAACTGGGATTCCCCGGGAAAAGTGCTCAGTAATTCCATAATAGGGATAGTGGCCATGGCTTGATAATGCTTATTAGCATCAAAGTTCTTAGGAGGGAGCAGCGTCTAAGGCTGGATAACCGGTCACGGTCTTCACGTTACTGGTGTGGGAGGTGGGAATGTGGTATCTGCTTAAGGTTACAATGGGAAAGCACGGTCAAAACAGGATTGGGATGCTGGACTTGTTGGTTTAGAGCTAGTTCACTGGACTGTGAACCTACTTTAGCTTAGTCTTGAAATTTAAATAAATAATTGCTTAAATTAATACACTTCAGGTGATAAATTCTCAACACTTCAGTTTTTATCTGGCATTGCTTACTTAAGTTGATGTTTTTCTGTTTAAATATTTTTGTTTACCCATAACAAGTTTAAAAAGTAAATAAAATCAATATTAAATTCATCCTTTTAGTGCCATTAAAAATAAAGCTTTAAGTGATTGTAATTTTTTTGTTTTAAATTGCAGTGACCATGAACTCAGAGCATTTGCTGTGGTTTGAATGTCTCTTAGGCATAAGTTCTGAATAATGCAAAGGCTCTTTAAATTCCTCTTTTACAGTATTATGCTTACTGCTGTATATTGGGGCTCATCGCCTGCTCGGTATTCCTTCAAATGAGCTTCGAACTCAAAGTTCTCCTCCTGTCCCTTGCTGTGACTGTCTACCTCATCATTTTTAATACCCTTCAGCACAAAGACTTCTATGGCAACAGTACCAGGTGCACTGTAAAGTTTCTTACCCTTTAATGTTTCATTTAAGGAGCTGTTAGATTTTTGTGCACTTACTGGAATATTGAAATATCAAAATCACGTAAGCCAAACATTGCAAACCTTTCTATAAAGTTAACGACTTGGAAATCATATTAGACCATGTCACCTTTTTTTTTCTTTTTCTTCTTAAACAAAGTGTGTGTTCTCTGAAAAGATTCTGTAATGTGGCTTCTGAGATCCTTGGAAGCCTTGGATTACATTAAGGACTAGGGAGTAGAATATTAATGTTGTAATAAGGTTGATCTTCTGTTAAGTTATGAAGAAAAGCCTTGCTAAAAGTCTGAGGCTCAAGCTGTGCTTATGAGACCTTGGTAGTCAATAGGATGGTGAACTCTACATGTACTAACCTTACTAAGTGCAATTACTTTGAAAAGTAACAGCAATTTACCCAATCTAATTGCAGAAACTGAAAATACTGAAGACAAATCACATGCAAAGGTTTTATTGTTAATTTTTAAGTTTTTCTCAGATTCCTCAGTATAGTCTCATAGAATTAGAATATTTATTTAGAAGTTAGAATAGTTATTTTGCAGGGGCTGTAACCTGTCAGCATACCTTAAAAAAGCTTGAGTGAACTTAACCATTCATATGATGAGAATTTAGTTTGCATTTGTAAAAATTAATAGATGGGGTAAGACTGATCTTACTGTGAAATGTGAGTGGTGACTCAGATACAGGTATGATTTAACTGCTGTCTTTGTCTTAGGAATTCAGGTTTTTAATTTGTTATTGTCTTTCATTCCACAAATAAGAGAGTTTCTTTTCCTACCTCAAGGTTTTGTTGGCTGTGTTTCTGTAGGGCGGTGTGGGGTAGAAGCTGAAACTCAGTCTGGTGGGAATTAAGATGGCTCCATTAAGATAAAGCCATGTTTACTTGAACATCTCACTACAACAGCTACTGAACAAGGTTTCAGCACCCGGTGTGTCCTGATGTGAAATGCATCATTGCATGTATTGGACTGTCTGACAATCCTTTCTTGTTGTTAGGACAGGACCTGTCCCCAGCCAGCCACTGGCACAAATGAACAGTGACACTGTGGTGCAAGTGTGAACAGACACCCTCTTCCCCTCACCTCCCACCCCAACTCTCCATTGTGCACAGTTTCTTTAAAGCATACAGATGACTTTGTATTGCTTTCCTATTTTCAGGTTTTTCATCCAAGAGCCAAGGATAATGACTAATTTATATCTGGTTCTGTTTTACATAGCCCTAGTTTTACTTGCAAAACAGGTATGTATTTAAAATGCAATCGTGTAGCTCCTTTACTTGCAGCAAGTTGATTTAAATAAAATGCAAAAGTGTTGTTCCTTGAAATTGTGCTCTAAATTATTATATATTTTTATCTTTTTAAAATATTCTGGTCTTGCAGATAACATACTTGTAATTAGTTATTGGTAATGCAAAAAATTCGTACTGTGAAAGGATGGGAACATCTTTCTAGTTTTCAACAGTGTTTGCATCACAGACTTGAGAACGTCCTGGTTCTTCCAGTTTTGATCTATCTGTATTTATATATCAGTATTCATTCTAAATCAACATAGCAATTCAAGATAAAAACAGTCATCATATTATTAAAGTGTCATTTTGGTAAATACACCTGATGGTACCAAATGACATTTGGTCTTAGTGGCTGCTTCATGTTTTTCTGGCCTTTGCTCTCAAAGCACATTTTTCATAACTATATAGACTCAAAAGGCCTTGAGGAAACTATTGCCACTACACTTCTTGAGAAAATTGCCTAATATTTTTCTGAGAGTTATTTTATGGATTTGATTTTTCATATTTGGTATCTTTGCAGATTGACTATTACTGTCGACTGGATTGTCTGTGGAAGAATAAGTTTAAAAAAGAACATGAACAATTTGAAACGATGGAGAATGTTAACAGGCTTTTGCTGGAAAATGTACTTCCAGCACACGTTGCTGCATATTTCATTGGAGAGAAACGAAATGAGGTGTGTTGAGTCTCTCCTATGTGAAGGACAGCAAATTGGACTTCTGTGATATATATAATACATGATGAGAAAAAGAACAGTGTGTAAACTTCTGCAATCTTTGCCTCTTGTTTGTATTCCAAGACCTTTGTAAACCCGAGAACCTGTTAACCTGATGGCCCCAGGAAAAAAGCAAACTTTTAGTGTCAGTCACTGGAATCTGTTCTCAGAGTTTGGCACATATTTAAATGAGATGTACTGCTTTCCAAAGCCTGTATTTTACCAGAGAGGATAGGTCATAGTTTTTAGAGAAATTAGTTGAGGAACAGGTAGTATCTCCCAGAGAGAAGTTCACTGATGACTTTTTTTTAAAGAAATCTCATTCTGCCAGCATGTCATCAGAGTGAACAATGCTGTGTCTCAGAAGATTGGCAATATCCAAGTAGATGAAAACCTTTAAGCTATCTTTAAGGAATCTCAGCTTTTCCTTGGGCAAATCCACTTCGTTAATGTTTCTGATAGAATAAGAGATGTGGTTGACTTCATAGGAAAGTTGTAATTTGATTACTGATTACAAACAATTGTCATGAGTGTGAGTACCTGTGGGGGCCGTGGCTGCTGACCATGTGTGGGTTTATTGTTTTCCTTCAGGACTGGTACCATCAGTCCTACGACTGTGTCTGTGTCATGTTTGCATCGGTACCAGATTTTAAGGTGTTTTACACCGAATGTGATGTCAATAAAGAAGGCCTGGAATGCCTGCGGCTGTTAAATGAAATCATTGCTGATTTTGATGAGGTAATTAAGCTTCTGTCTAAAATGCACTGGATTACATATTTACTGCAAAATAAATGTGTCATTAGATCTGTGAGCATTAGAGGGGAAAAAACCATTTTTATGCCGAATTTATATTCCGACTTCAGTCTTGCAATCTTGAAAGATACATTCCCATCTGGTTGGGATTTCCAAGTACATCATCTAATCCATTAGAAGTATAGTTTAAAAGTCCTGAATTTAAAGACTATTTCAGTACTTCAGTGCTTTTATTTCTCCTGTGAGTGGGTAGAGCAAAACTGTGAAACTAATCCTCAGTATTTAATCTAATCTTCATGTGAGTGATAGTATTGCTAGAGATGTTTAATTCTTATTGTAGACAGTATAAGATTTCTGGCTAAATACACTGAAATATGGTACTTAAGTCTCAAGTTTTTGTTTTCTTTCCATTCAAACAGCTCTTGCTAAAGCCTAAATTTAGTGGTGTTGAAAAAATAAAAACAATTGGAAGCACTTACATGGCAGCAGCTGGTCTCAGTGTTACACCAGGCCAGGAGAACAACCAGGTAGGTTGGCTCTGAATCTGCCTTCGGTATTCCGTGGTACAAAGCTGTGTTCAAAGTAACAAAATGTAATGTGATACAAAAAAGTAAATCATGAAGGGTGGCTTCCTGAAATGTGGAAAAAGATGACAAAAAGTGTATTGTCTCCTGTTGAATTCACTATTTATCTCCTAGTTGCATTTTATTTCCAAAGCAGGTATTAAGTCTGTAATCCCAGCATACTTTCTACATCTTTCATCTTTGATTCCAGTAGTTTAACATTCCTAAATGCATAACAGAAGGGCTCTAATAATAGGGGAGTCAAAGAATGGGAGCCAAAGAAAAGGTCATCTCAGAATTGGACAGTAGGCTTTTTGTGATACCTGAGAACTGGCACAGAAAGAGAATCCTGAAGTGCCACATTAGGTCTGAAACTGTTTGTCACCCAGAAGAGTTTCTCTGGCTCATTTTCAATGTAGCAGGTTTGTGTATGCCATTAAGATGCATATAATAATATACCCAAAATATGTAAAATTAAAGCTGAAACCCTAAAGGACAAACATTAATTTGTTATAAAATTTAATCATATCACTCTTGTTGCTTCATAGCCATCCCAGTTGAATTTAATGGAGTTTGGAAATTCTGCAGTTCTGCAGTTACAAGGATGAGTGGTCTCATCCTTATAAACACTCCAGGTCACTACTAGTACTGCTTTGGAATAGCAGCCTGACAGCCTTCCATGCTGTAATTTGATCATTATTATGTGTTATGACTTGCACAGGATAGGGAAAGGCAGCACGCTCACATCGGGATTATGGTGGAGTATGGAATTGCCCTGATGAGTAAACTGGATGGCATCAACCGACATTCCTTTAACAATTTCCGCCTACGTGTTGGTAAGTTCTGCTTGTGGAGAACGTGACCTCCACAGCTCAGACAAGTGAGAAATGAGGTAGGATGATGTAGGTCCAAGTGCTGACTAGCCAAAGGCAGTATTGTCTGGTCAGCTTTTCAGACAGGCCAGGCTCCTCCATGGATGGGCTTTTCTCATCACTGGAGGGAGCAGCAGGAACAGTGCAGCTGGATGAATTTGGAGGAAATGAAAGGTACAGATGAAGAGTGAAGTACCATGTTAGTGACTGTTGACAGTATTGTCATTATAACGCTTATTTCTGTATATTAGAAGAGGAAGACTTTTGCTTTGTGCCCTAGACTTCCCGTTTTACAATGAGTCACTTCATCTCCTGAGCCACAGTATGAATATTTATAGAACAGTACTAATACTGATTGCTAAAAAGGTGTTGCAGAGTTAAGTTTTGGGCTGGTTTTTTTCTCCTAAGATACAGCTAAAAATGAAGCTGGAAATCACATCACTTCGTACCTCAGTAATGACACCTGCTTGTGTTTATGCAGGGATCAATCACGGCCCGGTGATTGCTGGCGTGATCGGTGCCCGGAAGCCTCAGTATGATATTTGGGGCAACACTGTTAATGTTGCGAGCCGAATGGAGAGTACGGGGGAACTTGGCAAGATCCAGGTAAGCGTATGAGCCTTGCAATGTCTAAAGCATTAGTTCTAATTGGTTGTGGAATTTTTCTTCAATGTGAATAATCAGAGAATTTCACAAGTTTCTAATTCTTTTCACACAAAGGTCACAGAAGAAACAAGCAAAATACTACAGGAGCTGGGATACTCCTGTGAATGTAGGGGACTCATTAATGTCAAAGGCAAGGGAGAACTGAGGACTTACTTTGTTTGCACCGAGACAGCCAAATTCCAAGGCATGGGACTGAACTGAGGCTACAATGAAGTTAATCAAAATAGACTTAGATCTGCCTCCCTTCTGTGAAGATGTAGAATTTCCCTCCTTATGTGAAGGACTTTATTCTAAAAACATGTATATACTGTTCCTATCTCTTCTACACCTCAAGATAAGAGAATTTTTTTTTAATAAAGAAGAATTCTGAGAAGTTGCTAGAAGATACAGAACTGTCAGTCTGAAAGAGACTACTTTTTCCTGAAGTAATTTGAAGATTTACCTGGAATTGCCACAAAGCATTTTCAATTAGTCGCTTTCCTTACCTGCACTGGTAGTGTTAACAGCTCCGGTGACAAGAGGTGTGGATGCACTGCAGAACTCATTACCGTGTTAAAACATTCCACTGCCTGGTTGACACACACCTGCTCACAGTATTGTGTTTGTCCAGACATGTGCAGTGATACTGTGGGCACTGCAGATCCTGCTTTTAATGCAGAACAGACTTCACAGCACAAGACAGCTGAATAATGGCAAGAGGAATGCAAGGAAACTCAAGTGTATCATGTGACAACTGTGCTGAGCTCCTTTGGGAAAAAACCTGAATTGCACAGTATGGGGTCACTTCACCACCCTCGCCTCCTCCACAGCAGTACCTTGTGTTATGCAGATGTTTTCATGACCAAGAGCTGTTCAGAAATAACTTTCATCTTGTTCAGCGTGTTTACATTATATTACATGTTCTCCTTTGTATTTCTCTGTAATTAGTATCTGCACGTGCATTTTGTTCAGCCATGGTAAGTCTTAAATTTTTCACTTTAAATTTCAAAAAATACATGTGATGGTGAGGAGCACAGGGGACAGGCTCTGACAGCAGCTGCTGTTGCTGATCCCAGCAGGAATTCTGAATCTGTGCTGTGTTCTTGAGGGCACTTAGGGAAGAAAAAATAATCTGTTCTGAATTGCTGGGAAGCTGAACAGAATTACTAAGATAGTATTTGAAACAGTAGCAGATACTGTATAAACAGAACTGTGTCTGTGGTGGGGTTTGGTGTGGTTTTTTGGGTTGGTTGTTTGTTTCTGTTCTTATTTCTACAATCTGGCTAGCTACTGGATGGTTTCTATGCCTTTCAAAGGCAATGCAGTTTTTTTCATAAACTGGTTTTGAAGGTTACAAAAGGATGTATGGAAAAAAGGTATTCATAATGGAAATATTTCAGCAGAGCCCCAATACTGAAGTGTGAGTAGAGCATTCATAAGATCATTGTGGACTTGGTGTAAATTAGTTTAGTTTATAAGGTTTTTAAACTGTTAGTGGCTTTTGCTAATTTCTACATTGGCATTTTTTAATTACTGCAATCTCTTAATCTGTTTTCTGTTGGTGGAGAGGATAGTAGTTTGTAAGGCTAACATCTTGTGCCCAGTTGTGTCCATTACTGAAGATGGATTCCTCCTTTCCCCATACACCACATGGAGTAGGGCTGGACAGCACAGTGATTAGTGAGTACAACACCTGTTTGGTTGAGCCTTACTCTTCTACAAACAGAGCAGCATTTCCTAATGCTTCTGGGTTTAGTACCAACCTATCCTGGACAAGTGCTTAAGCAGTCCTGTGCACCACTGACGCCTTCTAATTACTGTGTAATTTCTATAGAAGTGACTATGTTTCAAGATAGGAACAAACCTAAATATTGTCCAACTGTGGATTAAAAATTGTGCTTGTAGCCTTTGTCAATTTTGTAGATCAAACCTATGTGTGTAGTAGGTCTCCAACAGAAAACAGCATGTAAGAAAACCTTAATTTGAGGTTGTCTAGTTCACACATGGGCTCTGCTGAAAAAGGAAGTGTCATACTTGCTGTCATGTTAGTGCAAGTCAGTGTTGTAATTGAAAAAACCTTCAAACAGCTTTTTCTACCCTTGTATGTTGTGTATTTGTAGTTACAGGTGCTCAGCAAGCATTTGTTTTGAGATATTTATTGTTTTATAGGACCATGCATGTGTCAAAGGCTCCTTTCAGCAGTCTTTGATGTCATGTTGGGTAAAGTGACCATTTGTCTCATGAACCTATTCTGAAAAGTGCATTATGCCTATAAATAGAGCTGGCTCTGAAGTGCTCCTGTTCACAGAACTAGTAGACTGTAGATGTAAGTTATCTATAAAAGAACATTTGCTGTCTGTAACAGCATTTTGAAATGCTTTTGTTTACATGATGTTGCCTGTCAGGCTGGTAACTTGTTTGGGTGTAGCTTCAACTCAGCCTCATTTGCGGAAGTGGCAGAAGAGCTGCAGCTTCCAAGGGGGAAGGAGCTGGGTTTGGTTCAGGTTTAAAAGGACTGCTCAGTTGGTGTGCTGTGCACAGCCTTCTTGGAGAAGTTAGAAACTGTGTGTAATTAAAAAGAGGATGACTAATTTCTCACCCGAACTGGAACTGTATAATATGAGAGCTATATTCAACTACAGAAAAAGTTCAATTTAACAAGCAACTGTATTGGAATAATTGTTTTCAATAGTCCTTCTGAGAGTGAACTGTGAAACTTAACGTTGAGGAAACAATCTTGGTAGAAAAATCTTCCTTGCAGCATTATTTTCTTTCTTAAATGGAAAAAATGGCACTGTATCTAACTTGAAGAGCTAATAACATCTGGAAGTAGGAATCTGTTTTAAAGAACAAACTTTTGTTTTTACTATGAAATAAAAAACTTCTTGAAACATGTCTGGTTTTGCAATTATTTTGATGAAGATACCCATGAAAAGGAAGCATATTTTTTTATAGTGCTGTAGAGTTAATGGGACTGTTTTTAATCATAA
Organism: Aleadryas rufinucha; assembly: GCA_013397815.1. NCBI lineage: Eukaryota > Metazoa > Chordata > Aves > Passeriformes > Aleadryas > Aleadryas rufinucha. The sequence continues at coordinate 134,857 of VZTH01000139.1, forward strand.
ACTAAACTTGGTATTTATCTTTTTAAGAAATGTTGCCCATAGACAATGCTTAGAGTGACATCCAGATATTCAACAGCTGATGAGAGATGTCAATATTTCTGTCAGTGGCAGCCACCTCCTGTATCATCTAAAAGGTGAGTGATGGACAATGAGATGCTATGGAAGGAGCCAGTAAGGATTTGGCTGGCACAGTTGTACATCTTGTTTTTTTTCTTGACATGAAAATGATTTTTATATTAATGGAAAAATTCATTCCCTGGAGTAATAATTCAGCTGCAATTACCTAGAACTGAAAAAATTCCAGTGGTGACTATTACCCTTCTGGGACAACACAAACTACTGGAGAAAAACTTGGTTGACAGAACTTTTTGGAATGTATTTTAATAATTGTGAAATTTTAAAACCAAATGTTTCTGCAGCATTTTTAAAGAGGGAGGATGGAAGCAAGGATGCTATTGGCCATAAGACTGAGGGGAGAGGGTGGAACTCACAATGCTGTTTGGCCTGTAGGTTACCCCTTAGTTCAGTTCCCTGCCACTGCACACATCGGGGATGGCTGAGCAGACAGAACTGGAACACTACGGCTCATTCCTCTTGAGTCCAGGCTTATACTGGAATCATGGATTAAAGAAAAGCAACACTTAAAAACAATTAAGGATGCCTGTGGTAGAAGCCATGTGCAGCACTGTGTGATGGCGTGAGAGTAAGTGAGGAGCACAGGGAAAAGCCTACTTGGATGAGCCACTGGCTGCTCCTGTACCCTGACAACGCTGCTCGAGTTCTCTGTGCCTGGGAGCTGTGCTATTGGTCTGCAGCTTTGGTGAACAGGGAACTGCCTTTTAATGTGAGGAGGCTTCTAAATAGATGCTCCTTTCTGATAAGCAAGCCTAGAATCATTATCCAGACAGTGTCTGGTAATACCTCTGCATAATAGGAAGAATTGTCTGCCTGAGTGTCTCAGAGATGACTGTACTACATCCATGGGGTATTTTTACTTGCTGACAGCAGGTGGGTTTGTTAGTCTCACTTCTGGTCACGGGTCTGAGTTTGCCCTCCAGTTTTAGGATGCTGTAAGTGTAGTCAGCAAGGTTTCTCCAAGAGGAGATTCATCCACATTCAAAGTCTCACAAAGCTGAGCTTTTGTTAATTCATCACACTGCATCAGTTTTATATAAAAACTTTATTTCTCTTCCTCATGTTCATGAGAGTTGCACAGTAATTTTAAAAAGAGGGAAGTTGCATGTTCAGACACTAATGATGCTTGCACCAACCAGACTCAGAGACAAGTCTATACATTGCTTCTAGAAACTTTTGGTTGAGTCCCTGCACCATATATAGGCACATTTTCATTATGCTTTGACTTTTCCAGATACTTGGTAATCTAGGAAAACTTAAATGCAGCAGAGGAGCTTAAAAATAATAGAGAATGCAAAAAGAATAATTTAGTGCATTTACGTAGCAGAAGTAACTAATACAAACCCTTCAAAAGCCATCAGTTCCAAAATTTAATAAACAAAAGTAGTTTAACACACAATATACACGCATGGTGAATGCACCTGAAGGAAGTTTACCTGGTTCTTAAATAGAATCAAACAAACAGCTGTAAACTGAACAGAATCTTCAGCCTGTAACTGCACCACACTCGCTTTCAGGGACAGTGATAGTCTTTTTAGGCTCTTCAAAGTCTGAAAGTTTACAACAGATAGCAGGTCACTGACCACAGAATATGCAATGAAAGACGTGCATATACAGCAGAGCACACCTCAAGTCATTTGCTATTTGTGCAGATAGCCCTGTGTTAGTTGTTTGCTCTGCAACAGTCCCAGAAAATCCTGTATTTCAGTTAGGTCTGTCACAAAGCCTCTGTGTAATGTTAGGGAAAAGAAAAGGCTCGATCATTTTGAAATTGAAATTTCTTGAGCAGTTTCCTTGAAAAGAGGAACGAGTTCCTGAATTAATCCTACTCTTTCAGTTAAAATGTTATTTAATGAAAACTTTCATAAACCACAGATTGAGTAAATTTGTTGTGTGAATTACATTTCTTGAGAGGAAATTCTTCCTTGCGCTACCCCAACTCTGGGTACACTTTTGCTGCACACGTACTACGCGAGGGAGGTCTGGGTCTGCCACTGAGACTCCACTGACCAGACTCCCTAATCCAGCAAAAACAGCCACTACTTTTGGCTGGATGAGGTGAGTTGAATTCATGCTGTCAACTTACAAAGCACAACCACTGGCCAAACTAAGCAAAAGGAGTGCACAGCCAAAAGCCTGGTGAAGAAGGACTCACAATGTTCTCGTTTTAGCAAGTGAGGAATTTTAACTCCTCTCCTGCAACTTCACGCTAAATAGAAAAACTAAAATTGAATGAATTACCAGGCTTTAAAATTTGGCAGTGATGTAAGATGGATTGCAAAGTAACCATGTGGCTGACACAAAGTTCCATACGTACAAAAGATTAATTTTGGACTGAGACCAAAGGCAGCAAGTTTCCATTTGAAACATAATTTTAAAAGGAGAGAAGAACTGAAAATTGGAACCACACTACTGCAAGTTCTACCATCAGCCAGTCTAAGCCATTGCAGATGTGGTTTTGTTCCAGCTGAACAGATGCTACAAGCTGTTTTAGTATACTCACCCTCTGTCAGATCGACCCAGTTGTCTTCTGTCTCAGGCAGGGGAACCGAGATTCCCATTGCTTTCCGGATTCCATAGGTACTGACAATATCACCTGGAGTCACTTGCTGGGCAAGTTCTTTCAGGTTATTGGTTACTCTCTCCGCTAGAAAAGATAACAGGATGTGTTTATATGCTATATATAGACAGAAAATTGCTGAATCACCCTGCAAGCAATTTAATTATTTAAGTACAAAGGGAACTATGTTAAGTAACGTTTCTGCACCAGAAGAGCTCTGTTGTGCTGCATGCAGCCATGCAAAGACATCCTGGGAACCAAGAGATGGGTAAGAAGAACAGGAGGAAACAGCTGCTGCCCAAGGCTTGCTGCCATCAGGAAACACCAGAAGTTGTTCTGTAAGTTAATGAAACTTGGGCTACACTCACAGCAGCTGGGAGAGGGCTGGTGGCACCCACACAGCACTGGTGTTAGTAATAGCTGGATTTTGGGATTCAGCACGGAGCTTTGGATATATAGAGAGACTGTTCTTGTTGCTACAAATGCGGTTTTCCCTCAAGAAGGAAGCTGTAAGCAGTGAAACTTAAAAGAGATAGTATTTGGTTTAGACTTGGTGTAGTACAAATTTGGTCATATTTCTTCAATAAGGGGGAATTTATCTAATCACATCAATGTGGTTTAGTTTAGACCATGAATAGCATTGCACAAGTCAGTTTTACTTGCAAAATATTCACTCTCTGCACAAAGTCTTGTCTTAGAGGGTTACCATTAACACAAGCTGTGTAATTTAACTGACCTGTAAGACAAGAAACTTTGCTTAAATAACTAAAGAATGTATGAGTAGTATTAATTAGTCAAACACAATAGACTGATAACTAGATTTATCGTGGACCAAAGCTAGCCTTGCAATACGAACTTGGTAATAGTCAAACAACCCTTATTCAAAGACATTGCAAAACTCATGGAGTTATAGGTATTTGGCTATTGTCTGCTCCATGGCATAGAGAAGCTTCAATCAGTTCTAGGGACATTTGGGAATAAAGAGGAAATACTTGTAATTACTGTTCAAAATTTTCATCTGGCTTTACATTTAAAAAAATTTAAATTTATCTTCTAGGCCTAACAGGGCACATAATCCACACTACAGCTCTTGAGATTGTTTCTTTCTTGGAGTTGATACCAGCTGGGACTTGATCAATTCTGCAAGGATGAGCAGAAAAAGTGTATTTACCCAAATGCATTTCTCTGTAAGATGGACCCAGAAGACAAATCATATTAGGGGGTGGTTTTGTACTCAGTCGTTCATTTTGAGCATCCTGGAGTTCTCTGAGCAGCTTTGTTGTTTCATCAAGTTTTCTCTGGAAGATTTCAGCCTCTGTTTAAAGAGAGAAAGAAAGTCCTGACTAGTAAGATCTAAGTAAAGTCTATTTACTTACTTTATGATATAAAATGTTGTAAGGGACTGAGAAACTGAAAGAGTTACAGACATATATCAGAAGTATGACTACCAAGAAGACTCACCCTCAGAATCAAACTCTTCTATAGGCATGCCAAAGTTTGTAACTGCTTTCAGAGCTGTAAGTCTGTCGCTATTAGCAGCGTCCAACCTGGCAGCAATATCAATTTCCGTAATCTAGGAAAAAAAAAATCAGCAAGTAATAATTTAGATAATACTCAGCCTTGAAACAACAAAATGGTCTGGGGAAGATCAGAACACAAAGGTAAGGTTAAGTCTGCTCCACAAAAATAAAGTGGACATACAGAGGGAAAGCTGAAAAGACACCCTGTGAAACTTACTGTTCTACAGTTACTCTGTTTACTATTCTATTTCATACCCAAATAGAAAGTGGCATCTGCAAAACCACTGGGAATATGCACAAATGATGTAGTAACTTAAGACCAGCATAGCAATTAAAAACCAGCTTAAAAATTTCTTCAGCTCACCTAAAGGAGATTTTATCGAAGACCTGAGGCCAAAATTCAGAAGGAATCTGGGCACTGGCTGCAGATGAAGAGATGCTTCAGGAGAACAGCCCTGGCCCTAGAACTGCTTTCTCTAATTGAGCAAAGTTGGGGTAGAATGATTTGAGATCTATAATGTATTGCCTACAGGGGCGCAAAGTGAGAACTTCTCAAAGACTGCTAAGTATCGTGTGGCATCTTACATTTACATTACAAATTCATGTTAAACCAACCCAGAATAAGACAGAAACAAAGCTATAGCTCCCAAAAATCACAAACAAAAATATATAAGCATTTTCTTCCAGTTCTCTTGACATATAGTTAAGAGTTAATGTTTTGGAGAACCTTACTCTCCTCATGCTTACAAAGGGACACACCATTTTCACAAGTCACAGTATGTATTTACAGCTTGTCTAAGTCTCAGTGTGGCTGTATAGGCCTGAAAGTTGTAGGCAGTTTTATATCTGTCAGCTTGGACAGGCTGGTTGGAGAAGTTAATTAATATAAAAGAATTTTACCTTTACATCTTTCATTGCATCACTTCTCTCATGTGGGCCTTCAGCTTCCTCCAATGGCTGAACAGAGAAAGGATTTTTAAAGGCGGCATTAAAATTACTCTTTTAAATTCAAAGTAAAATCTTACAAGATGCAGTATTTTTAAAGGGAGGTAAATATGCAATGTCATAATGTTCTTTCACTGTAAAGCAAGTTATAATGCAGCTATTTTTTAGGGTCTTCCTTGGGGTATTAACATTTACTGAAATACATTTTTTCAGCTCAGGTTTTATTTCTTTTTGCAAAGTTCACAGCGATGTCACATCAGAGACTATTTAATGGGGTGCAGGAAGAAGAGGAAGGGTGGTTATTAGAGGCTGAAATGTTTTCTGTTTCTGTATGTAACTGTATTTCTCTTAATACTGCCCCGAGTAAGTGGCCAAACCCTGTCAGTCAGTGCCACTACTGGGTACTAGAAAAGAGCTAAACGTGTGATGCTAAGGAAAGATGTGAACTGAGGCAAAAAGGGGATCTTCGGTCCATGAACTATTTCTAGTATTAATCTAGGTAATATGTGACCCATTAGTAAAAGGCTACGATCTGTTTATTTCAATAGTTTACATTATTTGAAACTGACAGCAACACTTTTAGTTAAAAGGAACTGTTCTGAGGAGATTCTCAAATAATTCTTGGATTGTCAATTAAGTTAAGGTTGTCAAATGAGCCCCTTTGATTCCAGTTATGTTTTGCACAGACAGGTCTGGAATCTCCTAAGAATTTGAAGAGTTGCTGCTTGGTATTTTTACATAGCACATACTTGAGTTTAAAAGCATGGTACCAAGTAAAGGGAAAGCTACACATTAATTCTCCTGAACTAAATGGTGGCAGCTAGGAATGTGACAAAATTTTCATGGAAAAAAAAGTCTGTCAGTGATCACCTCATTTTTAAACAACTGCTTATTGGTCTTGGAACAGGAATTAGTGATAAAGGGAATGGGACAATGGACAAAGAATGTGTGATTATATCTCTATCTACAATATGTTGTTAATAGTCACATTTTGCTAATTAACAATAGAATAATTCCTTTCCAGAAAATCCTGTCACTGGAGACAAAGATCAGTCTTCACTTTCCAATTCTATTGGTTAGAAGAAAGCCCATCAATTGGATCAGCACCGTCTTTGTCTTGCTTTAGAGCTTGTGTGCTAAAACCAAAGAACATATAGTACACAAATCCACTCTTACCATTTCTAGTTCTCTGAGAGCTCTAGAATGTCCTCCTTTAGTCAGAACATCAAGTAAACTATCAGCCATCAAGAGAGGATAATCCTGGGATTTCATAAAAAAATCTTGAATACTGAAAGAATAAAGATATTTAAGGTAACTACTTTCATATCAAACATTTAATGTAAAAAAGTTATGCAAGGTCAAACCAGTATGTGCAGCACAGAAAACACAAGAAGTAGCACAGGATCTGATCTAAATGGCTGGCTTTAGTTTAATCATCCATGCCTTCTGTAGCTGAGGAACCCATTCTGAATGGAACACTGGAAAACTTGGAAAAGTGTAGTGCCTCAGGCAGCTGCATCATCACAAAAGCAAACGTGCACAGGCACTTCACATTTACACTGTACTAAAGTATTCCCCCACTTCCTAAGAATTTATATCACTGTGCCTGCTCCTTGTGAAATTCTCATAAAACAAAAGAGCTTTGAAGATTTTATAATCAAGAATAACAAACCAATAGATTATTTTTACAAAGCTGTATCTCATTCAAGGCAGTAATTAATGTTAAAAAAATCCAGTTTGTATAAACATTTGTACAACTCAATATTTTTCTGGCTTTGACATGAGCCCTTCAGTTATAAATACATCTAAGTTTAGACAGTGTATTCCTAGGTATCAGCAGCATCAAAATTCTTCCACCTTGGCTAATTACACTTTAGAGGCAGGTTCTTCTACTGAAGTATTTGCTCCTTACACAAACAAACCCCTGGGAGCTATAAAGACAGCAGTGCATCCCACAGAAAAGACAGCCCATCCTGCAGAGAGCTGCACATAACTGCTTCTGTGCATGTGAGCTGTACTATGCATCCTGGTTGCTGGATTACCTGGAAGATCCTTGATTAGAGTCTTCCCCATATGTTGAATAGATTAAGTCAGAATCTTCTTTGCTTATGTTGGCAAATGTGGAATCGTATGTTGGCGCATAGGAACTGAAGGGGCCGTAATTCAAGTATGTCACTAATGAATAACAACAGTATTAATTATTACCCTACTTTGCATGCATCAGATAGAAATGAGAAGGGGCTGTAAAACAATCTCCAAAAAGAAACTTTAAAGGAATGTATTTCTTAAGGTGAAAACAAGCCTTCACAGAACACCATCTGTTCGCAGTGTAACATCTTTTAGTAACATCTAAATCAAATGCATTTGTATTTGCAAATATGTCATTAACACCACTGTGTGCCTTAGCACAACATGAACAGTGAGGTGCTAGAAACAGGTTCTCAAGCTCCCTCCTTGTCTTTTAAAGCTACCAAAACCCTTTCTCTGTCTGGTAGTTTCTCTTCTCAATGTAGATGAAGAGTAAGTATCTCATCCCTTCAGTATGTTTAAATTAAGCTGGACTCTGTGATGTGCTGTTTAATTGTGTGTTAGATACAAAGAATCATAAAACAGTTTGGATTGGAAGGGACCTTAAAGATCGTCTAGTTCCAACTCGCCTGCCATGGGCAGGGATATGTAATAATCTGCTTTATCTTTAGAAGTCCTTAGTTCCAAATTTGTGTGCTAGTAACAAGATCAACACACTTTGTTTATATAAGAATTTGTATTTTTTAAAGAACATCATCACTTACCTGGAGTAACCTTGTTTCTTTTATCTTCTTTGAACCCTTGTAATGTATTAACTCCTGACTGAAGCCTTCCTGCTGTCATTCCCAGCTTTACAGGGCAGTAACCTGGTTCTGCAATAAGATATATCAAAATACAAAACAGAGAAGGCATAAGAAGATGTCTAAACTCAATACTCACAGCTAAAAAATCAGAATAAACAGGACATGGCTTTCAAAGTGTGCTTTCATATCCAAATGCTTCATATTAATGATCTGGGACCCCGACTATTCCAATTCTGAAACATCTGTGACCTTTTGGGTCAGCAGACACTGCACTCTGTACACGGATGAGAAATAAGAGGATCCCAGGAAATTCTCCAGCAGCAGAAGTGTTCTTTTGTAGCTTCCACAAACAGCTGACACAAACCAGAGAAGCCATAGCACTGAGGGCTCTCACCAGCTGCTCCGAACAACAGCCACAGCTGAGGCTCATCTATGTGATCCCTCAGCTGCAGCTTTTTCAATCCAGATCTTTATCACACTGGAAAGAGGCAGTCAGTTCTTGGCCAGGATTTGCTCATCTGCCTCTGCAAAGAAGCAGCAGACCAGGTAGGTAGAAGCGGCTTGTTATCTGAACCATGCTAACTTACCTCCTGCAGCAAGGTCAACTGGATTAAGAAGGCCCAGAGTTGTTGTACCATCTGGTTTTCTTCTTTCAAATTCACACTGAAATAAGATCAGACTATTTTAATTTACTTAGTAGTTGAAATTCCTGGTCCTTAAACTAATGAAAACATTTAATGAAACTGTTCTATCTGCAGGAATAAGAAAGGAAATTAGTCACTCGGAAGTGAGTGCTACTCTAAATTTTTACTTTCACTACTTAACATTATTGGTATAAGCACAAGGAATTAAGGTATTATGATAAATATTAACGTTTCTGCAGAGGCCAAGAGACAAAAAATGTAGAATGAAACAGGCATAGTATTACTAAACTGAGTTCCTTCTCCTGTAACATTAATAACCTTTGTTCAGGTATGTGTCTGTTTCAGACCTATGAGATTTTTGTAGATCAGATTTATTTTCTTGAGCTTTCTACTACTCATCCTTTTCTATTACTTTATTAAAAATTTAAGCTCAACTTGCTCTGCTGATGAAATTTAGCAAGCACTCAAGTAGTGCTGTTTTTTAACCTTATGATGTTATACAGATTATCAGTGGTGTAAAATGGTGTAAGCTGTAGTAAATGCAGATGTGGAGTTTCAACTGGTGCAGGATGCCAGGGAAACCTGGTTTATGGAAAAGTGAAAGGAGCTATCAAATCCCCCAACACTTACCTGGCTGTTTGCAAGGCGCCTGGTTAACTTGCCTCCAGACTCCCTAACAATCCGATCAATCTGCTCTTGTTCTCTTTCCAAGCCGTTGCTTCGTAATTTGTCTTCAAGCAGGTCTTTGTCCTTCCTGTGAATATACCCACACAATGTAGTGACTAGGTGGAACACCAACTGGCTACATAACATAAAAGGATACCGTGACAATATTGTTTCTGCCATCTCTGCAACTGGTTTTGTAGACAAAACAACTAACAACAAAAAGAAGTGCCATTGAATATGACTGTATTTAATACAGCTGGGGAAGGCACTTGACAAAGGCTTACATCAGCAAATGCTATGTTAGTAACTGTAAAAATTTCTGTGTAAAGGTCTCCCACAAAACTAAGATACTTTTGGTATATTACATACTCTTCATTTGAGTATCCAGTATTTATCTACCTAAATATTGACTATCTTCATACGTGGTATTTCTAGATATGAAAAGCTATTTCAGGAAGTACACTTTCTGTAGCTAGGCAGCTGCATGTTTCAAATACAACTACTATGTAAACAAACAAACAAAAAAGTAACCAAAATTGGCTATGTAGCTTTCTGTACCAAAATGTTTAAAAGCTCATGTTTGCAAGCTTTCTCCAAAACTATGTTGTATATGTTGTATAGTTTGGAAATGGACACTAAAACAGAAAATAACTGAAGGAATGGAGTTGATGAGCTGTGCAAGGTTACCTACACGCAAAAATGATTGTACCATAAATGATTCTAAACTTATTTAATTTTAGCAGATGAGGATGCATTCTGTAAGTGTTGATGCCTTGAGATGAAAATGTCTTCGTGTATAAGCAGTATCAGAAATAGAGAAACCCATATCCAGTGGTCCCTAAGTCATCTTGTTTCAGTAGCATTTAAAAGGTGTACCCTACAGTCACTCAAATAATACTTCACTTTTTGTGCTCCTTGCTAGGTGTTTTGAAAGCTTTGGTGTCACCATCCACAGGTTCTCCTCTGTCTTTCCCAGGACCATTTTCCTCTTCCCCAGTTTGCTGCAGTTCTGTCTTGTCCTTCTGCTTCCTTGTCTTCTGCAGGTCAGCCATGAATTCTATGCTTTGTTTCAGGCTCTGAATTCTCTCCTAAATAACATCAAAATCCTTTTATTTGCTGCTTCAATGAATCTTTTTTGTAACCTACCCAGAGAGGCTCATTTTATTTCAGTTCTTTCTTTCTTACTCTAGCAAATATAAAGAGTCTAGAAGGTGAAATATTAAGTGCAACTATTTCTACAATGACTGATCTGGCAGCAGTACTAAACCAGCGTACTATTTATATTCCAATATGCAAGCATTTGACAAACACCAAGCAAGGTTCTATTAATTTTCAAGAGATCTCCATAAAAGTGAATAAAGAGGGATCAAAAAAAGAAGCCGTATACTTTTTAATATTTTAGTTGGTCTTTTCTGTTACCTGGCTGAGTATCTTCATCCCTGAGTGAAGCAGTTTTTTTGCAGCTTTGTAGTAAATGGTATCTGGTTTGTTGTAGATCATTGCATTATTACACATCAGTTTGAAGTTATCCTGTACGAACATTAATAATTTTGGAATGAAAGTTAATTTTGCAGTGTACTATACTGATATTCTTGTTGCAAATGTGGTGTCTTGCGCTTTAGGGAAAAAAACTTTAAAGTACTTTTAATGAATGAATTTAAGAAATCTATTAAAAATGTAAACAGGAATAAGTATGTAACTTAGTTTTAAGAACTGAATCTATCAGCCCAACAAACATCCAGCAAGTATTCTTAAGTGTTTGGTATTGTTCATAGTTTTTAAAGTTTTAAGGGAAGCCCTCTTAGCTACAACTACCCAACTCCTGACCAATCACCAGTCATTAAAACAAAACCAAAGGGAAGCAACATACCAAAGACAATGAAAAACTGCAGTTCAAAGTTAAATTATTACAAAGACTATGCCAAAGTTTTAGTTACAGTGAAGAAACGTATGCTTGTTTGAAATTCAAGTGAGCCAGAAACCGCACTTCTCTACTCGCTGCAGCCTCTACAGGTGGACATGTTTTATCACATTGTCATCTATTTACAAAGTTAAAATTAAAAACTAACTAGAAACAGCTGTTACAACAGCGAATAGTCTTCTTAAGTTTTAGAGATCTAAAGAAGAATGTGCAAGAAAATACAACCAATACTATTAACTAACATCTGCCTAATTGTTAATTACACACAAATTACACCTCTCAGGTCCTCATTTAGCCCAGTAAAGAACTAGAGAGTATTTCTGATGAAGAAAACAAAACAAACTAGGCCCAACATCTTTCAAAAGCTTTAGGAGGCTTTCAAAACACGCCCTTGAATCCATTAGACACACTACAGCACCAGGATAAGAGGTTACTCCCAACAGGACCAAGCTCACAATGCCTTCACTTGTTAATCTACATGACTAGGTTAGCCTGGAAGAAGTAACAGATCTAAAGTAACAGGCTGAGGGACAAACTGACAGGTTCCACGAAATCCTGCACAAAACCTGAAACCATCTGCATCTTTTTGAGATGCACATTTACAAACCAGAAGGGTTTTCTCTTTTACTGTCAGAACTTACTTGCTCACAAAAATTCAAGAAGAAACATTTCTTGAGGCAGAAGTACTGGTTCTTTCTGGCATCTTCATATTCTCATAAAATACTAGACTTCGGGTCAATTGAGCATAACATATCTTTGTAGTCAAAACAAAATTCAAAGTATTACCTTTAATTCTTCTATGGACTGGTATCCATTGTTCTTGATCTTCTCTTTCATGGTACTAAAATCCATTGGGTTTTTAATGATCATGGAATAGCCAGGGGCAATAAAGTCAGTCACAGGAAATGAAAAGAAAGAACTTGGATCCTTTCTGTTAAAAAATGAAAGACAGTTTTTTATGTTTCAGCTTATAACAAAGAACATACTGAGTTTGGAATTAAATAGAAAGGAAATAACTAAACTGAAAAGGAATCAGAACTATAAAGAGAGAAATAGCTTGTGTCAGCATAATCTTTCCCTTTCAAGGTTGAAAAGATCTTGTATGCAAACCCATATACCAAAAAAGTGCTTCAAATGTATTTTAGAAGTTATTTCTATATTTAGATAACTACCTATGTTCTGAAGAAGATGAAAAAACCCAAACGTTTTTAAAAGATTTTGGATTTCAACACAGGGGTTTTATACCACATTATAATTAATTAAAAAATAAAAGAAATATATATCATAAGAATATTCTTGTCATTCATTGCTTACTCTGAAATGATCAGAAGGGAAGAGACAAGGTTCAAAATCAAAAGTGCTGCTTTTTATATGCAGGGAAAGGGGGCCAAAACTAACACAGGCATTTTTTGATAGTTTAAGTTTCTTGAAACTGACATCACACCTAGGTCTTGAAAATTTACAGATAAGAGAAAACTTGCAAACAAAGTTTCAAGTTCAATCTGGTGAGACAGCTAAAGGGAAAGATCTTTCAACCACTCTGGTACACGACACATACTCTTAAAGTCAAGAAAAATTATCTTAAATAAGAGACTACTTGAAAGAACTGCAGACTTGATTGTTTTAATCAAAAGGCATTTGGTTGGTAAGACAGTAAGAGAACATGGTTGAAGTTTTCAAGTGCATGCTTCCTTTTTATAGTAAATAACACTAAAATAGGAGAACTCAAGGTAAAGGAAACTTTGGCAAGTTGATTATAAACTCTTGTGCCTTCCTTTCAAAAGGTTCCCCTAAAGAAAGCATCATATTTCTGGAAAATTATCCTGGTTTTGAAAGCTTTTTAAAACTACCAAGAACTTGAAACTGGAGGTGTCCACAAGAAGATTAAGCTGAAGTTCTAAGTGTATGTTCTTAAACTAGCACTTAAATTCCTAAAATATTCCTCTTAGCAATATATTTAGCAATAATATTTTCACTCAGCTTTGTATGTGCCCCTTCCCTTACTGTGTGCTGTTTTCATTTCATAGCTCTGCAAGCCTGGAGCAGACATTACCTCTGCAGCTGTCTCATGAGTTGATTCAGAGCTTCCTGAAGGGGTGTCTGTTCCACCTCTAGACCAAAAACAAGGAGGGAGGAGAAAGGGTGTGAGACAGAACTGACTGCATAAGGTATTAAACTTCCAAGATATTAGAAATCAATGAACAAAACTGATGCACCTTGAGAATTCAGTATAAAGAAAAGAATACGACAGCAAACCCCACAATACCTATGGGGGATCTACTTTTCTCATTGCCCTTACTTGACATTCTGCTGACTCTGACAGATGCACCAGATACCACTCTGCAAAAGACGTGTACAACAACCTAATTCCAAACTTTTGGATGACATGGAAAAAAACCACTGAGATGGCAAGAAATGCCAAGCCACTTGCTATAGAAACAAAGAACAGTAAGACATGAGTCAACTAGAGAAAACATGAGCTAGCAAAACAAATTTCTTTCTTCCCCCTACCTTCCTGCTTTGATAAAGTACTTGTCAGTGGTTTCTCTGGTGACAATTCCATTCTGACGGGGGTCTGACATTTCACTTCCTGTTCTCCCTCACTGTCTCCATGGTCTCGATCTCGTTTCTTTTTATCCTCCTGGAAAGATTGTTTTGGAAATGTAAGAGCACCCAAAAACCCTGCATTATTACTGTACATAATGCTCTCTAGATTTTTCAAAACAAATTCACAAAGTTTAAAAAAAAAGAATAGTTTGTAAGTGTTTAAAAATTCTCAATTCTTTATGTACTGTCTCCATCTGCTGGACACTGAAATAATTCAGCCATACAATGCAATATATCACTGAATTAGTTTTTTAGAAAATGTGACAGCTATCTGGTGTGTGTCCTTTAAAAACGAGGCAGGAACACCTCACACACCGAGTCTGAATGTATTCCAACTTAACGACATAAGTTACAGTCTTATCTACTGACCTTTTGATGTGAAACCTAGAGAAGGTCAAAACATTTTTTTTTTTTGCTAAAATGCAGTAGCATGACCACATACCTTAACTTTTCTTTTTCTTTTCTCCTTTTCTTCTCCAGGAACTTGTTTTTCTCCTTTCTTTCTCTTTTTTCTTTTTCTGTCCTTGTGTTTTTCGTGTTCTGATTTGTCTTCGTAGAGGCTGGAATCAAGTCCTGCATTTCCAGTGGAGAGCTCAGCAACTTCATTTCCTCCAACTTTCAGCACCAGCTTCAATGGCTTTTCTACGTATTCTTAAACCAGAAGAGAAACAAGCTGTGTGAGTACCAAAGAAAACACACTCCCGTTCTCAATAACCCCGCGCGATCCCTCCGCTGCTTCTGGCTTCTTCAAGAGGCCGTCACCGCACCGTTTCCTCATTTCTAGACCCTGCNCGCCTGGAAGCGGCGGGCTCAGGGCACTTTCCCTTGTGAGCAGCCCCTTCCGCTCCCCGGGCATCGTCGCCTCTCCAGAAGCCTCACGGCATCCTACCGAATCATAGAATGTTCAAGGTTGGAAGAGACCTTCAGAATCATAAAGTCCAGCTGTCAAGCCAGCACTACCACTGTAACCCCTAAACCGCATCACCCAGCGCCAGATCCACGCACCTCTTAAACACCTCTAGGGATGGTGNTCCCCCATTTCTAGCCCCTGCAGCTGCTTCTCCCCCGCGCACAGCCGAGCCCCCCCCCCGCCTGCCGCCCCCGGGCCCGCCGGCGGAGCGAGGGCCCCGCTCCCCGCAGCCTCGGCGCGGAGCGTTCAAACCGCTCCGGCGATGGGCCCCGCGGGGCGGGNCTCCCTTGGCAGCCTGTTCCGAAGCCTGACAACCCGAAGAGTGAATTCTTTTTTTCTAATATCTAATCTGAATCTCGCCGGTCCTGCGCCTGCCCCCAGCCTCCCGCGCCCTCTCCCCTCACGCAGCCAGCAGCAGCTCCTTGCAGCTCCTCTGGCGGTGCCCCTTGCTCCCAGCCTGAGGCGGGCTGTGCCTCCATCCCTGTCCCTCTAATCCCGCCCTTGGGGCCCCGGGGCAGTGCAGCGTTTCAGAGACTTCGGCAGGATTCAGGGAGTCACAGAACCACTGAGGCTGGAAAAGACCTCTGCAGTCATCGAGTCACACCTGTGACTGACCACCACCGCGTCCCCCAGACCCTGGCACTGAGTGTCACGTCCAGTCTTTCCTTAAACACCCTGAGGGATGGTGACGCCACCACCCGAGTACTCAGCCTGAGTGCTGCTGTGTTTGCAGAAGCCGGTGCCACAGAATGTCCCCTGCCACGACTGTGAGTGCCAGGGGCCAAAGGTGACAGCAGCAGAAGAGGTGCTGGGGCAGCCCGTCCTGACAGCAGAGTTTGCTCTGCACCCGACTGGGTGCCGAGGGGCCTGCGAGAGTTGCCGGCTCCTTGGCTGTGGTGTGGCCGTGACCTGGCTGCTGCTGCCGGCCGGGCACGGCAGGCTCAGCTCCAGCTAACCACAGACCCTCCATCCGGGACAAAGGCTGCTAGCCGTGGCTTGCTGTTCCCGCAGTTTGAGAACCTGTGCCCGAATTTGTACCAGTGAGAAGAGCAGGGGATGTGTCTAGCCGAGGAAGGGCTGGCAGAGGTGTGTAGAATCTGTACCCATCCAAATGACACATCTCTCCAAACAGTAGTGATGGTTATGCCTGTCCTGCACAGGCTGGGACAGGCTCAGCCTTGCTGACTGAGTGCCAAAACTTGCTCACCAGTTTTGAAAACAAATACTTTATAATCATATTAAAACTCTAAGGAAACCATATATGTATCTATATATTGTCCATTACAGGTCAAAAATAACTTAGAAATTCTGACCTCCTAGAAATCTTGGAAGTTGCCCATTTGCCTTGCCTGGGAGTGCTCCCAAAGCAAGCAACTGGTTTTCAAAATTAAATGTGATGCTTGTATAGTCTTTCAAAGTTAATAGTGTATTTGTTGCTATTGCTTAAGCTGCAGTCGTTGCTGTTTCAACAACACTGTGTAGGTATTGTTTTCTGCCAAGACCTCTTTTATAATGCATCTTGAAATTTCACTTCTCTGAAGTTTGGAGTGTAAAAATAAACTGCTTCTATTTCAAAAGAGAAGCTTTAATTTATTCCCACACAATAGTCCTGTAAGTCTTCCTCAAGTTGAATCACATGTGATGTTTTATAACCAAAAAGAAAAAAAAGTTGTTAATTAGAAATTTATAATGTGTGTGGCTGTACAGCGATACAAGGTTTATTTTGAGAGCTTGTGAAGATCGAGAAAATCTCTTGTCTGTTGTCCATTCAGTCACTGGGAGTATAATCAGATGTGACAGCTTTGTTTTGCATTTTGCTGGTTACATTACTGTCATTTGGTATCCTACTCAGAGAATTGTGTGGGTGGTGCTCTGGAATGAACCACAGCTTTCCTGCTTGATCTTACTCCAGTAGTTTAAAATTCAGTTATAATGGACACAGTTGTTTTTCTAATTTACATCTGGATCCTTTAATACTGTTATTACATATGCAGTGAATGTTCTTAAGCATACTTTAGTGAGAGGTAGAGGGCTTTTTCTTGGGATGTGGCCACATGTAGAAAATACAAGACTAGTAAATATTTAAAGGACATGTTTTATAGAATGAAAAAAAATTGTTGCTATATCCTCTGTTCCCACAAGAAGATTGGCAGACTTTCTAAGGCTTTTCTTTTAAATGTCATATGGCAAGACCATTTGTTCAATTGTTATTCTGAAATTTCCTGACTAATCTTGTCCTGAATTTAATAAAATCTGAGAGTTACACACAAGCAAGTAATGTGAGATCTGGCCAATACTGAAAGCAGCCAGGTGTGTCCTTCAATAGCATCCTCTGGGTCAGAGAGGGATACTTCTGAACAGTTAGTGCTCACACACACCCCTAGAATACACACTGGCTTTGCCATCTTTGTCTCTAGCTCTGCTTTCCCGTTAGAAGATCAGTGCTTCTTCCCCCTCCAAACCCCTCATACCGTAGTTGGGCATAATGTCTAAAATATAATTTGTAAGCCTATGAAGAGTGTTACCACCATTTGATATTAGAAAGGCAAGGTCTTATTCTTGTTGGTTGAATGTGCAGGATTAATTGGTTCAATTCATTGCATATTTTCTGATGGTCATGTTCCTAATCTGTGTCAAGTTTCTAAACCAACTAGCATTTAAAAGTGAGAAGCAATAATGTGTGTTGTTATCACTGTTAGCCACTAACAGAGAAAATGTTTGAAAATAGATCATTGAGTCATGAATGGTTTGGGTTGGAAGGGACCCAACCCCTCTGCCAGGGACAGGGACACCCTTCACTAGACAGGTTGCTCAGAGCTCCTTCCAGTCTAGCCTCCAACACTTCCAGGTGTTTTCACATGTGCCTTTTTTCCGTCTTCTAAAGAACTTTTATTGACACCCATGGAAAGCATGAGATCATATTAGTGTATATATAAATTTAGCTAGGCATCAAATGCTATAATTATTTATATTGGTCATGGGTTTTTTTTGGTTTTTTTTTCCCCACACAAAAAAAGAAGGGTGCAATAAGCAGGGTCATTTGTGGGTTTGTTTTTGCTCAGTGAGTATATACCATAGGCTTTATAATTTAATGTGTTAACAGAGATATAAAAACTTTTTGAAACCTTGTTGCTTTAGTCACTGGTTCAGGAGGAAGAGGTAGGTGCTGGTAACAGCAGGAAGGTGCAGAGGCTGCTGCAAGGCACAGGAGGAGAGTGGCAAAGTCTTAGGAAGAAGGTTTCTGTGAGTGCAGAAGCATATAGAAACCTGGGATGCTAAAGTCACTAGGACTTTTTCATAAGCAGGTTTGGTTTGTAGTCTGTGACACATGGAAACATTGGGATAAACAGTTTTTGTGACAGACATTCATTTTAAACCAGTATTTTACACGAACAGACCTTTCTAAAAATACCTGAATACATATGGCTGAAGTAAAGAATGTAGTCAATATTTTATTGATTGTTGTGTTATTAATATGACTTTTAAATCAGTTACTCATTAGCTGAATCATGTGATCAATATTAGTATTTTCTTGGTTCTTGGTGAGTATTAAAGAAACATTGTCACATTCTATGTGCATGTCCTGACAAAATCCACTGTGTCAAATGGAATTTTTTCTCTTAATTTGAATAGACAGTCTCATCATTATGATGCATTTTCTCTTTTTTTTCAGTTTAGCACTGAAGTGTCTAACTCATTTACTCATGTAGATAGTCAATTATCTGTTTTGTCCCCAAGATCCTTATGACTGTAATAAACTTTATAATAAGGTTGCAATTCAGTCATAAGGATGATTATCTTATTGACCATAGAGCACTCATATGGATCATGCTCTCAGATCTGTGTGTTTGTATTTGTACAAGTCTGTGTTTCGTAAATATCATTCCTGTGACCTTGCCCCAGTCCTGCAGGCACCTCTTTTAATAGCTCCCTTTTGAAGTGATTTTGTGCATCTGAAGAAATACCTTGTTGCACATCTCTGAGCTAAAATAGCAATATTTTTGCTAGACATGCATGAAATTGCATGAAATTTAAACATTTGTGACCTTGGTTCTTGGCTGCTATTGCTGCACAGGTTGGGAAAATTAAACAGGATTCAGCTGGATCCTCATGAGAGGAGATTAATGGACAAATGGGATTTATCCATCACCCCTGCTTTTCCCTAGTCAAGTGGAGGATTTGGAGCAAAAGAAGGGAGAAACCTGAATAGCAAGCAAGTTGGAACTGAAGCCTGTCTTAGAAATTGCAGCAGGTAATTTCCTTGGGGAGGAGAGATGTTACTGGCAGAGGCCAGTATATTTTATATATATTTATATATATGTGTATATATATATATAGTCAAAATATGGAGTGGATTTCCAGATAAAACCACACTATCTGGTAGCAGCATAAGACTGGGCATTGAAATTGAGGATGAAAAGTTTGAACTCTAGTTTGAACTGATGGGTCCAACCTAATAATTTTTTGAACTGTAACCAAATTATATTTACCATTGATTCTAAGCCTGATCCCATTGCCCTCACTCATGTGTGTAGCCCTGCTCATTTCAAATACATGCAAGGTTTGCTTGTTCAATTAAGATATTACCAGCCAGTTCTGAACTTCCTTGACTCATACTTGGCCAGACTTTAATTAAAGTCCTAAACATTTTTTTTCCCCACAGTATGTATTTTAATTACTTTTGTCATGTTTTTAAGTTGAATAAAGCATCTGAAAATGCCTGCACTCATAGCAGGCACATCACAATGCTCCATTAGACATGTATTACCCAAATAACATGGAGAGAAACCTTTTCCTGGTAAGTTTAAGTTGCTGTGAGAGGAAAAAAGATGATGAAATTTGTACTTGTATTAAATTTGCACTTGTAAGCTATAATAGGAGGAAGTTTAATACAAGTGTGTAGCTGAATCTCTTAGATGATACTGCAGTTAATTTTTTTTTGTTTAGGTAGCAATTCATCTTTTAAATTAAATTTTGTTTTGTGTAGTGATATCTCTAGAGGAAATACACTGAACAGAAAAAATAAGAGCATTAGGCCACTTGGTGGTGTAATATGCAAAGGAAAAGCAATATATCATGTTCAAGTGAAGGAAATTTGCATAATAGACCATTTTTGTTTGCTTATTATCTGATTAAGCACAGTACAAGACATTACATGAATGGTTACTTTTTAAAGACCTTTAATTTCATGCAAGTAGTCAAGTAGATTTTGTAGGATAGATTCTGGGTTTAGCTCAGCTCTTTCTGAAGGCGTTTTCATTCGAGCTATTAATGGTCTGTTAGTTGGTTCACAAATCCTGATGCAGTTGTCTGTAGGAAATGTATAATTTAGAAATTGAGAGGGCCTCATTGGATCTGCAGTGTCCCCCCACTGTGTAACAGCTTTGGTTTTTGTTGGCTGGAGTCTGGTGTCCTTCACACTGCCAGCAGGTGCAGCAGCTTCTCCCCAGGTAGTTGTATTTTGTACACTGACGGAGGAGCTTGGGAGGAGCCGTGGTATTGCAGTGCTTTGGGGGTGGCTTGAGCTGCACAGGCTGTGACCAGAAGGCAGAGGGAATGGGCACCAAGAGCCCTGTACTCTCCTGCAAATGCAGGTGAAACACATGGGCGCTTTGCATGGAGCACCTAACGGGAGGGTAATGTGTGCAAGGGCAGATTGGTGGGGCCTATTTATATTTCTCCATGCAACAAGAAGAGAAGGTCCAGCCTTCTGTCACTTTTAGTTTAAACTTCTTTAAGGGAGATGTTTGAGCTCAGCAGGATGCCACAGGGTCTGCAGAACAGTGTGTGCAGAGACTAAATTTTATATTGTATGCACTAGTGTTCATGTCAAGGGAGAAAAATGAAGATAAAAGAATCAGTATAAGGCTGCTCTGAAAGTTCTAGAAGAAGTAAACAATTTCTGTGCTAAGTAGGGTCCACTGAGGAATGCCAGTGTTAGTCAAACTATTGTTCTGAAGCAGTAATCAGAATTTTCATTTTGAAGGGAGAGAAAAAATGAGGGAAAAAAGGAGGAAGTTTCCATTCCTGTTTGACAGAAACATCAAACTAGCAGTTAAGTTTTATTTTCAGATTGAGGAAGGAAAAAATAAAGATGTTTTGACTGGTATTTGGCTTGAGTTGGGTTTGGCTTTTTAGTCTACAGCCTAGAAAGAAATAAAAATTAAGAACAACTTCAGCGTGGGCTGTTCAGATTAAATTGAAGATCTGATGTAGCTTTCTCCTTGATGATTGTACCATATTTAGGTACTGAAAGAAGTAGCAGTTCTCGTGTTAAGTAGTAGTAGTTGCTAATGTTAAGAACAAGCAACCAGGGTAGTGTCCCAATGGGTACTAACGTACTTGGGACCTTGGCTTAGGTTTTGCTTCATTTCCTTGGCAATCCAGGATGTGTAGTAGAAGTGAGACCTTCACATGTTGGCTGTAAGGAGGAGCTTACTCTTTAAATTGGTACAGGGTATACTCTGGTACTTCACAAGACAGACAACACCAGTGATGGTTATCTGTTGCTATAATGCTTGTTCTTACAGATAATGACATCCTGGATCATGTTCTCCTGGAGTACCTTCAGCACTCCACAGATTTTTGCATAAATTAGACCTGGAATATTTTTAACTTTCCTACCACAAGCCTGGTGGCAGATAATTGATCTTCTTATGTTACACATATTGCCTGCTGAAACTTCCAAGTGGTACTGATGACCAAAGATGTAGTGTGGATGGGAACTCACAATTTGTAACATGAGTCTATAGCTCCTGTGATATGTTTTGCAATTTTGTTCTCCGAGTGAAAGCTTGGAGAAGAGCAGCATAAACAGAGTGTACTGTAAGGTCACTTGACCCTTTTGATTACTGATTACATGTAACCAAAATAATATTATTTCAATATCCAGATGTTTAGGACCTGATGCAAACCATGAATCTCCTAGAAATTACTAAGAACTTTTGGTTTAAGCTTCTGTGGTTTTTTTTTTTTGGTATTTTGGGGTTTTTTTCTTCATTCTAAACCCATTTGGTAGAATACAGTCTTTAGAAAAGATTGGCTGGGGTCAGAAAGTGACAGTTCCAGAGAAAATGAAATTGAATGAAAACTGTGAGAGATTTGTCTGGCTAGGTTGATTTACTAGAACTCTGAACCAATTCTAGTTCTTTCGAAGTCTTTGCGAATAACTAGCCTCATATGGAACGAGAGGGGAGGTGGATGCAATCTGTGAGGAGGAACATGGCTCCACTGTAGCCTTTTATGCTTCTGTTTGTTATACTGCACTTCTATTGAGAGGGTTTGCTGAAAAAATGTACCAAATGACAGCTATATGATCAATCTTTTCACCTTTAAGGAAAAAAACCCTCATTTCCTTAAGGGAGATGGGGGAGGAGTTTAAGGGTTTAAGCATGTAGCTGTTCAGATAGAGTCTGTTTGGTTAGACCAAAATTCCTTATGTCATTGCTCATTAATGTTGTTGTAGCAAGTGTTTATGCATGAGTGTCCGAGAAGAACTGGATGTGATCAATTCAAAATGGCCTTGTCACACTGTATGAGGTATTCACTCTGAGATATATATGGAAATGCATGTTTTATAATTTATTCTGACAGGGTATTCACATTGCTGCTTTAAGTATTTCTCCAGATCTTTTCACAGTAGATGATCAATTAGTGCTTTACTTGTTCTTTCTATTAATTTAAAACATGGAAATGACAATATGGCCACTTCTTGTAGGACTTTTGTGTATCCTGTGAAATGAAATCAATCAGGTCAGTGATCTGTCTGGTTCTGTCACCAACAGGTTCTTAGAGAGCTGCCTCTTGCTGCAGTGTCTTCCTTCTCCCCACTCTGGTGGAAGGTTAACTGAACAACAGCCCTCTGGAGACCCCAGGGCAAGAATCAGAATCTGATCCTGGAACTGAAATGGGCTTTTAATGTAGGTTTACTCTTCCTTCCCTTCTGTGGTCATCGTGTCTCCAAAGGAGAGTACGAATTCCAAAAATTGCTTAACATGTTATGAAAGTTTCATGCAGTTGCTTTAGGCAACTTAAATGTGTGGTGGTGTGGTCAGGTCTGGACGTTACATCCCAATGTTGAGCATTTATTTCTTGAAGGACTTTGCTTGCATGCTGAGGATGAAATGATCCACTGGTGTCTGAAATTTTAAGCTCATGTTTCGGTTTTCACCATATCTCATGTTAGGTAGTTCCACAGGCTGATTGGACAAGATGATTTTTTCAGATTTATTAGGGTTTTATACTTTCTGTCCATTTCATTCATGTCCTTGTTTCTCTATACAGGAAAGGCTGAATTTCAGTCATCGTTGTGCTCATGCCAAATTTTCTTGGAAAAGCAAAGCTGATTTTGTTTAACCTTAGAGCAAGCTAGCCAGTGTTTTTACCCTAAAACCAATGTATTTTTAGTCATATAACTTCTTGCCTTCAATGCTTTTTGTTTTGTTTCTTTGTTTTTTAAAGGAACAATTCTTCATCTTTGTTAATGCAGATTGTAAGGTGAAAGTGTGCATTCCAGAGAGTAAATTCACAGAAAGTGGAAGCATCCAACTTGTTTTAAGGTAATATGATTATTCTAGTGGATAAAGTCAAACTTGTTACGTTTTGAATGCTTTGTATATCTATCCTTTTTTCTCTTAAACATTGTCTATATTGACTTGTCTGAACATCAGAGGTATTTCTAAATGTGATTTCTGATCCCAAGCTACTCCTAAATACTCTTCTTCATAGGAAGCAGTTCAGGAAGAAGTTCTACCCATATCTTAGGTGGCACTTTCAGAATCCTTGCTGGACCAGCAATATTGCTGTGTTTTAGATAATCTGTAATGGGCAAATGTTTTTCTGCTTCTTGTAGAACCTGTTTCTCATTTTGCAAGTGGATGGTAGGTAAAGAGGGCAATGCAACCAGAAAAATCATTTCATATTTTTGTTTGATTTAATTAGAGGAATAAATATAAGGGTCACAGTTATTCAACTGAAACCTTATATTTATTGTTGCCTACCAGAATTTGTGCATTATAGTACAGAGCAACACTTCACAGTTGCTGAGTTCCACTGGAGATGAAGTGATAATCTCTGGCTGTAAATTGTAAATTGCTGTGGGATAAAAGGTACTGCATAAATGTAAATCGTTACCTTATTAAATGCAAGTGTAGCATAACATGGTTTTCAAATTACTAATGAGTATTTCTTTGCAAGTCTGATCTCTTTTTAAAGATAAAATAGCACTAGGTTTATTTAATCAACCTAAAATGTTCTTATCTAGCACATTGTAATACTTATTTTTATTGCTATAAACAAACATTATTGAGAAGAATTGCAGGATAAAATAAGAGAAAGTTTACAGTGTTTTTCTTAGACTTAATGTTTTGATTGCCAGTCAGGTTGCTTATTTTTTGTTTAAATTAAAATCAATATCTTATGGTAGTATTTACTGAAACAATTTTTTTTTTTTGGTCTTGTAGCTGTTTTTAACAAAATACAGAAGTCAAAATGTCATAGGATCTATTCTGGATGTACAAAATGATTAAAGATGTTAACATCAAAAGCACTCTGATTGTTTGGGGATATTTAACTGCAGTACTGATGAATGCCATTTTAACATATCTGTGTATAATTTGTATTACTTCATTTTCTTCCTCCCATTTATATGTTTGGATTTACTAGAGTGAAGGAAGAAAAGTTAACAAGACTATAATTTAAATGAGAGTTTTCACCAGTAGGTTGCAAGATCATTAAATTCTTATCAGCCTAATTGTGTTTTTTGGAAAGTGCTAGGATCTCAGTTCTACCCAACTCAATTTACCACTCATCTGAGCACCCGTAAGAAGATAAGTATGTTTACATACCAATGACTGAAAATTGACAGATAATATGCTTAAAATTATTTTGTTTCAGGGACTTACTTTATTCAGGGAAGAAATGGATGAATATAGCAAGGTTTTAAGGAGAAATTGCTTAGGAAGAAGGGCAATAGCTAAGCATGTCCTGGTCCATGGAGCGAATGGGGACAAAACTCACAGATAATTGGGAAATTTGGAGTTCTGTTGACAATTGTGGAAAAACCATCAAGAAAAGCTTGATGAGGAAGGGCATGACAAAATAGAAAAAAAATCCATAAGCCTTAAATTATGATGCAAGAGGTGTTGCCACAACATGTAAAAGCTAATTTTTATTGGACAATGAACCTGTAGCAGGTCCAGCATGGTTTCACTTTGTGCTGAACTACACTTGGTTCGTAATATGTAGTTAGATATTTTTAAGAACACTAGATGATGTATATAAAATATGAGAGTTTTATGCATGTGCATTTTAGCAAGTCTAATTTCACTCTCAGAGCATGTTCACATCAGGTAAACACTGTCATTCTGTGTTTTGATTTGATTCATTATTATTCTGACATAATTTGGGATGTAAAACATGGGAAGGGAATAATGCTGGTACAGGAGTAGGTAATATGGTGAAAACAAAAAGATTTTCCAGAGGTGTATTGCTAAGCCAACCTCATGGCCAAAAAGGAGCAGAAATCAGTAGCTTTGTGCTTGGTGTGCGTACACGTAGATGAGACAAGGTGAAGACAGATTAACTATCTGTAAAGATCTGTACTGAAATGGTGTTTTGGTCTTGTGTTGGTGCATCTAACAGAGCAGCAATGGAGACAGAAATGATGTGGGCACTGTTAACTTACAGTCTCTGCAGAGCTTTTTGTTGGTCTGTGTTGCAATCACGTTTTTGGTTTACTGTATCACCACAGTAACATTAGGAGCCACTCTACTTAAGATTTACAAAAGCTTCTATTTTAACAGCTTTCTGCCTTGTCCCCTGGTGGTCAACTACAAACTGCCATGGTGCCTTGGGAATAAGCAGAGTACAGAGGAGTACAGACAAAACTAATAATAGTTAATTTAGAAACTCTCCTCCCAGCTCAGGATAGCTGCTAGGCCTGACTTTAAGAGTCAGGGTTCAGAATTCAAGTGCAGAATTGTAAATGCAATGTTGGCTGTGATATTTGCTCTTACTTTGCTGGGGTAGGAGGAGAAAGGAGTATGTGCAATTTTGTTGTGCAATTTTTGAGATTTCTTGCATGAACTTCTTAATGGTTTTCATATACTAGAATATTTAATGGTATTTCCTACATACAGTTTAGCTATTTTCATTTGTACTTTTATATAGTATAAAATAAGGATGAAGTTAGTATAGGCAGTAGTCCATTAAGTCCATTAGGATGCTCCATATTTAATTAGTTTTGCCAAGGAGTGGTGGAATGAGGAGTTGAGGTCTGAGCTAAGGCACAGAAGCCCACTATGGACAGGGAGATAGGGCAGGATAGAACATCTCCAATTACACAGGTGGCTTGTCTTAAACACACATTATATGTTGGGGCTGCAGGGCTGTTGGGAAAAAACAATTAAAGGACAGGTAGAGTCTAACCCCAAATGTCACCTAAACCTGTAGCTACACTGATTTTTTTCCTCCCTCTGATCTCAAAAACTCTTTATTTTATAACAAGTATTACACCATGTTGCCTCTTCATTATTTTTGTTTTCTTTCATCTCTTGCTGAGTGTATTAATTTATTTTAGATTGTTGCTCAGTACATGATCTTGAAAGATGTATAATACTAAATATAAACAAAAAGTAACAGCCTGTTCTGTGAAATGATAATATCTGCTAAAAACTGAAGAATGTGAAGTAGAACAGCTTTATTCTACTTGATATGAAATTATTTTCTGCTTTTACTACAGTTTCCCATGTAAGCAAACACAGAAATAATGCAGAAAAAACTGCTAGGCAGATAAATCACCATTTCTTGTTTTATCCTGTTCTTTGGATATATAAAGATTATGTAAGGCTCTGGTCTTTAAAACTAACATGCAGATGTCCTACAGGCTTGTTGATGCCTGACTCAACAGTGCCTGAACACCTTTTTACCTGCCTGGAGGTGTCATGGTGTATTTCACTGAAGTGATTAAAATAATCCTTATTTTGTGAAAAAAGTGTAACTCATAAAGCGAGTCTGAGCATTTATTAAGGATGAAGATATCATGAAGCAAACAGCTTTCTTGAAAGGGAGACAATATTTATTTACCTTAGGCTGTCTTGGTCCTGTCAATATCGCTGTATTAAAGCATTTCGCAGAAGTACAGCACTTCCTTAGCACAATGACGTATTGAATTGTCTCCCCAGGCGATTGCAGACTGTCAGAACTTTATCATTCTATCAAGGATGCTTATTTATACATCTCACAAACTGATTAAAAAAACCAGAGTAGTTGTTTTTCCAGAGTAAATTTGGAATTGAAATCCAGATGATAGTCCGAGTATTTTCACCTGGTTTACAGAGGTGAATAATTGCCTTGAATATGCTTCAAGTACATTTCATTTTTTAGGGAAGGAGTTGTATGGGCTATTCTTAAATGTTGACGATATTTTTTTCTTCAACTCTTTGGCAGGCATTCACTGACAGAGCTCTGCCTGTCTTGCTGTATAGGCCAGCTAGATACCTGGAGCTTTTACATATATAACCAAAGAGAAAAGCACGTGGCTTAATTTGGCTAAGTTAGGGAGTAAGAGTGTAAATGTGATGACGTCTTTTAGCCAACAGACAGCTGATTAAACCTGTTCAGTTAGAGTCTGAAAGACTCTGTTAATAGATTACAAACCTCTTTGTATTAGAAACAGCACTGACCATAGGCTTTCTGTTATTTTCCTTATACTAAGAAAGCTTATTCTATGAATATGAAATTCCAGGCACTTTGCAGCAAGGATGAGCTCCTGTTTTTGTTATGCCACCATCTTGGCTATCACATAAAAGGACTGAGATTATGTTTTACGAAGGTTAAAAATGCTTGAATCCTTGTCAGTCTTGGTGGTTGGGGATTTCGCAGCCCACATCAACATGTTCTAGAGATCACAAGTTAATAGAAATACTTGCTGATCAGCAAGAGAGAAGAACAAAACAGATAGGATAGATGGTTTCTCCTCAGGAATGCTATAGTTCATAAACAGTCAAATGCTTCCTCCTTGGAAGAGTATAGCTTAGCCCACAAGAGAAAAAAGGCTATTTCACTCTTTTACAGTTAATTGTTAGCACAACTCCTGGAGTATTTTAGACAAAATTCGATCAAAACTCAATTTTGTTCTAGAAACTGAGTTACTTTAGGATTGCTTCAGTGCAAACAACAGAAGAATTTGAGCTCTCAGTTGGCTTTCATTATAAATAATTCTGAGTTCTGTGCTGTAGCCTTCATTTGCCACAGAGTAATACAGAGCTTCAGCTACTGAAAGTTCACAAGAAGTAAGATGAACATGTATTTTGTATCAGCTGTGAGAATATGCTGTTAGAGTGGCACCTGTGCAATCAGTAAGTTAACAGCAGAATCCCGTTTATTGTTTACTTCACAAGGAAGGCCAAACCTGAGGCACTGCAACCACACTTCTGAATGATTTGTGCTGTTCACTTCCAAATCCATCTGCATAAATATGCTTCCTTGCAGAATTTAGATGAATAGAAATGCCTCCTCTTTGGCTTTATTAATGTAATTTATTTTTAATAGAGGGGAAAATTGAAATAAGTTCTTTATGTGAAGTCTGTTGAGGAAAGGAATCTGGGGAAAAAAAACTTAAAAGTTAATTTTTTTTTAATCTTGAAATCTTGTGCTTAGTAAGTGTTTAAAAATTTCTGGCAGTCCTGTTAGTAAAAATAATTATTCACAGCCTTCTGGGTGTTGTGGATCTTTTCATTTTATATGTTCAAAAGAAAGGGGGATTCTTCCAAATCCTCAAATGTACAAAAGTACATTAATTTCATTTTCATCACATTTCTTCGTTGCATTAGATTTGCATGGATTTTTAACCCAGAGATTTAGCAATAGTGTGGGAAGACAAGTTCCTTCCCCAACTTTTTAAATTTTTTTTTTTTTGCAGGGGGGCATTTTGGGTCATTTTAGATGAAAGAGACTTCAATTCATGCTGGTTGGTTTCCTGGTTCAGTTTTTGGTTGTTCTCTAGAGGACACACAAAAGAGAAAACTTGTTGGCACTATATTGGACCTCTGGTTATATTGTTCTATATTGTTGTGTTGCTTTTCATTTTAGCACAGATTGTAGTTAATACTTTTGTGTAACATCAGCTTTTCTTGTCAGGTTAGTCCTACCGATTATCCTTTTGGGTGGAAGGATATTTATTAGAGGGAACTGTCTATGTAGAACTCTGCTGGTCAATGTAACTGGAAGTGATGGATCTTGTCTGTTGGACCAGGAGAATGTGGTTCCCTAAGAACACAAAAGACTCATACAATTTGTCTAAATGCAAGATAACACTGCAGTTTAGAAGAACAGTTCCAGGTGCTCCAAAAGTTTCATGATGCAGAGGCTATAAGGATGCCCACCAAACAAGGATTTTTGTGATGAGGCCGTTGTCTTAGAGCTCAACGTAATGTAAAGGCACAGGAGGGAAAATTGGGCAGTGTTTGCAGAAAAGGGAAGTTCTTGTAAATTCCACTGCTAGTGAGTAGACCCTAAAATATCTGACTTACTAGAGTGAACAAATTATATCTTTTGGATAAAAGAGTTTTCTTGAAGGAAAATACTAAAGTGACCTCTCAGTGTGAATCCAGTGTTACATCTACTGCATGTTCTATGGCAAATCACATTACTCTTTTAAAATAAATTATCTAAATGCATTAGAACATGTAGATGTTGTTGGCAATTTACATGAGTACTTAAGAAGAACATATTCTAAAACAGAGATGTAGAACTTTCTGGTGTCCATAGCAAATTTGGTCATATCCCTTCTTCCCTATTTATTTTTAGCCAAATGTAGATTTATGTTTCACTGTCCTTTACTATTCATACAACCATTTGCTAGATATTTAACGATGGGTCTGTTACTCTGGGAGTGGCTGGTACACTGAGTATTCTTGATGACAACTGGTACTTTATAAATGCAGGCTATTAATAGCCAAAGAGCTTTATTACTTGTTCAGAGTTTTACAGATTGTTTCTGCTAAGAGATTTTCATGTGGGAAGACACATGAAAGCAGTTCCTTTGTCACAGACAATACCTATAGTACTGCTTATCTAAACATGGATGGGATCAAACGACAGCAAATAATTTCTTGGCTTGTAGCTCCTAGTCCTTTGTTCCAGAGTGCACTTGCTCTCCTACTTTCTTGCAGGGATGTATTACCATGCCTTTCTTCCTGTGCCCTTGACTTTCCAGCTGCCTACTTTTTTTTTTTTTTTTTTTTTTTTGCCTCTGGCTGCTTCAAGTTGCCTTTATATAGTTGGATGTGACTGCCAAAAATCTTCAGGCTGATTTTAGCATTCAAACGTGAAGGAAAACCTCCACCTGGCCCAACTCCTAGAACTTTAAGGCTGTTGGGAATGGTGGGTGCCTTCCTCGGCTGTGACCATAAAAAAAGGCCATTGAGCTTTTCTCATAATGTCACATGTCTCCAGAACCTGCCAGCCTGCAGACAGTTTAGAAGACCACCACTAAGTCAAACTGTCCCCCCACCCCAGAGAGCTGGCTGATCTTCAGTAAAACAACAATTTATCCATGAGGCCATTGAAGACCTCAAATGCCTGTTCATGCACCTAAGGACCTTGGGAAGATGACTAGGAGGCTTTTGTGCTATCTCCTTTTGGACTCATTTTATTTGAGCATAATATTCAGCATTTAGGTCAGCATTGATTCTCAGGAATGCTGAGATTTGGATATAAATACAAGGATATCTGACATGATTTCAAATTTGATAATGTAGGAACTACTGCTTCTAAGTGGAATTGAAGTTCTATATTTCATGGTCTTATTTCACAGTCAGATGCACATTTTCTTAGTCGTTGGGAGAATATACTTTTTGGATCTATATTCACACACTATCATCTAGAATTCACAATTTCTTATTCTTTGTGATTATCAGACCAAACTAGCAGCATGTTGGATCTCATCTTCATGTGAAAACTCTCAGATATTTTTTTTATGGACTTTGATATCCCTATTGTTTTGCTTCAGTTAACATTAGAATATAACAATTAAAAGATTGTCTGTCTGATATGTGCTCTGGTAGCTGCTTTGTCACTATGTAAGTCAAGGGCTCATTGTGCTAGGTGTTATGATTACCCACAGAAAGATGGTCCTTATCCAAAATATCCTGCCATCTAAATACAAACCAGAGTGGAGCTACAACTTTTTATATTTTGTGATGCTATTGCTCAGAATATTTCCCTGTACCTTTACCTAACTGTATTTTCAGTGACGCAAAATGTGATTTACATCAGCTCCCATTAGAAATCTAAACCTTTTGAATCTTAGATGGCTTTATTTGTCCATAGATTTGTGCTTGTGTGATCTGTCATGTGCCTGGGTTAAAAATAAATGAAATTCAGAGTAAATAAAAAGTGCAGCACTGCATGGGGTTGCTGTTGTGTTTATGTGCAGTGGGACAGGTGCTTTCAGGGACCATCAGTTCCCTGAGACTGTCACTGTGCTCAGCAGATCCAGTATTTCTGAGGAGTAATTAATATGTTCACTTTGTACTTATTCAGATTAAAGAGTTCAGAGTGATGGGACAGAACCTTGTTGAGGTAGACTGGGATTGAGCTGCAATTCTGATGGTGTTACAGTGTTTACCAGCCAATGACTTGGTGTCTCCTTTCTTAGATGTTTCTGGGAGAACAAAATTGTGTTGGCATTTTATTTACATTGTTCATATTCTTTTAGAATATCGTATATTAGCCTTTTTTTGGATGTGATTCCTCTGAGGTAATTTGAACCATTATTGTAATTAGTTAATTATTTTGGAGTTTGTGTTGAAATTTTTTCTCTCTCCTCAGTGCTAATTATTGATGCTTTAATCCTAGATATTATACACTGCACAGTGAAGCTGTCATTGAAAAATTTTTTCATGTAATGAAGAAAAGAATGAAGGTCTAGTGAGATATGAGTATTTAATGATGGGAGAGTGTTGCAATTCAGATAAAAATAACGGGTGATTTAATGGACATGAGAAGTGAATATTGTCTCATTTATGTATTTGCTATCATATAAGCCAGTAAAAATACTGGCTTTAAAAAACAGAGGGTAATTTTTACAAAATAAGTGGAAAGTATGTGCATAGTCAGTAATTGCTATTCTCATCATAGCAGCAAAGTTAAAATATGTAGTATTACTTTGGGGATGATGTTTTGGATGAAAGAGTGCTGTGTTTCAAGGCTAGCAGAAAGTATGATTAATGCTCTAGAAATGAAGTATTTTTGATGTTTTTATGTGTGGAGTTACTGCCATACCACTATAAAGACTTGGTCCTGAGTTGTAAATGAGCTTGAGCTCTACAGTTCCATGTATGAAATCCTTAAAGGTCATGTCCTTTTCAGAAGTTTTATTTCTGACAGTAATGGAGCAGAAATAGCTTCCTATTTCAAGTCTTTCTAGCAGAGGCAAATGCTGGATGCAAATGCAGCTGGGTTCTGTAGCAGTTCTGTTTTCACTGACACACTCTGTTCTGGGGTACTTGCGTGTTTGCTTCCTGATGCCTGCCCTGTTTAGTTGCTGGTTTACAATTGCTGCCCCAGCTACTTACAAGCAGGTGGCCATTTACAGCTGATGTGGAGAAATTACAAATGAAGTTTCAGTTTAAGCAGTGGTCTTTTATGAAGTATTCTGCTGGTTTCCGGGTTTCTTCCCTTCGGAGAAAATGATGGTGGAATCATTGAACAGCATTAACCTTCTATCTAAAAGGAGGAGTCACACTTTGAGCTAGTTTGTAAAGGAAGGCTTCTAGTGCAGTGAGGTTCTGATGAAGTCAGTATGTGAGGTGATGCAGAGGTAAAAGATTTGCAATCCAAAAGCACAAGATAGAAAACAGATGATAATGACACCGTCATTATCATAAATGAAATGAAAGAAGTGGTCAAATTGGAGGGTTTTATGAGAGAAAGCAAGAACAGGAATGAAGTTAGGGACAGAAGACCGGTGGAGCATGACTTTGGACTGGAAGCAAGGCCATGCTTAACTACCTGAGATGATGTGGTACAGAAAGTTGACTTGATCATTTCTTGTTCTTAGTGATTTTTTTTTCCTCTGAGAAGCTGTTGTGAATAACTATACATTTGGCAATTACACTATTTGTTTGGAGAGATGACAGTGATATTTCATAGTGATATCTTCCCATTTTTATCAAACTTTAAAAAAATCACATTTAATGCTGAAAATGAAGTGGGTAGCAATTGAAAAGAAATATTCTTGAAAGATACAAGACATTCAGGACACCAGATGAGAACAGTGGTGTATAGCAATCTTTCTTTTTTCCTGTGAAAGATGTTGGAAATCTTCACCACAGTGGGGTAGTTCAAAGTCCCAGTTTATAAAGCTATTGTTTGCAATGCAAATGTGGAAACCAACCTTGTCAGTTTTCACTCCTGTTCTGCTCTGCAGCGTAGAATCCAGGAGAGCTTTGGAAACCCATAGCTAACATTGTAATGGTGTATGGCTTTACCACAGTGTGAATTCCTTTTAATGTCAGTTTCTCTATGGGAGATTAGCCACCACAGATGTCACAGATCCTGGGAATATCTTCCATGATAAAAAAAGGAAAGCTGGCATCTCAACTGTCATTTAATAATCTACAGACTCGTTAATTTATGTTTTATGATATTTGATACCTACAGATACAACAAACCTGTTCTTCAAGTGCTTGCTGGTTTGATTGCAAAATGTGTATTAATTTATGTTCTTGTAGAACAGTTAGATTATAAAATGCCATGTTGTCTTTGCTTTGAATTTTTTAACATACCAGTGGACAAATCAGGAGTGCTGATTTTCCCATTATATATGTGTGTCTATATAATTGCATATATATGCAAGCCTCTTTAACTAATAACTTCTCCCTGCCTTTTCTCTTTTTGCCCTGTGTAATGTTAGTCTAAAATGCTGGTTAAGGTCAAAACAAGTTTATGCCAGTTAAAAACAGCCATGTGGAAAGTTCCCGCACTGAGCCCCATAAGCTATGAGGGAGGAATTTATAGCCTCGCAATGCTCCCAGTGCTTCTCTTTAATTAACTACCCTAAGCATCCTAAAATTCTCAACAGCAATCTGCCTGACAACAGGGAACCCTCTAGATCTGTATATAGTAGTAATCACTGTGCCCAACAGTATCCTATATAGATGAGTATATCAGGTGTTCTGTGACCTCCCAGCAAACTGTCACACTTCTTTGTTCTGCATTGAAGATGTGAAAAATAAGTTGGTTCAATTGTTTTGCTGTTATTTAAGGGAAGCATATCCCACGTTCTACTTTACTAATTTTACTTGTAGAAGCGTGTTTGTTTCTCTGGTTTTAAGAAACTGTCAAAAAGACAGAATTCCACAATCCTTTTGGGAGTGTAAACACATGTATTTCTCTTTTATGAAATGTTTCTCTTTTCTACTGAGTTTCCATTTTCTTGCTTCAAAAGAAGGACACTTAGATGTCCTCTGGAGGAAGAGAGACAAGTGTGTCAGTATTTGATCCTGTCAAAAAGGAGGTGCTCAAGATCAGTGATTTGGCTTTTTTATATCTGTTCTTTTATTATAAATGACGGGTTCTTGTTCTCCATGTATTGCTGCCTACAAACTTTATCAGTGTTTATGTGTTTTCTTCTTTGTCAGTGTTGAAAACATGAAAAATCACTGACCACAGATTCATCTCATCTTAATAATGACTCAGTTTTTAATTCACTTGTTTGTCTGTGTTGTTCTAATTAGTTGGAATTAATAACAGTTATTCATCAAAAACCTTACAATTCAACAAAATTCAACAAAATTCAACCTTCAACAAAAACCTTACAAAAACCTTACAAAGCAGTTGAAGTGCTTTATGTCTGTGCCTCCCACCTTCATCAACCAAGTTTTCATTAAAAAAAGAGACTAAGTAAATCTCATGTCACCTTTATGATTTCTTCCAAGCTGCCTTTGATAAGGAGATATTTATGCCCCGTAAACATCTAAAAATTTTCTTCCTTCAAATTTTTAAAATTCTGGTAAAAGCCCTTTTGTTATAACTACAAAATTATTATTAGGCATAAGGTAGTGTTATACAGATGTCACTGATTTTTATAATGATTTGTATGCAGGGACTTAAGTGTATTGTGGATATGTCCAAATTGACTGGCCTGGGACATTAACTCCACCACAGAACTTAGGGGAAGCTGTAGCACTTGCTGAGATTTTAAGTAAATATTTTCAGGGTTAACTTGCACTGTGCTTTGTGCTGGTACGTTACCTGCTTCCAAACTAACCAATTTAGAGCAACGTTGGGTGTAATTGCAGAGATGGTATTAGGAATGTGTCTGAAGGGTGTAAGGTTTTGGGGACAGTTACAAAAAGGTACAAAAAAATTAAAGCTCCTTGATAATTGAAATCCTAATGTGTGGTTACTACAGCGCTAGTAAAAATAATGACATTTACTTCTATGAAATGATGTTACCATCTTTGGTTCCAAGTTTCAGTTTTCTCACTGTCAGAGGTAAGTACTGATCAATTCACTATTGTGGAAAAAATGCCTGGAAATAATATGGCCTTTGGAAGATTTAGGTATATGGCTTTTCATCTCATTGGGTGAGACAATGTTTTTTGTTTAAAGAAACAGGTAGACAGCAGTGTCTGAGTTACAATTCATGTTACTTTAAAATCTTTGTCTTGTTAGCTTGTATTTCTTGCCTTTTGAAGATAAATCTCAAGTAATCTGCTTATTTCTTCTTTTACCTCTCTGCTGACCCTGTCATTACAATGATGAACCCCCTGATGTATCTGTTACCTTTTTTGATACTGGCCAGAGAATGGGTCAAGGTCCCAGGTGGGGATGGAATCACAGAATCATAAACCATCTCAGTTTGGAAGTGACCCAAAAGGATCATCAAGTCCAACTCTGCTCCTTACAGGACTACCTAAATATGTATGAGGGAATTTCTGAAGCTACAAAGGCAGTTAGACATCTGACTGAAAATCAGTATTAACTGAATACTTCACTCCCTTTCTACCTTTGAAAATCTCACTGTATAATAATATTTCCCTCTGGAGCTGTCTGAATAAGAAAGATAACAGATGTCTATGTATTGTGATTGCTTACCCAAGACATTGCTGTGTAAATCTGGTAAGTGAGGATCAAGATACTTTGTGATAAGCTGTACCATGTCAAAACAGTGGCTAAATCTTTTCACTGAAGTGGTGATTAGGAAATTTATATTTAATCCAAATAGTCCCCAAGTGCCACTACAAAGAAGTAAGACTTAATTGCATTATTGTTTGTGACATATATTGTATGCAGTACAAGTTAGAATAATATGCATTATATAAAGATTTTCAGTATCAGCTTCATTAATTGAGAGTTGAAAAATTCTAGTGTATTAACATGCTAAATACATTTCTGCATTCTGAATTTCCATATACTTTGACTTAACAGTGGCTCTAACAAGGGTGGCATTAATAGAAAGACTGTTTAGCTGGTTTCCAAACATCCAAGTGCATACAACCACTTTTTCTGCTTACTTCAACAAAGAAG
>VZTH01000139.1:176132-197217 GCA_013397815.1 Aleadryas rufinucha
ATCCTTGTTGAAGTAAGCCAGCAACTTTCATAATGTGCACTGAAAGACCCAGGGATCCTCCGGACTTTTAATCATATAATCAAAAATTATGCCATATAGCACAGGAGTTTGATTCAGGATTTCACAAGTGTCTTTTTGGTTGGCATCTGTGAATGTTTGGGTTCTGCAATCCTTTAGAATTGATCTTTAGTACTTAGCGTAGATACAGAAATATAAATCCCTGATGACAGTGCCATTTGCATGTAGATAACAGTGTAAAATTAATCTAAGCACTTCAGTAATGCTAGGCCAGCTGGATTCAATAAACCTAACTATAACCTTCTATTTGAGTTCCCAAAAAACCAATTCTATGGCCAAAGATAGTTATTAGATATAAGGCTTTATAGCTCTTACATTAGATTTATATATAAATACATCTATGTATCACACACACACATATATATGTATATAAGAAAGTAAGATGATTTTTCCAGACATAAGTATGTATTGCATTGCAGTAGACTGTGGTACTGATGCTGAGTGGATATCCTGCAATGCAGAAATGCAGAATTTGAGCTGTGGATTCTGTAGAATAAGCTGAGATGTATTCTGATAATGATCAAACTATTCTGAGGATGTAGAAATAATTATAAAATGGTATTATTTTCACATACATAATTTATTCAACTATGATCTAATCACAGTTATAATTCATTAAATTTGTCAACTTTCAACCTATACATTTTTTGCTAAGATTTCTGCATTCATACTTTCTTATTGTTTTCTTTAAAGAAAGACATAAAATTACTTGTCTTTCTCATAAGTCAGTGAAAAGAGCTCACAAAGATTTTGTAAAAGGAAAAATAATACAATCACATTTTTCACATGTGACTTTTCAAAAGTATCATAAAGAAGGCTTTATTCACAATAAGGCAAATAGATGTTAATTGTTTATACTGTTGCAGTAATGGATAATTGTTACAGAAGCAGCTTCTTACCTGAAATAAATACACCAAAAATGTGTTTAAATTCTACTCATGGAAATCCATTTGAACAGATGGTAGAGATTCCTATAAATGCCTGGCCAGCTGTATTTCCAGTAAAGATGGCTTTCTTCCCCACTACAGAAGGGATTGGAAATCCCTGATGCCAAGAGATGCATTAGTAGAGTCTTGCATTCAGGCTGCAGGATCCTGCCGAGGCAGCCCTGTTGTCTTGGGAATCCAAGCTAATGTATTTTTATGTGATAGTACCATATAGTTACAGCACATCATTTAAGACCAGCTTTGGCATCTCTAGCATGGGCTGTGTTCCTTGTTCAAGGGTTGTCCTGCAGTAAGGTAACTATACTTTTTGGAAAAGCAGAGATAGGGATCCCAGGAGTCTTTATTTCTGTCACCCTTTCCTTTGTCCTTTGCTATTGAAGGTAACATATAATAGAGATGGGCTTCCTATTGAGTGTTGTTGCAAGGAGCACTCCTCTAGCTCAGGGTTCAAGTCAGAAGCTGTGGACCCATGTATCCTTACTTCTCTGGAGTAGTTTAGTATGTTCCAGTGTTGGGATTTAAATGAAGGACACAGGAAAGATCCTACATCTCAGCAGAGGCTGGAGTTAAAAATGACATCATTAAATTTTTTGCCATGATGATTTTTGGTCCTGTGTTCTCTAAATGAGAACACCTGGCCTTGCTGTTGCAGAAGTGCTCGTTTGTGCTCAGGAGCACTTCTGCTGCAGAACAGATGTCAGAATTTGACTTCTGTGAACCACCACCGACTGCAGCATTTTGAGGCTGTGTAATCTGAGCTCCAAGTTGTGATAATCAATCATGAAGTGAAGCTTGGACAAACTACTGAAATGTCTGTGGTGTACAGCAGAACACAATGCAGAAATCCCAGAGAGTCTGAGTGAATTAGTCTTACTGAGCAAAGAGGTGTGTTGGTTCAATCATAATCCTGTGTCAACAGCTCAACATCTTTTGGAACTGCAGTAGGTATCTCCACACAGTGCTGTGTTGTGCCATGTGGGTGTATCAACTCCAGACAGTCTTGCCTCAAAAGTGTTTTGGTGCTCTCTGTTCCAAAGTACACAAAAGTATGACATACGTGACTACTGAGGTCACTGAAATTAACCTTCATTATAGATAACAGCCAAAGAACTGCTGCTTTTTTCAAACATGTCCATTACAGTTTTCCCAGCATCTTGATTCAGACGCTGTTAGTATTATAAATACTGATTATATGACTGGCTTCACTAAGAGCTGACCAGGTCATGTGATTTAGTTGTTGTCTGGTTTGTGTTTTCATTTGCTCTCATTCTTTGTGGAGGGAAAATGAAATCTGCCCAGTCCAACTGTTAATCTGTCAGTTAGCTGAGTAAGGATCCACATTTCCCCTCATATCATGTAAATGTTAATTCAGAAACATTTCCAGACTCTGAAGCATTCTGTGACATTCTCAGTGACCTTAGACATGTTAAAGATTTTAACAGTTTGACTGAATAATATATGTAAGTCTTCGAAATCACATCTGTGGAACAACTGAGGGATTGTTCCTTTGTCAGTAGTGCTAGATTTGGTGCAATGGTCTGGATTGTACGGCAGGTTCTTACTTGTTGGCCCACTTTTCCAAAAATCACTGCTGATGTATTCATGAAGTCTATGTTTTAGACCCTGAAAATGAGACTGATTGTTAGAAAGTACCATCTTAAAAATATGCATTTGGCTCATCTCTGTATTTCTACTTTGAATTAAATCAGCTGCATCAGCATGCTTCTTGCCCCTTCCTCACTGTTTCTTTTAACTCTGCTGTTTAAAAATTGTTTTGGTCTGTTTTGCTGTTGTGCAGCTTCTTGGGGTTGAAAATGGATCCTTTTCCTTTTTTTTTTTTNTTTTTCTTTTTTTTTTTTTTTTTTTTTTTTTTTTCCCCCCTGACATTTTCCTCATGAAGTGTCTCAAGGCTGTTTTCTGATTTAGCTGCTCTGTGTTGTGGCTCACACCCCATCACCAGTACAGTATCCCTCATGCTGGAGAAAAGAGAGGAATCAAGCACAGGAAACGCAGAGGTGATTCTTTACTGGAACAGCAGATGTAGATGCATCTGCCTTTTCAACTTTCACGCAGGAAAAGAAGGCTTACTTTGCACACAGGATACACTTATGTTGCACTTAGGGTATACAAACATAGACACTGACTGAAAGTCAACCATTTTTCCTACTACTGATAAAAGGTTTCCAGTTACTGTTACTTGTATGTTTTATTGTTATGCAGAGATGGCTCTTTTTACTCCTAAATGCTGTAGACACCCCATTCCCTTGATCTATGAGGTATTAATTGACCCTATCTTTTATGATTTTAGACAATTTCTTCAGATTTTGTTTTCTATTTTTTCTCTCTCAGTGCATTTTGTGGTCTTGCCTCTCTTTCTTGTCATGGAAGACAAACTAAGGGGAACTTTGCTTAGGAATTTGCCTCAGAAGCACCTCCTTTGTTTCACCAGGGCTGTCTCCAAGACCCTACAGTATTCTTGTCAGCTGTGTGCTTCCTTTGTTTGTCAAGTCTTTTTATCTGAAACAAAAATCTTTAATGTTTTCTAAGATGCTGTTTTTGATGTTTTGCTCTGGAGTTGTAAAATTGCCGTGTTTAATATTTATAGGTTCATGAATTAATTAGTCGGGGAATGCTGTATAAGGATTAGTGCACTTATTAGGAAGAGGAGACACACGAGGTTCTGCCCTCCCAAGGATGTGTTTTGTTGAAGTGTGTACTTGCCATGGAATGTGCCGGTTTGAGTTTGCCACTAGGTATTGTGGTATGGATTCCAGCTTCTCCTGTGAAATGAATTTAGATTTTCTTTGAATTCTTATGCAAAAAGAGAAACATTTTCACCTTCAAAGCATATCATCTTCACTGACTGCATCACTAATGATAGCTCTTGTCAGACTTTTGGCCTCAATTCCACTATTGCCCACACAGAAAATCTGTGACCTGTTTTTGAACTTGACTGAATTTGGGGGTAGCATACTCTGGGGTTCATGATTTGGTTCCACATTAACTCAGTCTATAAGCTGAGTTTCCATTTTGGTGTGAAAACCCCTTATCATTGAAGTTGTGGTTTAGTAAATGCAACAAAATTTAAGGCTAATGCGGTTGCTTAAGTCTCCCTTTACAACAAAGTAAAAATTTAATAGTTCTGCATCTGCTCTGTCCACTTCTAAAATGTGGGACTGGGAGGAGGGCTGGAGTGTTGTAGCTATCAGAAGTTATGTTGAGGTTCAAACATCTGACATGGGCTGCAAATAAAATGAGACAAGTTAGATGGCATGTAAGGTGCTAAGAACTTGCAGTTCCACTTACTTGGAGTTCAGGCTTTGGGTTTGTTTCTCTTTAATATCAGTGTCATGTACTTTTGCATCTATAAGGTAAAATTAGTGTCTCCCACTGAGATCCGAGCACTCTGTGCATTCTTTTTCCACTTGGAACTTTAACATTGCTTTCCTCATCTGCAAAGTGGGGCCAGTAAGCTTGTATACTTAAAAAGCATGTTATGAACATTAATATTTGTATGTTATGCAAATTTAAACTCCCCAGTTTGTTTCCAAATATGAATTTAATATGCATACTCTTCTGTGTATGATTTGTCTTTGTGTCTTTTATAAAGTTGAGGACAGAGCACTTTTGAATTTTAAATAGTAGAAAACACTCTTTCAAATCACCAAATCTGTCTTTTTGCAGATACTTTATTTTGCCTGTCCATTTTGACTTTGTCCTTCTAATTGGTTTTATTAGCTGCAATAACTATTAGATCAAAAGAGACTTTGATTACCATTTGTTAAATCTGTACTACATTAGAGAAAATCTTGGAGTTTTCTGTGCACCCACTCATGTTCAAGTGCTGATCATACTTATCTCTAACTGCAGGATCTTCTCTGCATTATGTAGTGTCTAG
Source organism: Aleadryas rufinucha (assembly GCA_013397815.1). Classification (NCBI taxonomy): domain Eukaryota; kingdom Metazoa; phylum Chordata; class Aves; order Passeriformes; genus Aleadryas; species Aleadryas rufinucha. The sequence continues at coordinate 181,056 of VZTH01000139.1, forward strand.
GCTTGATTTTGGCCATTAGCTCAGACTGAGAGCTGTCTGTCTACTGTCTATTTTAGGGGGCTTCAGTGCATTATCTGCTTTTTTATTTGCTTGTTTAATGGTCTGATTTTCCATAACGACGATGAAATTTCAGGTCATTTTACAATTACATTTTTTTCCCCGTAGTTATTACCCACAAGAAATGAGCATCTCTAAGCTTCCCACAAAAATCCCCAAAGTAAGTCATACCTAATATCTTTTAGTCCCTTACTGACAAAGTTTCAAGCAAAAACAATAACTTGGTTTTGACCCTGCTCTCTTCAAAAAGGAAGTTACTTCTGAGCAGCAACATCAAAAAGAATAAATAATTGTTTTTCTTTTTGTTGTTATGATATGGATCATCTGAGCAGTTAGTGGTAAGCAAGCCGTCTTTGATTTGTTTCAGACGCCCTAGTGCTTCGTCCTCTATTTATGTCAGCATGTTCCTGTTCCCACACCAGGAAAGTAGAATCCCTTGATTAAATTCATATTTGTTTTAATCTTTCCCTGTGTCTGATCTCAAGCTCAAAGATTCTAATGAAAAAAGTAGTGTATCCTGCTGGGAAGAGTGCTGATGTCAGACTTTAGTCTGTTTGTTCTGTTCTAACCTGATAATGCTGGAAATGCTCAGAACGCAAAAGCTCAACTCCAGCAGATTCTTAAGACAAAGGCATTTTGATATTTCATAGAGAGTTATAAGCAAGACTTTTTATTTGTAGAGATAAATAAAAACAAAGAAAAAAGCCCCCCCAAAACCTTTTCAACAAATATTTATGACAGAGCAATTGACCACAACAGTGAGTTTAATTAATGTGACCTCTATTTTCTTCACGTAAAGCAGGATTTTCCAAGTTCAACACTAAATCAATCAGAATATGGAATACTAATAGGTGTTTAATTATATTTATCTTTTGTAAGCTATATTAAGAAAGATTTACAGTATTTTTCTCACTTATTCATTTTCATAAGCAGAAATAAGCTCAGATGCACTAAGCCCCGTGCAATGACTGAAAGATTGTTTTTTTCTAAAACAACAAAACCTAAGGCATAGCCAGATGCTCTCTTGAAGCTGGAGAGCTTGGCGACGTTCCTGTCATTTTTCCCTCCCCTCAGCCTTCGCCATGCTTTCCCTCCAGCTGCCTCTCTGCTGGAGCTTTCTGCCCTAGAATTCCTGCAGGTGGAACAGAATGTGTGTGGTCATCATCTGGTCTAGTGTAAAGTTGGCAAACTTAGCTGAATTCTTCTCCTCAGTGGTTAAAACTAACCTGACTTATCTAAGCAGCTGAAGAGGACATACATGTCTCATTCTCCTGGCAGAGACATCCTAACAGTAGTTTCTTACGGTAGTATGCATTTGCAAATTGAGTTGGCATTGCAGAAAAACTTACACAGATAATGGAGGGTGCCATGTGCCTTGGTTTATAAGCTGACAGTGCCTAGCACTTTCAAGGAGACATTCAGTGCCTTGGAGAGGTCCGAATTAGTGAGATTTTTTTTTTCTCTAAATGAGTTGTACAAACACATGCGACATAGCAGGCCTTGGTTTTACCTATGAGCTGCAATAGTGCTTCCTTTTCTTCAGCAACCTGTATAGTAAGATCCGTGTATCTCGAAACTGGTGAGCATAGGGAATGGTAATGTGCACAAAGGCATGGTGAAGCCTGAATCCCTCATCCAGAATGAGTTATTCAGGAATAGTTGAAAGATATTTTCTGAACCATGAAGTGGCATTCCAGTTTTTGCTTTAACCCAGAATCTCTAGCCTATATGGTTGGTTGTGAGGGACTGGGGAAGATGAAGGTGGAAGGGAGTAGTTTCTTTCTTTATAATACAGCATTGGAGTCAATATGAAAGAAAAAAAAATAAAAATAGAAGCACTTTCATATGCTGACAGAAACATGCCCCCAAGATATGAACTGCAGGATACAACACTGCATGTGTTTCTTTTAATGGTCAAGTGTTTTATTGATGAAAATGGGAACATCTAGGTACTTAACTATTTGAATTCCTTGTTACTTTTTTGAGCATCTCAGTGTGGACTACAAAAATCCCGTTATAAACATCCATCTTTCAACTTGTGTCATGTTTTTATTGGCAAACCAAATATGACATGATAGTGCAAATCTGTTGAGTCTGTGGTTATTCAGTGTCAAGAGCCATCCAACAGCAGTGACTGTAATTATGGATGGGAGGGAGGTCTTTCCCTGCGGTAGGACAGCTGGTGAATGTCCTGGAGGGCTATGAGGAGCATATGTGCAATACACCCATTTGTACTTGCAACCTTGTGTAACTGATGACTAAAAATTGTGCAGACTCTGGACCAGTCTTTCTTTTTTGGATCCTGGCCAATATTTGCTTGGGCTAGCTATTTTTGTTTGTTTAGTTGAGTGATTTTAAGTTATTTTACCAAAGAGATTTCATATAAATAAGCAGAAATATACGTACAGCTGCAAAGCGCACAAAAGCTATACTGACCCCTCAAGACTAACAGAAATCTTGTACTTAATCTGAGTATAGGCTTACAGTTGCCATTGTCAAAAGTGTTGAAGTACTGCTCAATGAGGAAATATTTAGAAAGGGTCTTTTGCAAAACTATTATAGAAGTGGTTACACATAGAAAAACAAAATTATACTTTTAAGGAAGTTTTAGGTATTGAACAATAATTTTCACAAATCACAGATATAAAAAGTAATGGTAGATGATTTTTGAGATTGTGATTATCGGATTCATTCTTTTCTCTCTGTTTGAGCTCACTGTGGAATATTTTTTTTTTGTTTTGCTGCAATCTACCCAGATGGTTTTCTGTCCTCACTTGTCCCTGTTTTATTTTGGCAACACTGTAGACACTATATCCTCTGTAGAGAAACACCAACCTTGTTCCTGTCAGTCTTTTGTCTCTCCCTATCCATATGGCACTATTTTTATTGCCTACAGTGTATTGTTTACTTCTAATGATTAAGAAATAAAATGAACAAGTTGTAAAATATCTTCACATATTATTCTTCTATTCAGTGCTTCTATGCGGTTTTACTATGGCATCATTATAGAATGTATGGTGAGATTTACTTCATTTGAAAGAGACCAGTGATAAAAGATGCAACAGATTTCACCCTAATAAATATCCCAGTTCGATTATTGTTCGTGGACCAGGCCTTTACACATGAGTGAAATGATAATTTCTTAACAAAATTGTTTTGAGACTTTACTGTTTAATGGTTTTTAGCAACTGCTGCCCCCCATAGTAGTGTTGGATGTTGTCATTGTCTATTTATTGCTGCAGCTTGGATTTTTTGATTGACTGATGTATGCAAACATGGTAAATCTCTGCTCTTATTAGTTTTCGAATCTAAAGCCATAGATATATTGATTTGTTAGCCTTTGTTCTTATAAACATCTTTTCTAATACTCTGCATGTCGTGCACAGAACTCTGCATGTCATTCATAGAGCAAACAGGTAGCTGCTTGTGCTGTGATTCTGTTTTGACTTGAACAGTCTAGATTATGGATTGAATTCTGAATTTTATGAGAACCAGGTAGGAATCTGTCCATAAATATCCTTTGAGTGTTGATAGATCTTCAATTCTTCTGCCATTAATGAAGAAGACAGATTCTTCCCTAAATGGTGGAGCTGACTGGGAAAAGTCTTGAAAAAAAATGTATAAGGAATGAGCCTGCATAAAGAATCATGGGATTCAGATTTTTGTCAGAATATCCATCATAGAAATGGGAAATCTCGCTTTAAAATTTTTTTTGTTGAAATAAAGTTTTTTCCACAACAGGAGCATTTTGTGAAACCATCAGTTTGCAACAAAATAAAAATATTTACTACAATTTTTTCAGCCATCTCTAACTTTGATATGTTTTGAATATTCAGTTTGTACAGCTATTTGTCTAAGCAAAGATATGACAACTGTTATTAAATAATACATCATTACATTCTATTTGTATTTTGGAACATTTATATACTGGTGTGGTGGGATGATCTATGACATTTTCAAGGGTGTCTCTTGAGGCAGCTCATTCTTGCTATGACAGCTAAAATTGCATTTGTTACATGAGAGGGAAAAAAAAAAGGCTGAAGCAACTCCACAACAGAAACTTTACTTTTGCTGGACTCCCAACATAAAAATCTGAAATGCAGTCACAAAAGCTGTTAAGCTGCTGCTTTAACTAACCATTATAACATGAGGAATGATTCCTGCCACAACTTCTCATTGCAATGCACTGAAAACAGAGAGCCTATTCCTGTAATGTCAGAGCGATTGAATTAATCCAGTTATGTGGCTTTACTAGGCTTGCTATTTTTGTTTCACCAAGTTTTCAATCTATTTTTGTCCGTATCTTTATATGTGCATTATGTAGAAAGAGAAGGAAGCTGCTCTCATTTTTAATTCCCAATGCCTCCTTTTGATTGAAAAACTATATGTTTTGAGAGTAACAAAGCATTATATGAAATTGATTTTTTTTTTTGGTTGGTAAGCAGACATCATCACACAATGACTTTGGTATGAGTAAAAGATTTGAAAAATTATCTTATTTCCTGTCCTCAGCGCCCTTCTATGTACATAGTCTTGAAAAACAGAGCATGGAATGTAGATTCCAACAGGCAGAACTGCTATACAGACCTGAATACAATACTCAGTTTAAAAAACATGGGAAAGAAAATGAAAAACTACTTGGCATAACTGAAGAGATAGGAAGCGATGTTTTACATCAGTCATGTCTACACCTACAGGAGACACATTTCTCCAGTGGAGATTGCAGGCTAAATTTCCAAAGGGGATCATGAAAAGTATGTGCAGAAACACTCTTAAGAAGTAACAGAATTTATGCATGTACCTCCCACTCACTGCTTTGAAAATCTGGCCTCACAAGTAGAAATGCTAAACTGTGTTAAAAATGTGTGGCTGGTAGGAATATAACTGATCTCTGAAAAGGCCCACGTTAGAGTCCAGGCATAGTTTATTTTTCTGCTTTACTATCAAAATGCAGAAGATTTTGTGAAGTTATGAAAACTTGTAAAGCTTGAACATTTTCCTGTTCCCAACATAAAGTGCATTCATAAACCAGAGGATTTCACTGAATGGTTTCTCCTCTGAGCTGAAACTTATCCTATGGGTAAACCTGTACCTTCATTTCTGTATATGCATATACCTTAAATAATGAGCTATTTAGACTTAATAGTAGCTTCAGCATGTCATTGCTCATCCTGTAAAAGAACTCTGATTTCAACCTACCTGGTTCTAACCATACACCCTTTCTTTTTGCAATGTGTTTGTCTGCTGAAGTAGCTACTATCAAACATTTGTTTCCCATTAAGTCATCACAGAATATAACAAGCCTCTAACTTCTGTGTTAGCCCAGGTAGTCTGAGTTATACAATTACTTCCTCATGAGCCACCGTTTTATCAATAGCTCTGAGCTGTTTGTAACTTATCTGTGCTGTAGGTGCTGGTACCAGACACAGTATTTCAGCAGTGTCCAACAGTGTTCAATATAAAGGTAACAAAATGTGTTTATTTTTACTCCATCAATATGAGAATCTAATTTTCTATGTGTTTTCATTAGTTGGCCAATATTGTATGACTATTCAGTCTAAATTCCTCGAAGACTTTTCTAGAAAACCACCCTACTCTGTTTGGCCTGTAAAAAAGGTCTGTGGTTTTCTGACTATGAAATTTTTCTTTAGACGTTACTGGAAGGAATGTTGTGGGGTTGGTTTTTTTTTTTGTATTTGCATAAAAAAAGGCAGAAAATGTGGTGAAATGAATATAAATAGTTCATTATGTGATTTAGGATTTATGTCAAAGAGTTATATGTAGTTAATGTAGTTCTATATGTCGAATCTCTGTTTTAGCAAACCAGTGTCACTATATGAAAACACTGACACTTTCTGTAGTATTCAGACCTTCTACATGGTCTCACACATGTAGTATCTGACCATCAGTGTCAGTTTGTATTTTTAGTAATGTTTTGACTTTATCTCACTTTAAATTGTAGTTTAACTTTCTCACCTGCAATTGTAATTGAAGTTGATTTAGTCTGGACAGAAATACACTAGGATTGCCCATGTGACCTAAACTTACGTCCCATTAACAAATAATAGTTTTTTAAATGTTTCTAGTTTCATTGTTTCTAGTTGTCTAACTAATATACCAGAACTTTAAAAGTTTTATTTCTGTCTCTTGGCCCTCAGCTTGTTGGGTGACTTGAGCAAGTTGCTGGCCTGCTCTGTGCATCTATTTTGCTTTCTTGCCTCTCTTGCATATCTGTTTAGATGACAAGCTTTGTGAGGCAGGACTGTTTCACATGTACTTGTAGAGTGCCTAATGGTATGGGGTGTCTTAAAAACTGCTGTAATGTGAATAATAACTTCTAGGATTTTCTTTTATGTCCTGGATATCTTGTGCATTTTCACTCCTGATATTTGCCTGTTGCTACAGCTCTTCAGACACAGGCTTTGTCTGATCAAACTGTCCCCTTCCAGCTGAGTAGGCCCTCTTAAGCTTTCAGGTTGTTGCAACATCCGCTAGTTTGGAGAATCAAAGGACCCCTACACTTGGGGGCAGTCATGCACGTAAATGCATATACAAAGACACGGAAATATTTCTCTGTGTCTAGTCTAATTCACTTCCTAATTGCTCCAGCAAATTAGTTTCCCTAGCTGAATGCAGAGTTTAGCAGATTTTACCCTGGTACACTATGTGGAGGTAGCCATCATTGTTGCTGGATCAGTTCTTTAGAGTCATTAGAGTGTTCATTGTCTGGGGAGAGTATCTGCAGAGAGGAGCCAGCAAAAGTCTTATCAATTCAGATACCAGGAGGCATCACATACAGGTGCTTCAGTTCATGTAATAACTGCAAAGCATAGTCCATTTTGGTGAGCTTCCTCTGCTTTATGATTTACTGGCTTTTTTTCCCCCCTCTGCTGATCTTGCCAGCATTCCACATTTTTCCTGATAATTCTTTAAACTCTCTTTAGTCCATCATTCTCTTTCTTCAGTGTGTCTTTTTGCTTTTGTTTCTTTTAGCCACTCCTTCAATTCACCTGCCTTCACAGGTGCCTCACAGCAAAAACCCCCAGACCCTTACCAAAAGGGCTGTGTGCCCGATACCAGGCATATTGTTAAACCTCTCTCCCCATCTTTTGACTGTCCTGCCTATTTCACTTGTAAGCTGTTTGAGACAGCAGCTATTTTATGACAAGATTTTGGCATGGAACGTGGAAGAACAGGACTTGTACTGGGCAGGTCCCTAGGCACTAAGCAGTACACCCTTTTTCAGTATAAATAAATTGGAGACACACTTCTCCTTCTTCATCTATTAAATGAAGAGAGTACCAGTTGTGTATTTTAAAAGCTTTTTAGGTCTACAGATAAAAAGGCTTTAGAAATGCTAAATATTAATTATTAGTAATCATTAGCATTCCTGTACTCTTTTATCAGTGATCTCATTTGCACTGTATAGCATACTCTTAATGGCTCCTTTTCCTTTATTATTCAGTGGCTCTCATAACAAAGAATATTTAGCAATGGTAAGTGGATTTTTTGGAATTGGACTGAGATGTATCTGCTTTTTCAATTTAGCACAGACATTGTTTTGTCCCCATCATGTGTGTTCTGTGTCTGGATTTTATATGGCTGACATCACAATGTCAATGCACCTTAAAATAGGAAGTAATAATAGCAGACTGTGATTGTGAGTGGTCCTCTCCTGTGTAAGTGGCTCTTGAGCTGGGCTCAGCCCACAAAACTGGGTGAAAAAAGATGCAGGACTCAAGAATGAACTGCCCAGTGCTATACTGGCAGTGCAATACATTATGTCCTTCTGAAAAGAAAACTGAACTGTGGATATGAGGTTCTTGCCCCATTATCATACAACACATATGGGCTAAATGTTGGACCTGGACCCTAATTCTTCTGTTTTATGCTGGTGATCTAGCCACATAATTTCATCAATATCCATAGAATGCATGTTTCTCCAAAAAGAACTGAAAACCAAACCTTAAATATGTGGGCTTTGGATGTATGGGTTTAAAGACCGTAGCTACAGGAGTTTGCTTGTAATTGTAGGCCCAGGTGATTTATTTAGGTAAAGGTAGAATAACTACAGAAAAGCAGCTGCAGGCTCTCCTGTCTCTATTTCCACCTTCTGTTATTAAGCTTGAGGTTGTTTCTCGAGATAAGCTGCTGGTGGTAGTGAACTGCAAAGTGAGAAGTTGTGCTGCTGCTTACAGTGGGGACACAGTTATTTGGCAGCTTAGATAGGTAGAAGTTGAAATTTGCACAATATTTGGCAGCTTAGATAGGTAGAAACTACTCATCTGAAAGATAAATGGAAACTTCTAGATGACCTTTTTCGTTAAGTGTTTACACACCCAAGCTTGTTACTTAGTGCTAGTTCCTACTGCTGGACCTATTCCTGCTGCTCTTCTGTGCAGTACGGATGGATGTGCACTCATAGCTACTGTCATACAGTTCATCCAAGGATCATCTTCCACCAAGGATTTTAGTGCAGTAGACTGAGGCAGAACTGCATTATTTACTGAATAAACATGAGATAAATATTTTCAGTAAAGGTTTATGCATGAAAGTTCTGAAGCCACACTGAAAGACCAGTGTGCATTTAAGTGGTGCTTAGGAACTTCAATCACTTAAGCAATTTGATAACAATGTCTCTTTCTAAATTCCTTGTTCATTTCTATGTCAATCTGGATGCATGGCTCTTGGTGTTGTAGATCTCATTCATTATCAAGCATCTTGTGTTGCTAACCAAGAAGTGTTCATGGGCATTTATGTTGCCTGTATCTGTGTAAAATTTGTGCTGGAAAAGATACTCCGGAAAGCACTAGACTGCTTGCTTGGTTTTATACATTCATATTGCAGTGCACCTCCTTTCCCCTGAAGTATGTGAATGTTCTCTGTCTATCATTTGAGATCAACACAGAAGTTTTTAATCTTTTTCAAAGTGTAAACTATCTTTCAAAGAGTCTTGAAAGTTCATTTTATAAAAGCAGATCAAATAATTCTGACATTTGCTAGCTAGACGTTTAAAGGCATAGTACAGATGCAAAGCCATTTTTCAGTGGGTGATTTGCTGTAGATAAAGGGCTAACCCACATCTATCATTATAAACAAGGAGTCCAGTGTGTGTCAGCAATGTCCTGGAGAGAAACATCACTTAAATGTTAATCCATTGCTTAAACTTTTGTGCCTTCTTACTTTTTTTCATGAAAGTAGGACTTGATATAAACTGTTGCTTTTTTAAAAATTTGCTGAAATATAAAACTGCTTATGTTAATTTGTGAGTTTTGCCTAAGAATTCCTTATAATAGTCTTCAAAGTGCTTACTCAACAAATACGCTGAAATCAAATTGGAAAATTCAAATCCAGGATTGAATCAAATTAAAAATTAAAGTTTTGTCTACCTTTGCACATAGACTGTTCAAATGGATTATATGTGCTGGTTGGGAACGGTAAAAAATATGTACAAATCAAGGCTCATGGCCATGGTGGAGGTACATCTACTGCTCATCCATGTTGGATTTCACTGTATTTTATCTTAAAACATTTAGTTGATTTAAAGTCTGATAATTGTAACCCAAAATTGTTAAACTCATTTACTGAATCAATAGGTAAATCTGAGTTGTCTTTTAAATACTTGTAATGGGACATCTCATGCACTTATCGCTCGAGAAAATATTTCAGTGATTGTTTTTTCTTACACACCAGTTTGTTAAAAACTTGGGCTGTTCCAGCATTTTCAAAGGAGGTGAAGTTGCATGGTACTTCTTGGACTAAAACCGGGCATGCTATGTAGTCAGGCCTTTAAAATTCTTAAGGCTGTGACTAGCTGGGATGCTATTCTGAAAGGGCTGTCAAGATTATGAGACAATCTTTTATGTATAGAGAATTGGACTCTAAGTAGTAATTTTTGCATGCCATCAGAAAAGAGAAGTAACTATTGTATGCCCTTATCTGGCTGGGCACCAGAAGGCCAACTGATGTGTCTGGCAGAACAATAGTGGATGTATTATTTCAGTGACATAACATAGCTGTAACACCTTATTACCTCATGAGCTGTGTAACTGAGTGTTCGCATCCAGCTTTTGCTGTCTACTGAGCCTTTGAATCCAGGCACAAGCTAAGAATTGCTTGGCTAGTTAGTATTTTATTGTTTTACTTCCTAAGGATCTGTTAGCTTAATTATCACATCATGTCCTGAGAGATAAGGACACATTCATTGCAGTCACACTTCTGGTTGATTTGGTTGTGGCTCACAGTTATCACATTGTTAAATCAGAATCTTTGGAACATTCATGATCATGTGGTCTCAATATTTCAGTCCCTTAACTAGCCTAGATAAGTTGCTCTTTTATATAATAGCCCAAATCTGTTTTTTACATACTGCTGTGTTAAAAATATTTTCCAAACTGATTGATTTCTACATCACCTTCTTAAATGCTAGAGGGAGATAAATATTATTGTTCCAGGTTTACTAACAGGAAAAAGAGCAGCAGCAGTATTTTGCTAAAGGCTGCATCAGAAATTTGAGATGTATCAAAGGGCACATCTGCTGTAGTGATTGCTGTGTGTGTAGAGATAACTGTGCTCGCTGTAAATGCGACAGTTCGGGCCCCACAACCTGTTGGAATGGAAGTGTTAAATCTGCTCCAGCTCCTCTGTAGTTAATGGCATTGCACTGTTAAGTAAGTGCTGCTAATCAGTTGTGTACTCTTCTATCAGAGTGTGCTGCACAAACAGGGATAAAATGATTATTTTTATTGCTGGGATCAATTAGCTGGTGCAGGTGTGATTGACACCGTTATTTCCCCAGTAACATGGAATGTTCTGTAAAGATTAATTCAATTTTTTAAAAATAATTTTATACTGAACACTAGAAAGAAACACAGTTCAGACATTACACGAGAAATTAGCTTGTTGTCACACATACAGCCACAGTCTAACCCAAGTTTTGATACGATAATGTCCACTAAATGAGGCAGTGTTCTTATGGAAAAAGGGTAAATGTGAGCATGTAATTAAATCCCTGCAATGTGAAAATTGATATGCACAAAACAATTGATTAAATTGAAACTATGCTGAAATTAACATTGTTTGTGTAACTCTGTATCTGACTTAGAATTACTATCATATACTTTTCTTTGTAGATAATAGCTGTAATTACATTAATCAATAAACAGATCTCACCACAGTATTTATCTGGTTTGTCCTTGGCAACAAAATGAAAAGAGTTCAGAGGAACCTCATATCCTTTCATTTAGTAAATAAAAGCTTGTGTTGTATATATTGTTCCCTTAGAGCAGACACACAACTCCTTAGCATTAGACTTCCAGGTGCATGTGATGTAGCTAATGGACACTTAGATTTGATAGTATAACATACATGAAAATAGCTTTGTGGTTGCAAAAACAACAGGAAACAAGTTAAGTAGAGTAACAGTCGAGAGTTTGAAAGCAAATAGAAATGTATTGACAGGATGGGCTAAGGAATGGAAATTAGGTATGTTTCTTTTCACTTCAAATTATGAATTGGAACTAATGTAGGTTGGCTGCATTAGTGAGAGCCTAGCTGTGGAGTAAATGAGATTTTTTGCCTGAACTTAAGAATATACTTTCTATTTGTTGATATTGTCAAAGAAGCTTGGAAAATTTGAAAATGCCTTACATTAAAAAATAATTTAAAGCAGAAATTACCTTGAGGATTACCCTGGCATTCGTAGTTCTCTGTGATATTTATAAGAAGAAACAAAAAGAAAATTTTGAACTGAATAGCATTCCTGTTCAAAATTAGTGTGGTAAAGGCTTCATTTAAACAGCAGCAAAACCAACTCTGATATCACCTGAAAAAAAGAGGAAAATAAGCTTGTACAATTTTGCTAAATGATAGTTTTTTACTTGTTGTGATCTGAAAAGGGATTGCCACTTTTTTTTTCTTCTGGTCCAGACCTGGCAGATGCTGGTAGAGAAGTTACCATCTGTGTGGTCTGAGTGACAGGTAATGTAGTGAAATAAAAAGCAAAGAAGGGGAGATGTTCAGACAGTGAAGTCTATCAAGACTGTTGAATTACTAGAACACCAATATTTGATCTGTTTAAGAGTCTCAGTGCCAGGCTTTGGGAAACATGTATGATATACCTGGAAAAGCCCAATTGCAATTTATGTGAAAAGTAGAAAAAGGATACAGATACCGAGTGAATTTCTGCCAGTATTTTGGTCTGGCTAGAGCAAACATCACAGTTTCCAGATAGACTTGGGTTTGCAAGATGCCAACGACTTCTTTTGTGCTAAGGATTACCTGATGTCCCTGAGTGTGTGTCCGAGGGAGTGAGTCTGTGTGTGCAGCTAGCAGTGCACTCTGTGCCATTAGCTGCCTGGGGAAGGAGAGAGCTGCTCAAGTGGTTTTCTGTTCTCCCCCCACTCCCCTGCTTTTATTGGCCTAGATGAATGTTACAAAGAGGAAACCAGATGTGAGACAGGGATGACTTGAAAGGACAGGTAATTAATATCATCTGCCTTAACTTTCTTATCTTGATGGGCTGATGTTTACGACGCTGACCCCAGGGTGGGGGAAAGCACGACCCCCTCAATCTGAAATGAGAACAGTCCAAAGGCGTTCAAGCCTCAGAAAGCTCTGCTCCTCCTGTAAAGTGCAAGGAGTTAGATTTTATGTGTGTGTGCATGTGAACACTGTCTTGCAACATTCTATTCCAACAGCAAGCTCTATTAAATTCCTTTTCACTAAGTAAAAGCATTAATGCTATTTTCATGTTGGATGTTTCTTTCTCTTTTTAATTTTCTTTTGCTTTCAATTTGTTTTGCAATAAATTCATGTTAAGTGACCAAGAATTGGGTGGGGGGGAGGAGAGGATAGATCTGCAAAAACCAGAAGCATTTCCAATAGTTGATATCTCTCAAGAAAAAAAAAATTACCTTTTGCACTTAATTATTTCTGACATTTTGTCCATCATATTGTAATGAGCTCCTTCAGAGGAAATAAAAACAGCTTGTCTCTTTGAAAGCAAAGATGCAACTATTTTTTGTGTGTTTGTTATCAAAACACAAGCTGTTTTTCCTTCCTCAAAGGACACCTCGCAGTACAATGGAAGAAACATCAAGAATTAAATTAGACAGCATCAAGTTCACATGAAAGAAAATACATTTCTTTAAAAAGATTTTTTTTATGGGAAAGAAAAGATGTTAGGCTTTAGCAATCTAACTCTTTTCCACTGTGTGCTACTTTCTTGGCATAAATGTAATAGTAAGGAACTGAATGGCAGATTTCATAATAACAGTCTAATTGTGAACAAGGGGCTTGAATTAACTTAAGTCATTTGGGAGGTCTTTGATAATTCCATATATTAGCAGGACCTGGTACATTTTCTGGTTCCCTACACATTTCGGAATGTGTATCTGACTTTGATCATTTTACTATGTTGAGCATAAATCACAGACTAATTTACTATTTGCTTTGAGTGGCTTTTTAGGTCTTTGACAGCTTTTCAGAAACAGCAATAGAGTTTATTTTCTAATCCAATGTACTGGAAAACAATACCATTTCCAGTTGCAGCGACTGAAGTAGGACCACTAAAAATGTGGGATGGAGGCCCCTGATTGGCAGGGTATTTAGCAGATTTCAGTATATCAACTCATTGGTCATGGGCCATAGCTATATGTATCCAGATGCAATAATTGGGAGTATTTTTATAAATAGGCTGTAATAGCAATTTTGTTTTATAAGCCACAAGATTGTGGGTGGTCTCCACAATTTTCTAAGCCAGAGATTTCAAAAAACCCACCACTATATTTCTTTATATGGTTTGCTTTCGTTTTTTTTCTCAGCCTAGATTCTAATATATTTTGATATACAAGAATTTTAGTTACAGGTTTACATTTTGTTCTTCTAGTTTATGGCTTAAATGAGTCTACTACATAGATGTGGTAAAACATCTATGAGGGTGAAATGATGTAAAACAAATCTGTGTAGTGAACTTCTGCTGATACCATGGCAGAACTGGAGTCCTGCATTGTTTTAACGCAGTCGGCCATTTCACATGCGCTCAGATATGTTTCCATTTAGATTGCCTTCACTTGGAACCATTATTTACTTATAAGTATTTTTCATTAAATGGTGAATGAATTGCTCAAAGTAAGAAGTAAAAAAAAAAAAAAGCCCAACAACCCCCCCAAAACACCTTTCTTCACCAGTGTGTTAGCAAAAGGACTGAGTTATTATTGTATAAAGCATTTGTTTGCCAAGAGAAGCTTTGTATTCCAAGCTTGTTTGCCTTATTTATTATTGTCTTGATCCTTTATAGTAATTATCTTTTTTTTGCTATTGTTATATTTGCAGTACTTGCCTTTAAGATTTCAGCAAAAGGATGATATAGTAACTAAATGTGTCCTAATTAGTGTGACAGTTTATTGCTGAATTGGAGTCGGTATGAAATAACCAGCTGACACAGAAGGGTACCAAGCTGGGTTCCTAGTGGAGGTCATCATGTTCACTTACTCAATCAGAATGCAGTTTCCTTCACTTGGGCCATCAGTGAACAGATATTTCAAAGAAGTCTAGGTGACTTAAGTGCTTAAATCCCAATCAAATTAAGAACTGCCCCAGTCTTCAACTGCTTTAGATTTTGAAAAGCCTAGCCATTTTTTCAGCTTTGCATGTGAATCCTTATAGGCAGCACACTCCTGCATCCATCTGGCATGGAGCAGGTTGAGAGTGTTAAGATGAAGAAGTGGTAAAGGTTGCTCTAGCTACAGAGAAAATGGGGTTTATTTCTGAAAGTCACTGAAAGTCAATGAAGTTAATGTGTTAGGTCTGAGCTTAATGCTTTATTAAATCATCTCGGTCAAAATAGTTACCTGAGCTTTGGATCACTTATTTCACTTTCATGGAAGGCATGGAAGAAGGCAATGAATAGGAAAAACCTCTATTCATAAAGACAATAAGGACCCTATTTTCAAAGGTGTTGAGGTATTTAAAGTTGTGAATGGAACTCCAGAGAGCAGACCAGATTCAAGATGGTTTGCTACCTAATTCATATGGAATTCTTTGGGAATTTATGGAAATGGGAGTGAGTTTGATGGGATGCTTAATATCTGATGGAAACCTACTTAGAAAATTAATATGCTTTGGAAAGGGTATGGACAACACTGACTTCTTCAGCAAGACACATGTGAAAGCAACTGCCAAATCTACACTTTGAGATGCATGATTTGCTCTTACTATAGAAGATATAGATATTTACACATCTTATTTTACTTTCAGACTGGTTAGAAATTGTGGAAAAAGTAGGACAAAAAATTTATAATCAATAAAACACTTGCTGAGCCCCCATAGATAAAAGTTTAACTTTCAACATCTTTGACTATAATAATAATAATAATAATAATAAATGTTCTCTTTACTTCAAAAGTTACTTTTGGGATGGCTTTCAACCCAACTGCCAGAAATTTGAAAATACTTTTTTTCACAATAAGAATATCTGGTGATAGTAGAAATTAATCTTTTATTTCCTACTTGCATGTTTTTCCTCTGTAAATGTAACTTGTTAAGTAGTTTCATACACCTGACAATTCATGCATATTGATTACTTTTTCTCTTTGTAAATCATAACATCATAGATTTTGATGTTTCCTTAATGATGTTCAGTTCATTAAAACTTCTGCTATTGAGATTATTTTTTTGTTCTTGAATTAAATACTAGGGAAAATATTTTAATGTATTTCTGTGTGAGAGAAATGCAATTTTATGATGATGGATTTGGTTAAGAAGTGGAAATCTTCAAATATCCCATCTGCATTTATATATTTATATATAGTTATGAGTAAATATTTTAGATTTGTTTCCTTCAGTAATATGAGCTGGGTTAGTAGAAAGTTATCAGATATCGTAAAAAGAAGAGGACAAGAGAATGTAAGTTTGAAAAATTGAGCAGTGCTCCATATCTCTTAATATAGATTGTTAGAATGGGGTACATTTAATGTAGTGGTTGAAGTTTGTTAAACTTCTTGTTATTAATAGCTGACCACTGCATAGATAGTTTGGGGCTAGAAAGCTGTACAGAGCACAAAAATAATTCTTGCATGCAAGGTGATTTTTTTTTTTTTTTTTA
>VZTH01000139.1:197292-236549 GCA_013397815.1 Aleadryas rufinucha
TTTTTTTTTTTTTTTTTTTACGAAAACATTCACAGAACATGTATGCTGAAGGTATGTAACTTGAAATTAAAGCTCTATATCTAAACGTTTTTCTGGAAGATAAAATCAACCAGCATTACATAAACTTGTTCATTAGGATCTGTTTTCAACAAAAACAAGTTTTTACAATTTCCAGATTTTTTCTTTCCTAAATTAAACATATTGATACCTTAAACTAAGCTTCTGATTCTCCTCTTTGGAAATCACTGAGGTCTTACAGAGTACTTGAGATTTTACCTTTGCTATTTTACCATAGACCAAGTTTAGCAGTGAGGATAGTTTTGAGACCTGCTGTCCAGAAGTAATACTTGAAACAATATAGAATATTCAAAAATTAAACTTTATTTTGCTGTAAGGCTCTTTTCCATTGATTTGTCAGCATTGCAGTCTGTCTTCTGAACACACACAGAGAAAATGTCTACTTGAGTCTTGACTGAACATTGCACTTTTTAACACAGATTGTCTCCGGAGTCCCAGAGTTGCCTGGGAAAAGCATCTTTCATGGCTAAATGTTAAGCAAAAGAATCTTTGTCTTCTGTAAAAGCACCCCTGAGATCTTTAATATGCTAACAGGAATGGAGAAGCTTTCTTTTTGCTGGTAATAATGCTATCAGCATCTTAATTGCACGAATGAGGTTTCAAAAAATGTAAATAAATAACACAAGTAATGAATATTTTGAGACTGCTAACCTAGATCTACAGCTGAACTTCAGAAGCAGAGAAAAATACTGTAAATGGCAGCAGCTAGATGCTTTCCTAATTGGTCATATTAAAATACGCATGCTATCTGAAGTGAATGCTTAATAGGTGGTATGTTTTCACTGGAACTCCCAGGTGCGTAGTTCTCCTGTACAGCCAGTCTGATGCTCAGAAAACAAATTTAGCTGTGTGTCAGCACTGAATCCTGGTATAAACTTTTTCTGACTCAGGAACCTATAATATTTCTTTCTCGGCAAAGAATTATTCTCATTTGTTCTTGCCTCCATACGGCTCTTCATCTCTGTGAAGAGATTTGCCTCAAGTCCTAAATACCTGGTTTTGGGGTGCCCTTCAGTACAGGAACTTATTCTTTGTATTAATTTTCTTCCCCATATTTGTTTGGCTCTTCACCTTAGTAGGTAGCTGATGGTAAAGCTGGCCTAAAAGCAAAGAACTGTCCCTTCTGAGTCGTGAGTGTTCTGGAGTGTTCAAGGCTGTTCTTCAGTTTATTTTACTGCTTCAGACACAGAGTGATTTCAGCTGATTATTTGTAGGTTTTATCATATTTACTGCTAAAGTGGTTAAGTGATGAGCTGCTACTTGGGGGGGGTGTGTGTGTTCTCTCCTGTGTTTCCTTGTAGCTATTTTTCATCTTGTAGTTCTCCTCCTTATGTATGTTGATGTCACTTCTGCTGAATTTCAGTTTGTTGGTATTAGACTTTCACTTTATCAATTTAAATTCTAACTCTTCTTTCCAAAGATAAAATGACCTGGCATTTTCTGTAATTTTTTATTTTGTGTGTCTTTTTCTATCTTGCAAATAAATTGAAAATAATCAGTAGAACAGAATAGGAAGGAGCTAGACTTCATGGTAACCTTTAGATTGATAAGGTATTGATGATAATTAGCTTTTGGTCATGGTATTCCTAGAGCATCATGGGTCTGAAGCTCCTTCCTTTCTTCTAATGTTTGTTAGTTTGTTGATTCTGTAGCCTTCAAGGAGTTTAGTCCTTGCTGTAATGAAACAGTGCAGACTCAGTAGGAGGAATCTGAATCTGGTCATGGGCAGAGCTATTACAGGTAAATTAGGAATCAGCAGTACAGTCCTACACTTGAAACCCTGTCCCTGAATCCATTTGTTTGTCTGACATTTATTCTTTGTATGTTGCTGCTCTAAGAGATTTTTCTGGCAAGATTGCTGCCAACATCTGAGTTGTCACAGAAGGAACTCCTGTTTTAGTGCCAGCATCTTCTGTAACCCCACTTGTATGCTCCTAATAACTTGTTTCTTATCTTTAACAAGAAATGACAGTTATAGTATTGGACTGTCCTTGTACAGGTACTACTTATTATCTTGATACTGTTCTTTGGAGGGTAGAAAAACAGATCATGTTGACTCATTGTCAATGGGTAGTTCAGGTGAATAGTTAATTCAGAAACTAGTGCACATTCAAAGGAAAGGTCTTTTTGTGTCCAAAGAGACGGGAAAACCCAGACTGCTCTACTGCTGAGGCAGAGTATTTCTCCCATTAGCAGTGAGGGAACTGAATATACTAAGAGAAAGTAGATTAAATCAGTGAGAGAAGACCTGGTGGGGACCTGGCAAAGACTGAGTTCCACAGAAGAAGGGAAAAAGCAGGCTCCACCTGCACAAGTGTCCTTTTTCTGTGGAATTTTATAGGAACTCATTCAAATAACTCAAGTCTCAAGATCCCCTTAGTCTTGCAATCCTTTTATGCTACATTCTAGTAACGAGCAATAAAGTGGTCTTGCTCAATTTTCCTTCCTCCTTGTTATTGTTTCCTGTCTTACTTTGTATGTGAGTGAAACTATTCACTAGGGAATGATATTCACAACCTTTCCTGAAGGAGTTCACAGAGGGAGTGTTTATAAGAGTCTTTAGTCTAATAACATTTTTGTCATAATTAAACTAGAATTTTTCAGATTGAAATTCTTGAACTTAAAGACTTTTCTGCACATGAAAAATTTAAAAATAAAACCAGACTTTCTTTTACTTACTCTCACATGTGCAGACTCTCCTGTGCTTTCTCTGATGACTTTTAGCTGTAGTATTTATTAGTGATATAGTGGAGTTCTGTAACATATTTTGAGTACGAAAGCCTGTGTTCAGCAAATTGCTTCAGCTAATACCATATCCAGTTACCTGAACGTTGGAGGTATATTTTGTTGCATTGCCAAAGAAAGCAACTAATAATACTTCTAAGAACTTTAACTGTAGGATATAAAATATGCGGTGTGTGTCTGTTCTTGGCAATAACTTTAGAGAGAAAACCAGATATTAAGAAACTGGATATAATTTATTCTGTATATATGTCTGCTGGTTTTTTCAGTGCAGGTTTGCAGTTCTTTCATTACAGTAAAATTCCTTAATGTTCATGATGAAGTATTAGTTGTTGCATAATCATTCAAAGAGAACCAAGGTATACTTGAAAGTTCTTGTGGTGTTTTAGATTGTTGCATATAGATACTGCATGTTTCAGTGTACAGAAATGTTCTGTTTGGATTGACAAATAAGTTAGAGATACTGCAGAAAATATTTATGTAGTATAACTGTGTAAGATTCTGTGTATTGGAGGAACTTTATATATAGTACAATATCACTTCATCTAATATTTATAATTAGTTTTGTTTGCACAGGATCAACAGAGTCCCTTTAAGAATAGAGAGGTGTTTCTACTTCAGTCACAACTTTTGCTTGCCCATGGATTCATCATGTAACTCCTTTGAATCAGCTTAGTGGTCTGCAAAATGGCAATGGTAGTACCTACAACATGGGAATGCGTCTATCCCACAACTGAGGTCTTACATTGAGATTTACATGACAAATGCATTTCAAAAGAACCCAACTCAATACAAAATGGAGAGTCCATCAGGAGAGTAACATAGAGATCGCTTAGCAGAAACCATAATTTGACCCATTGGATTTTAAGGAAAACTTCGTACCAGCAGTTCTTAATCTTTATCTAAAGAATTACACTGTAACTATAAACCAGCAAAACTTGCCACTTTCTAAGTGCACATGTTTTCAGTTTAAGGCTCTACACCACAAGTAGCAACAGGATTTTATACCACATGGGACCCCCGTGTTTTGTTATAATAATGAAACCTCCCAAAGCTTTCTGCCTGAGAATTCTAGATAACTAATGGTCTTGCACAGTATTTAAAGACAAGGAGAAGCAGCAGGCACTGTGATGGAGACAGATACTCCCTATATCAGTTTAGTACCATAAATTACTTCTCAGTAGCTTTTCCTCACTAGTAATTTTGAATAGCAAAGCTTCAGGAATGTTGCAACTACAGCATTGAATGATGATAAGACAGATAAGGGGTAGGGCGTTCATGGGTCTACATTTCAACTTCTTTAGCATTTGTTTCCTACAGAGTACTTGTTTTTAAACATATGGGTAACAATTTTTAACACATTGATTTAATATATTGAGTCAAAGAACTTGTAAATTCTGTGATGGAAAGTAAAAATTTCTTGAATTTGAGGTGCTACAGAAACTAACTGTACCTTAACGCACTGTATTTCTTTTAAACATTAAGAAAGTGAAATCTAGTCTTCTATTGTCCTTTGATTTGTTAAGGTGTTACTAAACAATGTTGCTAAAATGAAACAATTTCTCTTTTTTGTCTTAGATTGCAAATACCAAGGTTTAATAGAGTAATTTTTGAGACCAGTTATCCTGAAGATATTTTTGCAATACATTTGGTATGTCTTCCAGAGCCAAACAAGTTTGGAAGTGCTAACATTTATCTTTGTAATACAATACACTAACATAATGTTTTATCCCCCCAGTGTCTATTTAATTTATTTTAGTGAAATTGTACATAGATCTATGCTGTAGCCAAAGAATATTGTATTGCTTGGCTGTCGTTTGTTATATTTCCAACAAAAACAAATGGTATTCTGTCATTTGAATGAAATGGCAAAATCTGTAGCCAACTTGTATTGTTTATTTGTTCTTTGTAATGTTAGCCCTAAATGGATAAGGAATATACAGTTTCTGAAAAATTGTATGGTTTAGGGGGTAACCTTTTATCCTTATTTGAGATACTTCTGTAGCTAGGAAAAACATTCTTGGCTTTTTGGTTCTCGAACTTGCATAGTAGGTCTTGCCTTTCTGTATGCATTGCTAAGGTTTCTCCTTTTTCCTTCTCCCCTCTTTTTCTCCTTTTCTTTTCCTTCTGTTTTTTCTTTTCCCCTCCTGTTCTTCTGAGATCCTGAGTAGATAGTGCCAGCAAACATGCAGTGCAAAATTATGTTGTATAAACATTAAGTCTAATATGTGCCAATCAAAATCCACCACAGGAAAAGTAAATCTGATATAGCTGTCTTCAGATCCACAGATTTTGGGCCTGGCAGGTCTCGCAGATTTGTATTGGAGAAGTTTACCATTTTACAATTGTTGAACTAAGCTGCAAGAAAAAAGGGGGTGGGGGGGATGCCTAGTTTGCATGTATACAAAGGACCTGGCAAGGTTTTATTCCAGTCTCAGTATCTGAAATATTATCAGTTGCACCTTTCAACTCAGAAATGTTGCACCATTCTGATTTCACTTGTCCAGTGAAATGGCCACACAGTGGCCATTCTCTGCTCAGTGACTGATTTAAATATTATCTGGGCTAAATCCCAATCTAAGGCAGCCACTCACTCAGCAATGCTGAGAGCCTCTCCCTTAGTTATGAAGATCCACCCATAGAAGGGTCACTCTCAGAATTTTGACTTTATCTGTTCTTTGTACTTTACATTTCCTCCCATGAAAAGGCTTTCATTTGCCTCTTCCCCCTGACATGTTTTTAAATGACTTTGATAAATCTCTCTTTAAATTTCTTCTGGCATAAAGTTTCTTAATCTTGTAAAAACTCTAAGAAGTTCTTGCCGTGCTAGTTTTAGAATGGTTCTGGCTTGATTGCAAAAGTGTTATACAATATACTGAACAAAAGTAGATAATATAAATATAATAGAAATACCCAAAATAAGGGCTGATGCCGAAGTACTGAGGGATAAATAAGACATTGGTGTTCTTCTTCAGCCACTTCAATATTACAAACAATCCTTAATTGGCAATTGGAAAATCCCATGAGCTATTACATTAACCAAACACATCGGAGGACAGTTTGTGCAATTCCCATACAATTCTTCTGTAAGCAACCATTTGTAGTAACAGAGCTACAACTTTATAGTAAGGTTGCAGTCAAAACATGCATTTCCAATGTGAGTAATCAGTACAGAAAAATTGGTAAGGCAAGCTACTTAATTCCTTTTTTATACACAGTTCTTTGTAGCTGGAAATTGTGTGGCCTAATTGACATGGAAAAACAATTTTACATGTGGAGGGGATGATTTTTTTTAATGAAATGATTCATAGCTTCTAGTAATTCATAGCTAAATGGGTTCACCGTGGCTTTCAAAAGCATGCGTGTTTAATTTTGATTCATAATGAATGCACACAGTCCTTTAAAAGGCGAAACTGTTTTTGTTATCCAGGAATACACCCATCTCCAGCCCAGTGCAAAATAACAGAGTTGGTGAGTGAATAAAAAGCAGCATCATCTTTGCCATCATAAAGTCACTTTTTGGTGTATTGCAATTGTAATGTGAAATGTTGGGAAGAAAACAGGCAGCGTTGTGCCTTGTCATCTCTGGTGACCTATTGGCAGCTGCCTGATGTCAGTGCTGTGTGGAGCAAAGTGTGCCTGAACCACTGACCAGGTGTTGCCATCTCCACATCCCAGCATTGTGCAGCGCCCCAGGTGGAGGTCAGATGTGGATTAATTTTCAGACCAATGGCAAGATGAGGGAATGAAGCACCAGAAACACTTTATACGTGTAGTACATGGGCTGCCCTGCATACCTGATAAAATCATGAAGAAAATTAAATCATATCAGTACAGCACCTTGTGTTTGCACTTTGGGTTCCACTAGTAGGGTGTATGCAGAAAAGAAAAAAAAGTATAATATTTAATCTTCTTTTACTTATTACTTAATTTTGCATGCAAATGTACAATGCAATACAGCAAATATTAAATGTATGTACTAAACCACATGAATTCAAACCCCCATTTATTTTATCAATTGCTTAAGCTCATTTGATCATAAGGGACAGGGAGACCAAACAGCTATAAAAGAGCTCCATTTTCTATCAACTGAACCAAATCCTCCTTTGATCTGTTAATCCCAAGTTTATAAGGTTAGGAGATAAGCAAGCGTAACTAAATTCCTTTTTCTTTTTGTCCACCTAATAGTCTATGAAGCAAAGCAAACATAATAAGCTTCTTTGCTGCTTTTCAGCCTCCTCTTGCTGAATAATTCAAAAAGTGCATTACAGGTTTTATGAGTACAACTGTACACACAAGCAATGTTCCATGATTTTTTTGCATGCCTCAAATTTGCATAGATTATATTTTTATTTTGCATTTCTGACACAGAAGCTGACTGCCTACTCGTTCTTGGCTTTTTATTAGGTCTTTGATGCTTGCTGGAGGAGAAGGCCTCTTTTGTCTCTGATAGCCTTAAGGCAGATCTAGGTTAGCAAGAAAGCCAGAGGTTTCAGGCTTGTTAAATGTCACAGTAATGGCTGTCTTTACGCATTGAAATACCAGCCTTCTTCTTTATAGGAAAATGAATCACATTACCACCAAGGGAAGGAAAGCCTTTGTTGGAGGAGACTGCTAGTCTGCTGCTTAAGAAGGGGATTTAATTTTCCCCTCCAGGCTTTTTGGCCAGCCCACTGCAGTTGCCCTTGTGGAACTCTGATATCATAGCATGGGGAGGATAGCAAACAAGAAAGAGCAATTAGCCATTAATCATACTCATTTTGCATCGGATGGATAGACTATTTAAAATACTGTGTGTATTCAGTATATGAGCAAGAATAGCCTGTGTGGACAAAGCATGAATACATAGGGTTTTATTCCTGCATTTTGGCAAAGCATTTCTTGTTTAATTCTTATTCAGTGTCACTGAGCTGGTGTTATGCGTAGTATTTTTTATTAAACCCTTCTCATAAGTTTTAGTGCACAGAGAACTCAATGTAAGATTTACATTGCCTACAAAGTGCTTGTTTTTAATTTCTCATAAATTGGGTGGATTACTTTAAATAAAAATGTAAGAACTGCATACTATTTCTGCAAACAGAAGAAAATTGATCGTTTATAATGTTTAATATTTATGGATTTATCTGTTTCATAAAATAAAGAATAATTGATTGAATTACTATGTTTTTGCATATTTAACTACATTATTTTCTAGATAAACTGTATGTAATTACATTAGAATATAGGGAATGGAACTTTATTGAACTAAATGAAAGTGTATATGTATTGAGTATTATGTCAAATACTATTTTGAATTAAAGGAGGGTTTTACTCTTTAAATCACAGAATTAGCATGTGTGCTGAGAGTGTGTTAGAAAAGGTAAGTTTGTCAAAACCTTTTGCATTCAAGACTAATTTGCTAAAAAAAGAAAATATTCTTGGTGGGCTGTGAATTGACCTGATTGCTTCTAATTCGCAGGGCCTTTAAGTTCCTTGGACTAGTAGGTCTTGTGCTTCTATTCAAAACTATTATGAGAAATGAGGAAAGTAAGTTAGTTATTCTTCTTTTCCAGTCATATATCTTTTCATGAATTTGTCATTGAAGTGGAGTAGTTACTTTATCTGAAAACAGAAAGAAATAAAGCATCTGTTGTTTTTCTAGTGAAACAACTTTATTTGAATGCTGATGCAGGTACTTTGATCCAAACAATAGCCTTTGCTTTCTGAGCTGCTGCAGTGGTGTTTGACTTTTTGGACTTGATTTGTGAACTTTCCTGAGATTCACCCTGTAGAGCTGAAAAAAATTCTTGTGAGACAAAGAGTGTCAGTGCTTATATGCCCTACATCCTTATCAATCTGCATCCTCCTGCTTTCCAAAAACTGTCCGGAGCCTCTCTGCTCCTCTGTCGCTGAGAAGAACGTGGTCGTCTCATGTTTGCCCCTCTGCCGGGAAAGATGCTTCTGTGTGGCTTTTGTGTTCACATTTTCTTGGTGAGGAAAGCAAGAGACCACAATAATATTTTCAATTATTAATGATGCTATTCCTTGACCTCACACAAGACTCATGCAATATCTGTCTTAATTGGTATAGATTTGGCAGTCATACAGTTAAGATTTTTGAGATTCAGAGAATTAGTTCCTAACTCTCCTACTGTGCTCGTGGGTGATCTTTGGCAAGTCAATGTATTGGTTTCCTAATTTTAACAAAAAGGTTAATGACTTCTTAATCTCCATAGCATGAAGTTTTCTAGATATACCATGAAAGAATTGGATTTAAGGAGAAATTTAAGTGAATTTAAGGGGCAAGGTTGTTTTCCACCTGAAAACTTTCATACTGTTAAACTCTGTTCTCCAAACACAAAGGCTGGAGTTTTGGTACAAAAGAAAGCAGAAGTTTGGTCTATCTTAAGATGATTCCAAAAACCTTCGATTTTGAGGAAAATATCTACAGTCATGCAACTCTCAGAGACACATTTGGTATTATTTTTATTATTTGTGTTCAGATTGCTTGTCCAAGAGAGCAAATAACAGGTGAGTTATCTCCTTTTAATGCCTTGGTCCTGTGAGCCATTTCAAAGGGAATGCCAGTTCATTTTTGCGTGGTGTAGTAATTCCACATTGTCTTGGCTGTCCTGAATGAATAGAATTCAGTGTGTGTCTGCTGAGGTTTGGCACAGTATTGCTGCTTTTCATTCATATGAATGGCTGCACTTCCTGTGGCAGTGCTGGCTGTCAAACTGAACCTGAAGTGGAACAGGCTGGAGCGTGTCCTTGGGACACAGCAAGGTCACGGCAAGCGTTTTCCTTCTCGGCTGTTTTGCACTTGTGGTTTTTAAGTACCCACATCTTTTTATAACAAGAGGAACCTGCACTTGGATGATCCTGCCATTTTAGACATTGCTCCTGGTGATCCCGCTCCTAGAAATGGCAAACCAACAGATTGCACTCAGTGTTGGAAAATGGGGAAATGCCACGTTGGCAGAATTGCCATTCTGTTAAGTCATTGTAGTATTGTTTATTGTACGTGTGACCCTTCTGTATGGCTAATGCAAATTGATAGTTACTCTTTTCTTTCTTGTTAAATGTTAAAATAGAAATAAGATCTTAAAATAAGTCTGTAGATCATGTGTATGTGGGTTTTCTGATCTTTGACAGTTACAGAATTCAGAACTGAGGAATGTTGCTACTTCAGTAGCTCATGATTTTGGTTAATTGATGTGAATTTGAATGCCTAATAGATCATAATACAATTATCTAACTTTTTGTTAGATTTGACCTGTATTATTGATTTTTAATTTTTTTTAAATGTACAACACTGGTGTGTGTAGCTTTGAATGTTTCCTGATGGCACAGAAACATCTGATGCCCAGCTCTTCCTTGTGGAATGCTCCCTTCTGTGTGTGTGTGGATATTTTGTCTTTCTGATGGCTTATTTCTAGTGTTTTAGGGGGAGAGGAAATTCTTAAAATGTACGTTTAATTAGGATATGTGCCTACTAAAGTCCTTGTAATGTAGGAAATTTTACCTGCCATACTGTAAGATACTAATGCTACTTTAAATATTGCATGCCATTTATTTTAATTTTCTTTCACTTCAGAGTTAGAAAGCACTACTTTTCTCTAATTTCTTTTACCTGGTCTTATTCCCCACATAGTTATATTTTCCACCTGTGTGTAACATTATTCAAAATTAAGAAGTATATTTATTCCTCTCTTTGCTTAGCTTTTTTTTTTTTTTTAATTTTGTTTTCAATTCTACATGAGGACAGATTACTTGAGTTTCCTTCTATGTACTACTGGTGCATATTGTAAATAAAGTCAGTAAAAGCGTTAATTATTAGATTCTGCAGAATTGACTACTGTTATTTTGATTTTACCTTAACAGAGTAGTGTAAACTGTGGTGCAGATTATGTTAGAAAGCATAAGTAGTTTTTCAAGAAAGGTAAGACAGATATCAGTCGTTATTTCAGTACATGACTTTTAGTTCTATGCAACCTGGCCAATGCGTGTGAGTTATCTGTAGTAAGTTATGCAGCCCTTTTTCAAAAAAATTATCCCTCTATAGATAGAATCTAGGAAATGCAATAAGGGGAGAAGTCAGGGTGGAAATCTTGTTTAAAAACAGTAATAGAGAAGGCATGAGAAGGCTGTTCCTGTCAGCTGGGCACAGTTACTATCTCAGTGCTAGAAACTACACAGGTAAAACATTACTGCAAAAGTATAGCTGGAACAAAAATTCTCCAAGTAAAGACTTTTTTTTCCCCAAAGAAATAAATAAAGTGTTCACAATAAACAGATTATTTCAAACAGATAAACTTACAGGATTGCTCCTCTGGGAAAGAAGTTTCTTGAGATCACTTGTTGATTTTGTTTCAGGGGATCATTCCTTTCTCCATCCTGTGTTTTAAAATGAGATAAAGACTCGTTACTCACTTTGAAATAGGGAATGCACTGAAAATGGCTTTGTAAGACAATGTTGATTATTTTTTAGTTTTATGCTAGCTTTCTGTTAATTTTTTTTAAATATTGGTGTGGGGAAAGCGTTGACCCAGATTTATAGATAATTTTGAAAAACACTCCAGCCTACCAAAAACGAACGTGTGAAGTCTTTTCATGATGTCCACTTCATAGTTCCAGATCTGTTAACCAAATACTATTTTTGTATAAGGTTTGGAGAGTGAGATAGGAGGTGGATTATTTGAGGAAATGTTTTCTTAGCACCAAAATACACAGTACTAAGTGATTGCACATATAGGAAAAAATTATTAGCTAATTAGAAGTTAATAGCTGTATGAGTCTCTAATCATGCAGCTACAAAAGGTGTAATATCAGCTCCCAAATACTCACATGGGGCAGTTCTTTTTAGAACACTGAGCTTGTTAAGTAAACCTGTCTTTCTTATAATAGTAGCCCTGAGCTAATGATGGTATTAAGGTGATCCAAAATCTATTTAAGACAAAAAAAGAGCCTTCTGGAACAGGATCAGCAATCATAAATTACAAGTGAAATACAGTGAAATAATCTGTCCTTGCATAGAATTTATTCAATTAAAAAAACCCCAAAACAACAAACACAGGGAAAACCAACGGTCACACTTGTTCATTTTGAATATGGTGGAAAACTAAGACTAGTGTTAAAAAAACCACAATTAAAAATAAGTAGTGTTTATTTTATTTGCTTTCAATTCAAGCTTAGGCAGCAGCTATCTGACAGGGAATTGAAATAATAAAAAATAATTATGTAAAAGGATATTGTGGATTATGTTTCTGTAAGAGTTTGTGCTGAATATTAGTCATTTGCATGAAAGTGTACAGCCCTTCTCCTACTCTGAAAAATTGCTCATCTATGGAAATTGCATGTAACTGAAGAATATGGGTGCTGAATAGCTGTCATGTTATTTAATTTGGACAATGAAAAAGATCCAAACATTTAGCTTTTAGAGTAGAGAATAAAATATACATAGTTGCTATGAAATGCTGTAGGGTGCATCAGGTTTGGGGCTTGCTGGTTTTGACCATGTATTTTTTAATAATGTATCCCCACATTGTCGTATTGAAGAATAAGGAGTGATATTTAAAGTAGCATTCAAATGGTTGATACTTAAAATATAGTAGAAAATGTCTGGTTAAAATGAGCTTCAAATCTTGTATGGATCATAAAGCAGAAAATCTGATATCTGCAATATGTCCCACATACAGGGAGACATACACGTCTCTCTAAATATCAGATGACCTATTTTAGGCATGCTTCAGTTCCATAGTTTAGATAACAGTCTTGGGATGCTCTTATGCAGTTGGATTGTTGTGCTTGAACCTAAGAATGCCAACAAAGCTCTATAAAAATGAAAAAGCTTTACAAATGCATGGTGTATATATAGTATGTTCATATTTCTTTTCTATAATGATTTCAACTTTAAGGCTAGAATTCATATTCATGCTTAGAAAAACTGAATTTGGGGCCTTCAACACAATTTTTTTGTTATTTTGTTGTTGTTTTCTTTTTTTTTTTTTAACTTTGTCCACCTTTTTCAGCTTCTGCATAATTTGACTGATAAATGTGCACTGACTTTGGCTCTAGTGAATCTACTGTCTCCTTATCTTGCCAGAGAGCTCCCAGTCCCTTGCTTTTACATTTATCATCTTTACAGCTGTATGAGGTATGTTGAGTTGTACTTCTTGGAGGGAGTGAAGAAACAGTGAGACCCCAGTGCCAAAGACACACAGGACATCTGTGACAGAAGGGTGAAAGCACTTCCAGAACACCATGCCTTACCTATGAGAATGTCTCTCTCCCCTTTATAAGAGGGTTTTCTACTCTTTCTAAATCAAGTGGTGAGGACCAAGTGGATATTATGGAGTATTCTCCTATAAACAGTCAAGTTCAAGCTCAGCTTTGCCTTGTTCAGAAACTAGAAAAGATCCATCTTTGTCTCACAGGAGTTCCCTGCAGTGGAGGAACCATTGGAAGTTCAGTGTAATTTTATGGCCCATGTTGGCTACCAGTATTGAGGTGAAGAGGGGAGCTTCCTGCTGAAATGCTGCAGGTGAAAGTAAGGTAGGAAATTTTCTCTGTGTCAAAAAAGGGAACCCCAGGAAATTCTTTGATGAAGCGAGTCAGGACTGTGAAGTATAAATACTCAGCCAAGCCCTTCCTGTGTACTTCCCATTGGATACACTCTGTTCAGATAGAGAGACATCCTGGAAAGAGTTGTCCTTCAGCAGAACTGAAATATATATTCCAATAGGAACATAACCCCTTTGTGTACCTCCCTGCCCCTCTGTCTTCTCCTGCAGTATGCAAATCTTTTTTTTCCCTCCTTTCTTGCACAGCTTGATATATGATTGGTTCTTTCTTTCAACGCAAATGAGTGTAGATAGATTTTTCTATTTATATTCGATATCTTTGCCTTGGTTCTCAAACATAGAGGGAAAACAATATAGTTCTGCCAGTAGGAGGTTGAATTTGTAAATACATATTACTTTGGAAATACAATGAGAGATAATAAAATATTCAAAAAGCAGCCCGCTCTTGTGGGATATTATTCTGCACAGCCAGGGAGCAGATTAATGACACTACACAGGAAAAAAAATAAGATATGCACAATAAAATATGGATTGGAGTAGCAATGTGGAAACTAAAATTCCAGTCCTGGCAGCCTGTGAAACATATGTGGTTTTACCGAGTTTATCAGCTTTAAATAGCAACACTTAAAAGCGGTCATTATTTAATTGGCAGATGTGGAATTTTATACCTCAGGCAGCTAACCACAAGTAAAAAGAATTGAAAAGGTGTGAATGGGTTCATCCTCCTGAATAAGAATTAGGGTTGGTAAGTAAATCTTGGGCAAATTTTGAAGGTGTATTTCTATTTTTTTCAGGAGTGTTCTGTGAAACATACGTCCAAGAGTCTTTGCTGGTAGCAAAAATATTGTTATATTTGTATTAATTTCTATTTCATTTTATACTACAGAACCTAAGCTGCAATCTTTAAGTAGATTCAGGTAGAAGGAGGCAGGAGAGATGTGTCAGAAGTGGTGCTATTTTGCTGGTCCCCAGGCATGGCGCTGCTCTGTGGTGAACCTGCGGGTTCTGTTCGCCAGCTGGCTACTGACCCTCGGGCTGGGGCTGCCTTATCTTGGATTCGTACAGGACAATGTCAAATGTCTTTTAAAGACGGGAGCGTGTTGTTGTGTCTTAAGTACTCGTGCAGTTGGGATGAAACTTGTCGTAGAATTCCCCCTCCAGAGTCTTCAGCCCAATTTGTATTGTAACACTACAGGTGATGAGAGTTAACATTTGCAATAGTCTTTTGCTAATGTGTGGGTTCTTTAGGCAGTCCTACTAGCACTACTTCTTGCTGACGGCTTCCTCAAAATTCAGTGGCTTGGTTTGAAAACTCTCCTTCAAGACACTTTATTTTAGCTGATTTTCCCGCATGAAATTTCAGTGTAAGTGGATGTGCTATTTTGGGAATAAGGGTAGGGAGAGATATATCTCTGCACATAATGAAAAAATCATGATCCTGACATTGAAAAGTGGATTGACTCCAGGAGGCAGAATTCAGTGGGGAGAACAGTGTTGGTGTTTAGTGTCAGTGGCGTGCTGTTTATTATGGCTGTGGGCAGTCACTGAGCTCTCCAGCAAGTGTAGGTGCCCTCAGTGAAACCTGCTGGCTTTGCAGAGCCAGGCGGAGGGTCCCATGTACCGTGGCCTGGATCTGCACTTCCTGGCGATCGCAGCGCTGGCCTGCTGGGGCTGGGCTGTGTCCGAGCACCTCCAGGGAGGGAAGGGAGGCTGTTATCCTGCTGCTCTGAACAGCACATCTGTTCGGCCCAGGCAGGGGCAGGAGGCAGCTCAGTGCAAGAGTAATAGACTGGGACACAGACTGGAGAGGTGCAAAAGAACAGGGTAATTACGAATGTATTCCGAAACTGTTTGAATTATGGTTGTGCACACAAAGCTGTGTTTGATTGCTCCTTTAAGAACGGTAGACTTTTCAGCTTTTTAATGCCAGTTTTAATGCTCACTCTCTCTATATTTATATACATAGATACACACAGAAATATACATGAGCACACAACCATAATTAGATTTAATAAGAGGGAGTGTTATATACAGTGTTAGGACTAGGTAGTAAGTTTTAATAAACTTTTTTCTTTTTCTCATAAATTTTGGTACGTGAGCAGCTGTCTTTAATAATGAAGCATTTCAGTTTAGTTCATATTTTTCAAGGCATATGTAGATTTTGAAACCGTGTATTGTTACTTTTTAACAGTTTTTAAAATGTTTTATGTGGGGAAAACTTTTTAATTATGAATAATTTTACTCTCATGTTATCATAGTCTTCTGAGTCTTACAAAATCGTTACATGTTTCAAAGCATAAACCCGAGGATTTCTTTTTTATAATCCTTTTGAAATTGTTTCTTCTGTTCTCATAGTGACTTGCCTTCCTCTTCCTTCTTCTGAATATATTTCCTCTGTGCTGCTGTATCAAAGAATTCTTTTTCTTTTTGCTGATTGTTTATATATTTGAAGATAGTGAAAGAGGAAGAACACTGTACATGTAATTAAAGGTCTTTCCATGGACTTCTGGTTTTGAACTTCAGTTCTACTTTTGAGTAGCTGTAAGCTGTTTCCTCCTGCCAAGTAACTATCATAGATCAAAATGAGATTGGCTTGATTACGAATAAGTATGCATGGGTTTAAAGCTTGAATTGTCTAGTGCTTGGTTTCTGGGTAATCTCTGGGAGTTTAGAATATACACTTTCTTTAAACTGTGGTACAAATATAATCCTTTGTTGAAGACATTATTGCAAACACCAATTTAATCAGACAGAGCTAAATCTTCTAGAGCTGCTAAAAAATGCTCTGTAGCATCAGGATGGGATTCTTAAAAATGTCAACAGTTATTACATATCTAGCTCCCACTGAATAAGTGTTTTTTAAGGTGTCTGATGATGGAATGACCCAAATCATTGGTGACTTTTGCAGATCTTGAATGGAGAATAAATTCATGAGCAGAAGAACAATTTACTAAGGGGACTGGAAATGAAAATTAAACATATGTTGGCAGAGCAATAAAACATTCCATGAGCTGTATAACTCTATAGAGAGTTATATAGATCTATAGCTGATATGAATTGTTTTATCTTTATGGTAGTCTGTTTAAAATGAATGGAGCTGTGCTGTCTTGTATTAGCTGAAGATCTGAACCAATTGTGATATTTTTAGTTTATTTTTTGTCAGTGTCATGCTTGTGGTTACCTCTGTGGATTTGGAAAAGACAGAGTACTTGTGAAAATCAATACAGGACATTTTAAGAAGTAAATTATTTACCTTTGTTATTTATTATATTTCTACAACATAAAAAAGAAGTGCTGGTGTAATGCAATGGTAAATTCTGATAAGTGTCTTTATAGAATACTAGCAATTGCTCATACCTGTAACTCCTAGAAGTATCTAGAAACCTCTGTATGAAAAGATTTTTCTTGCTTGTGAACTAAATATCCATGTCCTCCTGTGGACAAAACCTTCCACTAGTAGAAGCTGATGTATCCCATTTTATCTCATCTGATGGTATGAAAAAAAGTGTTAAAAAATGTCTTTCTGTTGATATTGGGGGTCTTCCTGACATCTGCAGAGGTTTAATATGTCCTCATCATGTACCTTTGCTTACACCTATACATAGAATCATAGAAAAACCTGTGTTGGAAGGGACCTACAAAGATCGTTAAAGTCCAGCCATCTGGTGCTTACAGGAGCAGTTGTACCAACTCATTATATGTGGTACTATTGCAAGGAGAAAAATTAGTAGCAGTGCTGTTTGCTAGATGCATAGAGTCCTGCGAGCATATTTCTGGAGGCTAAAATGAATTCTTGGAATTAAAGAGGTTAGAGTTCCTGAGTTCCTTGCAGTCTCTGGGACAGGACAGGTTTGTTTGTTTGTTTGTTTTAAATGAATACCATTTTTATGCACATAGAGTCTTATTTTCAGACCGGAACTAACTCCTCTTCTAGCAGACTGAAGTCACATTTAATTCTACTGAAACTATTTTCTCTTTGTTGACAACAACGGCAGAATCTAGAGGTTATAATAGCCAGATTATAATAGCAAATACATTTTTGTATGCAAAACAAGTTCCGTTTTTACTGGGGAAAACTGGTATTTGTTTTGCGAGTATTTTATAGACATCAAATTGTCACACAAACCTACTGCTGTTTCTGTGACAATTATGGTAGAAAAAGGAGAGGGGAAAAAATGAGGATTCCAAGGGAAATAAATTTTTTGGGAAATGGATCTGCATGTTTAGAGCAGAATTCCTAACAGTGTAGCAGAGCTCAGTCTGTAAGTACTGGTGCAAGAAACTGAAGAAGTGGAGGAAAAATGAGTAATTGTTTTCAGTTTGAAAGATGCTTACCTCTTCTACAGTTGTATCAAAAATAACAAACTGCCACTGAAAAATTGAATTAGTACTTTTTAAAAGATAGTGAGAAATATTTCTGGATCAGGTTGCCTAATTATAGATTAGTTACATGAACCACTTGCTGAGCTGCTTGCAGAACTGAAGATAAGGTCAATATTATAACTAGTTTGCTTTTGTGTTGTACTGGTGTACAGGAACAAATGTTTCTAAGATTCAAGCAACAGCAAGTGCTAATCAGCTGAGCAAAATTATTCCATGGAGCCATCTCTTTTGGAAAAAAAGAGGATAAACTTGGTAGTTAATGAAAAATAAGCTTCAGTTATTACAGTGATGTTGTAACAATGATAATAAAAGTAATAATTTAGAGATAAAATCAGAAAGAGAAGCAGGTGCCTGAATTTTATTAAGACTGTACTCATTTTTAACCAAGTAGGCAAGACTATTTCTATGCAGTATTTATAAAGTATCCTGCACATATTCAAGATTAAACTGATCTAAATTTTTACTATTAGCAAATCTTAAAAGATTTTTCTCTGACTTTAAAAATATCCCAGATTTATCCATGTGACTGTGACTGTTTGCTGTACAGGTACTAATACAAAGGGATTTACATTTGTGGGTTGGTGCCTGAGATAGTTCAGCATGCTTTCTTTCCACCTGTTTATTTTGGACTGTCAGTTTATTTTCCTTTTGTTCATATTCCAACAGTGAGCTGCGCTAGAAGAACTACAGCTTGTATGAAATAAATAGAGAGGTTCGGCCACTTTCAGATTGAAAGATGAGATTCCCAATTCCACAGCATATAAGACAGGCCAAAATGGAAACCCTGCTGGGCAACATATGCATTTTTATGGCTTATTGTGGACCCCCTTTATTCTATACACAAATGGATAGAAGAAGAAGACGACAGGATTAAAAGATTAGTTATGTCAGTTCCTTTTGGTTCCACTATATTACTGCTGTTTTATTAAATCAGGCTACTGACCAAATGTCTAGTTTCCCATTTCTGTGAAGGGTGTTTCTTCATGCCTACAATTGATTTTCACACTTTGATTAAAGACTATTCAAATCTTTCAATAGAAAACTCAGGTATGTTTCACAGACTAAAAAAAATAGAATAAAATGAAAAACACTTACATTCCAGTCATGCAACACAACTAACTTGTTGTTTAAGATACTTGTCTCTGCATTAGAAAAGCCTTTTCCTCCACTGGTGTTTTGGGAGAACACTGCCAGAAGTGATCTCTCCTTTCTTTGTGTACCTGTGTCACAGTTCTAGCAGCTGCTGCTTGTCTGTGGACACTTTGCTGTCATGGCACATTTGGAGGTAAAATCATAGAATATCCTGAGTTGGAATGGACCCACGAGGGTCCTGGAGTCCAACCCAAATTAAATAAATACTTAAGTAAGCCTATCCTGTAGCATGATATAGCACAGCAAAATTAATGACAAACTATGAGATAATTCAAGCTGAGCAGGAGCAGTGTGTTGGCTGGGCCTCACTCAGCTTCAGTAATGGGAGCTCCCAGTGCCACGGCTACTGTGGAACATCCAGCAAATATGTCCTGAAATAGATTTGCCAATGTGTGTAAGAAGACCCTCATTTAAAATGGGATGGACAACAACAATCCCATAGTAGCTATGTTTTACCATCAGATTTTAGCCTTAACAGCACTGACATAACATAATGTAATGGAAGACCACAAATATATCTATGCAGGAGGGGGGGAAGTGTTTGTGGCTGCAGATGGTACACAGAAAGCTGACTTTTGAAATTATGAGATCGCTAAAAATGTGTCCCATTTCAATTTTAATATTTTAAAAGTTTACTAACTCTCATCATCTATTGTAAGGCTTTGATCTTGTACATACTGGCACTGTGCACAGCAGGAGCATTTGATTTAGGGTAAGTGCATACGGTGACTGCCACAAAACTCAAGTGAAATTAAACAAGCAGCTGAGGGCTTTGTGTTATTAGAATTCTAGAGCTTCTTGTCTACCTCTATTTCTCAGCAATATTAGGTAGGAAATGAATATGGAGTGTGAACAAGGAAAGGGCTAAATAATTGTATAAGCTCAGCCTTGCTGACAAAGGAGATGCCTGCTTACGTACCTTCTGTTTGCAGTGCAGCCGCCCCACAGTTCTTTTCTACATGATGCAGTGCATTTTTTTACCTTATCTCCTTTTCTTATCACCTTTTAACTTAACTGTACATCCCACTGTCTATTCCTGCATGGTGTAAGAATGATTTTTAGCTAGTAATTTCTGACTGCCTCCCTCCTCCCTTTCTGAACATTTGGCTTTCTTGGTTATACCACTCACTGTGCCCCAGCATTTACAAAGGCAAAGCAATTAATTCAAAGACCCAAGCACATGCTATACACTAGAAAAGCTGCTATTATTTGCAATCACTTCATTTGCTGAAACTAGAAATTCAAATCTCTAAAAGCTTTACTGTAAATAGTATTCACAGACCTTTATGCTGAGCTTATGCTGTCATTTTAAATTGCATATCTGCATTCGTTGGACAAACTACCTTTTTGTGAATTCAGCAGCAGCACTTTGTCATCCTAAAGAAAATTACTCAAAGGACTATAGTATGATAGTCATTTATCAGCTGTGCTACTGTATGGGATTGCGGATTGTCTTCTATCTTCTTACCACAGAAGTGTCTGCTTTGCTTTCTCATTATTTTATCCCTTTGCTTATAGGCATGGTAGGAAATTAGGATATTTTACTTATAGCTGGTGATGATTGTTATTTTTATTCACAAAAGGCAAGGACAGGGAAGTTATTAAACTTATTCTCTTGAGTGAAAAAGATAATCATCGCTTCATTTTTTTTGTGACTAATATTCTCCATTTGCTTCACAGAATTACTGTAAAGGAGGACTGTGTTTTGAGGCTTAAATTAGCATGACAATTAAGGAGATTCAGATCAGCGGCTGCTGATATAGATATGATATGTTTAGTACTATTTTGTTCTCATGGAGATGAGTTATTTTTCTGTACAGTGCCCACATATAAGATAAACATAATTCCATACTGACATATGAATAGCTGTTCATTACTATAATGTTCTAAGGAAAAGTACTTTGTCTCTTTCCAGTGCCATATGGCTGGAGGTTTAGGATTCAAAAGTATGTCTCTTGAATAGCTTGTACTAAATGAGCTTTTTCAGCTGTTATTTGAAGTATCGTGAATAATCTTGTAGTGTGAATAGAAATATCATTGTGCCATACTTATCATTAGCTAATGCTTTTCATATATTAACATTTACATAACAAAATTACATAAACATCTTTGGCTTAAGCACTCCATTAACTAACTTGATTCCAGTTGCCATTCTGTGCAATTTGGCTTTCATTCAGTCTTGTTTACAAAAATGAAGGGTCAGTGAATGCCAATCTGGTTTACCTTGTTATGTGAAGTACCTACTAAAGTACCACTACCAGTATTATTTAAATCATGAGTAACCTTGTACATCAGATCCTCCCAATGGCACAGTGCATTTGACCATACATTGCTTGAATCTTTAAATTCTCTTATAGTGATTTATTTTCTCAACAGTGGCAGCTGCCAGCAAAACATGCACAGCAAAAAGCATCCCCTTGTAACCTTTAGCTGTTCAGAAATCCTTCGTAAGTTATACAACATCTTTCTATTTTTGTTAAACTTTACAGTAAAATGCTTTTATTTTTGTTCTTTTCTCATTTGATTTTCTTGTAGGTTATTAAATTTTTCAGTCTTAAAGTACTGTTTGTTGCTTCTTCTGTTCTGTTCACGCATTTTTGAACTCTCCAGTGTATCACCTGAGATGAACAAGTTCTTGTTTTACTTTACTTGCTGTCTTTTTGCTGTTTTAATTCTTCCTTTTACTCTAGCACATCAAAAAAAATTAAGAAAAATTAATACTGTGTTTGAAATGAAATCACAATTCAAGTGGAAATTCAGATAATGTCAAGTTATGGCACTTTACTGTAAACTGAAGAGATCTAGATGAAAATATTTAGAAATTTAGAGTCCAGTTAATCAAGGTCATTCAAATAAACCAGGAGGGTTACTCCCACGATTAAATCCTTACCAACATGGATGAAGGATCAAAATGAGTAAGGCATAACCGGACCACAAATTTGTTATGGTTGAAGTATTTTATGGAATGTACCCACAACTGATGTTAAAATTAAAAAAAAAAAAAGAATGGCTACCATGGCTGCTCTCCTGATAAAAGAAGGACAGTGGGGTTTTCTGAAGGATCATACCAGTTTAAAGCAGGTTTTTGCTTTGGAATCCTGTAAAAATAGAGCCATATAGAAATAACAAAGCTCTAGGTACAGCATAGAAGTAACAAGGAAAACAATATACCCCCAGACCACATGATTTTTTAAGAAAACGATTTGAAATCATACTTGGATAAGTGTGGTTATGAGTTAAGGAAATTATGCCAAATTACTTTTGCTCAGGGATGAGCAAGAAATAGCCTTGATTTCTCTGCCATCACAGAGCTTCTGTCTTGGTAAGATTTCGGCTTGACCCATTGCTGTGGTATCTTTTGTTTACATCATGTATTTCTGATGAATGCTCTGAATTTCTAATGACATTTTGCTTGTGTCAAGCTTTTGCAAATTAAGAGCTTAATAAAAATACCCATAAATCTTCACATAACAATGACTTGCTCAGAGACCACATCCTTCCTTTGTCACATGAACTATTGGCTAATCAAAGAATTCTAGTGTTCCAGTGGTCCATGACCATGGATAAGTTTCTAAGATAAAAGTCATTAGGACTTAATTTCTGAGACTGTTACTTATTTGACAAAGGATCAGGACCACTGAGAGCCAGAGACCTATGTTTCCTATGCTGTTATGATATTTAAGAACACTGAAAACCTCCACTCTGTACATACAAGTATTTATCTAGGTGGAGATAAATCATCAGATTAGTTTGCTTATGTTTTATCCAGCGGCATGTGATAGGAAGCATATTGATGCTGCTTTGTAAGTTTGATTGTGTGCTTTGTGCCTGAGGGTTTCAGATAGCACCACTGTATATTGTGGGATGTCACTTTAACCTGAAGGACACTATGGTCCAGCTTAACAAATTCTAATGATTCCCCCCAACATCTGATAACGCTGTTTGGAGCAGTTGGTGGGCATGTGGAACCTGCTGTAGAGCATGAATGAGATGGTGCACTTGCAGCTGGAGTGAAACATAGAACTTCTTTAGCCTGGCAGCTTTATCTGTCTTTGCAGAGATGCATCTACAAATAAAGGAAATTTTGTTCCAGTTTTGGGAGCATCTTTGGAGAAACATTCTGGGGCTTGACTCACGTGAAAGAATGGTAGTGGGGGATCAATCATCAGAATACCAGGATAAAAAGACTGCTTTTCTGGGATTGAGGCCCAGAGAGGATTTCCCACTACACTAAGAACACTGGTGGGGGAAAAGTTTTTTCACTCTTGCAAGACACAGTTGATCAAATTGGAACATTAGCCATTATCTAGTCCTGAAAGAGCAGAATGTAGGAGCTCTTAGGCCATCAGGGGGAAGGGAGAAGATTTTGTTCTTCTGTTGTTGCACCTTGTCCCTCTCTTAGAGTCAACTTACTCTCTTGCTGTTTGAAGTCTTTCAGTGGATGTTTGGACAAGGGACAAGAGCTGTTTAATCATACCATAAGTGGTGCAGAATGAAGGCAGAATGTTTGTTTACAAGACTGAAGGGTGCATGGTAGTGCTTTGTGACAAGGCTGAGTGTTTCTCAACAAATGGAGTTCCCCTTGTTCCAGGAAGAGTTATGTACTGGACATGATAGGTTACACTTTAAGAGAATGTTGCATATGGAAACAGGCACTGCAGGGTGAAAAAAGAGCTATTACAATATAATACCTCTAATTACAAAACGCTCAAGATTTCACTGTGACACTGAGATTTAATTTGTGACTTTAAAGATTTACAGGCACAGTAACAACTTTATTTAATTGTTATCAATTTCCCTTCTTAGCAATGGAAACTTCAGTTTCCTCTGTTTTTCACTATCTGTTTTTATCTTGCTGAGCTGGTACCATCCTGTTTTACATTCAGAAACTGTTAGAAAAAGTTATTCAAATATATTTTTTATAGCATGTAAATTTCAGTATTTGTTTGGTTTGTTCTTCCTCATGTGCAAACTATGTAAACCAGATTCCAATAATGCTTTAAAATAAAGCTGTTAGTCTTGTAAGGAAAGGTCAGAGCCAGCATTTTGTACTGCTTGTTGATTCATAGTACTGTGTGGTTTGTAAAAAGACAAAATTATAATTTAGGCAAACAAGATACCAATGCATAACTCTGCCCATTCTAGGGCTGAAGTAGTTTATGCTTTTCTGCCTGGTTCTTTTTGTCTTAGTGACAAAGTAGTATAAACAGTTCTAGCTAGGGCAATAAACTGTGTAGAGCTTAATTGTTGTGCCCAGTAGAGCTTTAAGTTCCAAGCCTTAAACAGTAAAGCAGATTTCAATTCCCAAGGGTCATACCATATTTTTAGTTAAGACTGAAATATAACAGTTGCCTAAGGAAGAAGTTTTAGTCAGAAAAATATTTGAAGTAGGCAAAAGCCTTATTTAAAATTTTACTAGAAAATGAGAATTCTGTGCCGGTTGTCAGAAAATATGACATGCTAAGCCACAGGAAATCTGTCTAAACAGTGTTACAAGGTGGGCCACTGAGAGTATTTACCAGAGCTTCTGGTACCTGCCAGTCAGAGAATATGGGTGGAAAATCTTCTGGCACACAGTGCAGCAGGCTGAATTTTTGTCACTACTTATCTGTGACTCTAAGAGGAAAGGTGAATAAAATGTTCTCTAATCTGCTCAAGCAAAGCTCTAATGAAGAGAAAGGTTTTTTTGAGTTTGTCAGCTGTGCAGTTGTGGTTGATACCCCTCTCCACCAGGAGAGACAGCTGAGTCCTCTTGGTTTTGCATAGGCTGTTAGACAGCTGTGAGAGACTGATCCTTCCTTCCACAGCCATTGCAACTCCTGCTCTAAATGAACAGCCACCACTGAAGCCTGATGAATGCTGGCTGATGGAAGGGGAAAGCTCTGCATTTAGAACAATTTTGCTGATTCTAACTAGTGTCACCTTTCCCTTGTCTAAACCATACTTGCTTCTACCAGCAAGAAAGTGCTGTCTCTCCAGAGAGACATTGCAACTGTTCAGATAAACATTGGAGAGGTGATCTTTTGATGTCCATTCTAGCCTGGGCTGTTCTGTGATTCTATAAATGAGGTGCAGGTGAGCAGTAGGGATATCAAGAGACAGGGAACTGCTCCTGCTCGGTGTCCCCTGGAAGGACGCCTGTGTTGGTGCTCCTGAATCAGAAGGGTGCAGCCCACTCAATTGATTCTGTTGCTTCTTTATAGATAAAAGGAGGTTTTTACACCATGTGCAGTCTAATTATACTTTAAATAAGGAACTCACAGGTTTTAGTTTTTCTGTGACTATTGTGAGGGATGGACATAGAATATTTTATAATGGACAAATAACTGCCTGCTTCAGGAAGCAGGGAAAATAGAAGCCAAATGTAAGCATGAGTAAAAGCATTTATACATGATTGTGATTCAAGGGATAGAGTCACAGAACAACTTCAAAGATTCCTGCTAGTCGACAGGACATTTGGAACAGACTGAGATGAGAAAAAAGCATTCCCTCTGCTTTACAAAACTCTGGCATTCTCTTTCAAACTGCTAATTAGGAAAAATAGGTAGCACCCACAGATGAAAGCACTGTATGCATCAATCTTAAAAATGAAGACATGATTATGGAATTTTTGGTACCAAGCATCTAGACATTGGTCCCCCATAATCTTGTTTGTGTATCTGAGAAATAGAATTTAGAAGTGTAAAAAACTAACTACTATAAACCATAGTGCAGAGTGCTTTTTTTTTTTCCTCTTTCAGATTTGAATTGATTTCTGTTTAAAAGATTGATTTCCCCAAGCATTTTTGTGGAGTATTTCTGCCTTAATATCATGAAAGTTAGCTTTTCTTTTACAGTCAAACGATTTGCAGATCAGCGTATCATAATATATTTGATAATTACAAGCATTCTTTGAGGATACCTGTTAAAGTTTACAGACACATCAGTTCTTGCTGAACTGAAACAGAGAGAAAGGCAAGTGTTTGGTATATGCAGAGTCCTAAACCAAACTCAATTCAAAAATAAGGGCAGAACAATGACACTTCTCTTGGTTTTATTATTTTTTAAAATGTATTGCAGATAATACACAATCCAGAAGGATAACAGTGTTTGGGAAATATGACTGCTAAGTAATGAGTTTGAGTCTCTCTGTGTGGGTTTGTGTGAAATACTCCGTAACAACGTAGCCTTCGATGTGGCTCTTTCTAGCAGCAGGGTTGTCCTTGCGTGATAAACCTTGGCCATCAACACTGAATAGTTCCAGCCCAATGAAGCAAAGCACAGGGATGGAGTGTGGGAACCCCCTGTGAAAAAATTTAAGCAGAGAAATTAATGGAGGTTTTTTTAAAAAAAAACAACTTGAGAATTTTTCCCTTCTGTTAAGTAACACTGACAAAATTCTTAATCTTCTCAAGACTGGCCAGAGGTCTGGGGACAACTGAATTAAAGGATGGGTTGCTTTGTGACTCACTTCTTCTAAGAGTACCAAAGTGAGGATGTTTCAGGCATAACCTGAATTGATTCTTTGAAACATTTTATGGCTGCCTCCTATGGAGCTGCTGTTCTGACTGCTGCTGTGTGGGGCTCTAGGATAATGTTTATGGTAAATTGTGAGAAGACTCTGTCCTAATTCTGAGCCTTGGTGTAGCTGTAATGTGGAGTCTGTCTCTTCTTCCCAGAGATGGTAACAAATAGTAGATTTGACCCTTTGTTGTGTATATGGATGGCACATCTGAATTTTGTCATGCCTATCAGGTCTTGCTGCAGTAATTATATTTGCTTAGTTGTCCTCTTGAAGGTTGTCAAAATTTCCCTTCAGAACTGAACTAAGGTCAGTCATCTCAAGCCCATTATTATACCAAAAAATTTTTATATTCCATCCCAATTGATATTAAATATTGAACTATATATTAATCACCTGTATACCTTTTTGCGGAAGTTTGGTTGTCAGTTTTCAAACATATGTGAACTATTCAGGTAAACATATGGAAATTTTTCACAACTGATGTTTTTATACTGCTTTGCCTAATGAGAAAGTGTCTGTGGGTTAATTATTCTCACATAATATCTTTTGCCACTGTGAAGGCAGCTGTGAAGGCAGCTGATAATCCGAGGAGAGAGGGTCAAGACCCTCCTGAACAGAAGTTTCCCATACACTTATATTTGCAGAGAAATATAAAAGAGATGTTGAAATTTGATGGAGCCTCCCCACATTTTGGAGTTCCCTAAATGGTTACGTGGCCTTATAAAAAGCCAGCATCCTTCTCTAAACTGAAGTTCTTTCTTGTGAGTGGATGTTGACCAAATCCCCAATTGAGGTGGTGTGTAAGCACCTGTGAACTTACCAGCTGGATGTAGAGAGGGCAGAGTTTTTCTTCTTTTCTTAGTTAAGCATTATATTCTTTCTCTCCTTCAGTGTGTCTTTCCAGGTTTTAGAGGTGATGAGACTGAATTGTAAATGGTTGTTTTGTTTGTAAATAAATAATTGTATTTGCTTTCATTTAACTTTGCTAGAGATAAGTATGATTTCAGACTAAGCAGAATTATATTCCTGCAAGGACAGTGATCATAAGAAGCATTGTATTCTT
Source organism: Aleadryas rufinucha (assembly GCA_013397815.1). Lineage (NCBI taxonomy): Eukaryota > Metazoa > Chordata > Aves > Passeriformes > Aleadryas > Aleadryas rufinucha. Next base: position 224,777 of record VZTH01000139.1, read on the forward strand.
GCAAGGGCAATGATCCTTAAAATTTGGGCACCCTGTCCTGATTTCCAAGACATTTCTCTGTGGCATGTAAAGGATAGCTGAACCATACCAGATCTCTGTTGGACTGTTTGATTTAGGAAAGAATAACATGGCTATGTGTGTGGAAAAAATGCCTTCTGATGACCTGTAATAGCCACAAGAATTTGTTGGCATGTGGAAATGTAATTAGGAACACGTGGATCTCAAGAGCACAGGAGAGTTTGTGGCACAGGGGCTAAGCCCAGAAGCATAACGTGCTGAAGTTGTGAGTAGAATGACCGGTGAAAATGGTGTTAATCATGTGTATTGGTAGCACATAAAAATATGCCTGTCATATGGCTGCTTTTTATAATAACTGCAGAAAAAATGTATTTGGTTGAAAGTATACAGCAAGAGTCATGGCCAGAATTAATTTAGCTTTGATAACTTCCAGTATCTAAGTATGTGCGGCTCATAAATTCTGTTTGAGCTGTAGATAGCTTTGCATCTGGCTGCAGAATCCAGTTTGATAGTAAGACTGAGCTTTTGTCCTTGTATTTTCATCTTGGATTGAAATATTTAATGCATGACTGAGGCCTTTTGGAAAAGTGTAAGGGAAAACAAGGCAAAAAGCAGTTTATTGAGACCCAGTCGAGCTCTGCATGTACACGCCAGTGCTAATGGGATCTAATGCAGATGTTACTGCATGACCAGGTGACTTTGGGGGTTCTCCCAAGGATGTGTGGAGTCAGTCTGATAACAGAAGGGCAAGATCAAGCTAATGCAAAGGGACTGCTTTTCTTTTGGGAGGTTCTGGAATACCAGTCTGGCAAAGTGAATGCAGCGTGGGAAGAGATCACACAATAGAGGAGGCAGGAGGTCACTTTTTCTGCAGCATTTACACCTGAACAGCAGCAGTTTTGTAGGAAACACTGACATGCAGCTGGTGGATTACTGAAAATTTTAATTACACTGCATTTTGTTCCCTTCTCCAGGACCACTGCCCCATCCACTCACCATAGTGTGCATCAATCAGCCACTTTAATTTATATCGTAATAATAATACAGGATTACTTATATCACCAAAAGTTGTTTCTGCACCTGTGGGCCGAGTGAATAGTGTAACATTGTATTCTGAAGTGTTTCCTTGTGATTTAATCACTATGCATGAAATCTCAGGAATAAGAAGGCCACTTTTATTAAAAATTTTCTATTACAAAATTTATTGGGCCTATCAAAGTTACTATCCAAAGCAGATTTTTATGGAGATGATCTCTTTCAATTCCCTGCTCAGCAGTCTCAGGTGAACTACCCGTATAGGAAAGTAGCTGCTTAGAAGATGTTTTGCTCCAGACATTTTGTGTTACAGGCAGATGAATGGAAGTCTGCATCAAAGAGCTTCATTTTTTTTTATGGTTCAGTGTTTAGGTGGAATATAAGTGCAACCAAAGCAAATGCTGACAGCCTTACATTCATCTCAGGAACCTTTCCTTCCTTCCCTTGAGAGAATGGGAGTCAAGAAAAAGGAATCTGTAGAATTGCATCTAAAATTCCCTAATTATATCATGTGATGTTTCTGTGGGGAATTAAAAAGTGTAAGGCTAAAATGAGGAAGATGTTTTTGTTCTCTTTTTGTTGTTTGTATATGACTGTGCCTGTTTTAAGGTGACTGTGAGACAATACGAACACATCATTTTGTGGAGAGTAATTCGCCAATTTTTAAGCTACAGTGACACTTTCAATGATCAGTATTTCAAAGTGTGGACTTTATTGGAGATAGATTTATTTTATTTTTTTGATTGTGCACATCAATTAAATATGTGCGCTGACATCTCTTAGCAGCTTCAGTTAAGTGAAGACTTAAACACTACTTCATGCTTGCTCAGTTTTCTACATGGACATTGCTATTTCTGATTTTACTGATTTAAAATTGCATCATCTAAGTCCATCTACTAGTTGCTGTAGAATAAATTTGCTTTCTAATGCATCTACATTTGTGAATAGTGAGATGTTGAGCCCCCCTCAAGAAACTACCCAAATTCAGATTTCACACCAGCAAGTTCATAGTGAGGTTGTGACTGGGTAGCTGTAGAAAGTGCAGGTGCTGACTGGAGAGATTTTGCAGGTGACTCACATGTGAAAATAGAATATACTTTTGATATACTTCAGAAAAAGAAAATGTATACAGATGGTGCTCTTCACTAATTGTTTCTCTTAAACTGTATTTTCTTGCAGATACATCATGAACTATTCTGCCATGTTGTTGATCTAAAATTCTTACTAATGTTCATGTAAATTTTGAATGCTATTAGACTATTTTGTCCAAAGCAGCCTGATTAGAGAAAGTTGTTATCCTTCTGAGAAGGATGTCTTGCAGCCCTGTCTCCTACAACTGCTGTTGCTGTGATGTGGTTCTTTTGAGGCAGTACTTGATCTGCCATCAAAACTATGACAGCACAAACTGCAAGTTGTGAGGAAACACAGCTGCAAATGTACCTGTTAATGTGGTTTATCATTTAATGGAGGTATTACATAGGAATTGGCTCACTTGTATAGAACCAGACACCTGGCTGGATTTTCACTGTAAATACAGTCTAACACATCACTGGGGGAGAGAATTTAATGAATAATTCCATAGAGGACCAGACAGGCCAGACAAGGAAGAACATTTTTTTTGGTCCATCCTGGTCCCCTTTCAAGTCATGCATTTTTTATTACTCTGGGAAAAAATACCTTTTGTGAAGGAGAATTAAACGTGGGCATGAGAGGGAATGCAAGGCAAGGAGAGTAGAAGCACACGTCACCACTCGTGCAAGTGGGTCTCTTCAGGGGCTGACAAGTACAGCCAGCATGGAAAGTCTGTGATGCTGGAAGGCAATGAGAGACAAGGACATAATCTATTGGCAGGAATAGGTATGGCTTTGTGTAACAGGTTAAGAACATTACTAGCAAAGTAATGATTCAATGTGTCTTTGATGCTTTTTAGAATGCATTGCAAGCACCATTAAACGTGAACCAAGTTTGCTTTGTAAAAAGCCAAAACATTATGAAAAAAGTAGCTGTGAAACCATCATTACCAGTAGCTGGAAATTTATCATGTAGCTACTGTGCTGCCAAGTAGCATGAGGTTAGTGAATGGAAAGTGACAAACTGGGGGTTTCTTAAATAGCAACCCTCACTGGGTTTTGCAACTGCATTCACTTTACGTATTTCCAGATATTTCTGAGATATTTTAAAATTAATCAATCTAATTTCTGTAGGATAGACAAACATATTTATGCTAAAGTTGTGGTAAGACAAAGGAGGATGCACATTGGCCACATAATAAGTCTATGGCAGATCAACATAAATTAGGAGAGAAGAGGATTAATTAGGATTTCTGATTCCTGCTCTAACATTAGAGCCCAGAATACTTTATAGGAAAGAAAAGTTAACTCTAGATTTTTGTGTCTATTGAGCTGAAAAGTAGGTTTCCTGGTCAGAATTTTGGCCATAGGTGTTCATGTTTATTATCTCTCCCAATCTGATATCTGCTGTTTATTTGCTTATAAATCTGGCCTTGTGTGATAAATTCATCTGTCCTGAATCTAAAATTCTTGAGCAGTTCTGCCTGGAAAGTGGTGGCAGAATTGGGTTGATGGTCAATTCTATACAAATATTACAAACCTCTGCAGCTGAATGGACCTTACTCTGTGAGGTTTTCCCAGCAAACCTAAAGAGAAAACTGGAACTGCACCTAACACTCCCTTGGATCTCAAAGGACTAGAGAGTTAAATCACAGCTTAATGCTTACAAGTCAAAATAATCTTTTTCACGATAGCCCCATTGTCTTCTAGGTATGAAATCGAGAATTTTTGGTGGTGGAGTGTGTTATTTTTATGTAAGGAGAGTAAGTTGCTAGTTGAGAATGTTTCTGTTTTGCAGCATGGCTCATAGTACACTAATATACCTCTTTAGAATGCCACTTGCTCAATCAGGAAGTTTCATCAGTCCATGCCATTTTATATGGGAATTACATTTATAATTTCTTGTATAGATTTTTTAAAAAAATAATTCTTCCTTACTCACATCCTCAAATAAAGAACTTTAATTTAAATGAGTTGTTGCCAGCCTAGGATCTGGCCTTTATCCTTATTCCTTAACATTAGCCTGAAGGTTTAATTCAAGTTGTATTTAGTGCAATACTTTTGTAGTCCTTCATTTACATGTATGCCAACAAGCTTAAATGCACTGCAACCTTGGAAGACTTTCAAAGGAAGTAATAATTCCTCTGAAATAGGTCTTTTGAAAGCTTTATCTTGTTCTTTCTCTTTTTGTTAATCTTGGAGCCCCTTAGCATGTCAAAGCGATTTTTCTAATGTCACATCTTCTAGACATTAGCATGAAAGAGCTTTAAAAGATGATTTGAGAAAGAATAAATGTTGAATGAGCATTTATTATAGAGCCGTTTATGCTACATTTGCATTTTGACTATATTTTTGACGTGAAATGTTTGAAAAGCAGGCTAATTCGAAAGTCAATAGTCTCTAAACAATGTATACTACAAGTCTGTTTACCCTGAACTGTTTCCTTTGTACATTAATGTACAAAAATAAGATTTCATTAGGCTTAAGCTGATTTCTTTATAGGGATGAGATTAAAGTAGTCTCATTAGTCTTAACATTGAAATCATATTCCCTTTAGAAATTTGGTAGTGATCAAAAGTCTTCTTTGAGTTATATTGAAGAGAATAGGTAAAAATTCATCAGTTAATTGATATTGATCTTTTTTTCTGAGTTCTGATTCCTTCCAATTCAACTGTTATGGAAATTAATTACTGGAGAATACCCAGGTCTGGGATAAGAAGAATAATGTTTATTCATTAGAGTACTACAAAGGAATTTAAACAATTTTTTTTTCATTTTGAAAACATGGCAGACTGAAATCGTCTATGTATGTAGTAGTTGAACAGTGAAGTTGTGCATAATTTGGATGATTTATCTTTGAGGCTAAATAGCATTTGGAATATTGATAGCAGTTGTATGCTACGAGGGTAATACATCATGTGTCATGCACATGGGTATGTTATCTGAGATATTGTGGAGAAAGTATGCAAAAGAACTTCAGTTTTCAGGCCTCATCATAATAATAAAAGTAACTTTTTAAATCCAAACTATTGTGTGGTTTCTGGAAATACTACTTTGCAGACAGTTTGCTAATCACCAACATTTAAAGGAAGTAAGAAAAAAAGATCTTTCATTTTTACATTTTCAATGAAATTTCAGCTTTAGTAGAAGGACTGAAATATTAGAAAGAGGAAAAGAATAAGCAAGACTGAGATCTGTACCGGACAATGCTTTTTTTTTTTTAATATAGAAGGGTTTATCATAATGACAGGATTATTATTATTTCTTGGATGACATTTGTGTTGTGCTTTCTGACATGTTCCTGCCACCGAGTCCTCAGTACAGGAAAGACTCAGAACCTGCATTGGTACAATACAACAAAAGAGGGTGTAGCATAGAGAAGGGAGTGAGCATTTCACCCCTGCACAAATCCCATAAGCAATAGTCTCGATTTAAGTAATGCAGAAGTAAAACTACTTTTTCCTCATCTTTGCTATAGACTCAACTCTTTTGGCCATCCAGAGAGGAATTGTAATGTTGCCAGCACAGAAACCTTAACATACTGCTAATAACCCATCATTCTGATGTCAGGAAAGCCATAATCATTCTAAGTATGGCTAATGTGCAATTACACAGAAGCTGCCCTCCTTAAACAGTTCTTTTTAAGTTCTCACAACATACAGAGGGCAAATCTTGTGGCGTCAAGTTGTAGAGATCAAAGGGCCCTTGTAGTAGCAAGGATGCTAAAGTGCCAAGAATATCAGAAAAAAGGGAATCCACAAAAATGAGCAACTTCTCCATGGGTGTTCTTGGAGGTATATTTTTCATTTGTCTTGAGATATCTGGGTTACTTTTTTTTAAGAGGCTCTGTTGAAATATATATTTCCAGAGCAGCAACTCGCTGAAAAAGATTCAGGATACAACTAAATAAAATATGGTTTTGTGTAGGTAGGTATACATCTTCAGGTGTAGAAAAGTTGTCTGGACTATTTGATTAGGAGTTTATACGTATTTATGTGGGATATGTGTATATATGCCAGTGTGATACACACACAAATGTGTGTGGTTTTCTGTTGTACGTTTAAACATACATAGAGCAGCCTGTGCTGAGTATCTTATAACAATAATGCTAATACTTGAAGTGACAATCTAATTGAGAGGGGATGTCAGGGGATGTTTGAATCGGAAGCATAACAGAGCTTAAATGGACTCCTCTGGCTCTTCAGATGGTATTTATCATAAGGGAGTACATAAAGAACAAGTGAAAGATTTACACTCTTGCTGTTATTCTCAGACACACACAGGCATACATAGAGGGAAAGAAAAAGAAACTATTTGTGAGCCTTCTGAATAAGGTGAGAGTGTTCTCATAAAAGTAGGATTTTTTAAAAGGGAATTGTTGAAAATGGCCTAAGAATAAAACTTTTGAACAGTCTCCTTTTTTTTCCTTGGTATGAATAAAAGCTCTAAACGCTGTAGCCTTTAACCTTTTCAGGTCTTTCTATTCATTTTCTGAAGAGATTTACATGAGAGATGTTCTTTTTTGTTTGAGTTGTTTGATATAGGTGATGATCATGTAAGTGCAAGGGCCTATCTTTCTCAGGATCTTAGACCCCAGCACCGAGCTAAAAGGTTGCTCTCAGCAGTGGATACCAGATGAAAATGCCTCTGTCCTTCTTCAAATATTATTCCCCTGGAAGTTTTAGCATTTCAGGACAAATTCTTTACTACTTGGGTGCTTCCAAACCCTAGTCTTCAGATAAAACTGTAAGAGGTTGTACAGTACCCTGGGCAATCCTAAGAGGACATCTGCCAGTATGAAGTAGTTGCCTGGGGGCTGAACTTCATCAGTGATCACATCTGTAGTAGTCTGTGTCCCTTCTCTCTCTCTGTATATGTGAGTGGCTTTTGCCCATGCATTTACAGATGAGAACAGAAACATTCTTTAACTGGGAGACTTCTAGGGAAAGACAAATTCCAAAGCGAACAGTCCTATTGTCTGAGTAAATTCTTGCCCTGTGCATGCCTTTTGGAAACTCACTCAGTGCTAAAGCATAGCAATTCAGGAAGCAGAATCCTTGTAGTTGGGCTGTAACATAAGGTCCCTATCACTTCCATATATTGGAGATTTTGTAGCTTCTTTTATGTGAGTAAATAATAATAGACTAGGCAAATGCTGGTCTTTCTGAAGTTGGCTTACAAAACAGAATCCAAACAAAAATCCCAAACAAACCAAACCATTCCATTTATTAGATCTAGGATTTAATTTATTTGCCATAATGGATTCTTTTTTTTCCGATTCCAGCTAAATTAGTTTTTCTGCTTGCTGCATATTTATCTTGCAGCTTGACCATTTTCTTCTTTGTTGTTATTCAAGACTTGCTTTCTAAAATGTATTCCATGTTATTTCCTCTTCAGCAGGAGGAATTATTGAACTGTTAGAGCAGTTCAGCAATTTCACTATGGTTCACAGTGCGTTGCATAATGACTGCTTTATGTTATATTCTCTTTCCTCCCCGGCTCTCACTTAACATATCTGTGATTGCCCAAGTTTTCCTTTGCACTGCCCTCTGGGGTAGGACCAGCACTGACCACAGATCCAACAACAGCTACTGCTATATTTTGCTATATTCAAAGCTTGCTTTGAATAGTGTGATAAGAACAACTAATTTCTGAACCTGCTGGCAACAGGTGAGTAAAAACGGCCTTTCCCCCCGCCCNATTAGCTAAATCCGAGTAATTAAAAACATCCTTGTTGAGTAGAGTGCCTTACAACTCTTGACTGAGTTAACCCAGACCCACAGGTGCCCTCCTTCTGTTCAGGAGCAGTGTGATTCACAAGAAGAAACATACATATTTTTAAGCACAAAAACCCCCACAGCCACAACCTACAAGCGCTCTTCAAATTCTAAAATCAACTTGAGGATAACACAAGAAAGAATTTGAGGGGAATGTCTGAAGAGCTTAAGAGTACTGAAACAAAGCACTGCAAAGGAAGTCATCCTTGCAATCTTATCTACCCTAAATAATTCAAAGATCAAAATATTTATCAGGTAAAAGCTTAATTCTTGCCTATATCCATTTAAAATGAAAGCAGCTTCTTCTTCTTCTTCTTCTTAGCTAAACTCACTTGAATTAGGTCAGACTTCAGGATTATATTTCATTGCTTTTCTTTTGCTCAGTGCTTCAATAGCCAGCCACAAGCCAACTTGATCCACTGCAAGCAGGACCAGAGCTGACTGGGAAAAGATGAAGGTAGCGCTTAGAATGCAATCTCCTCCCATTTTGGCCTTGAATTGTGAGCATTCACAGAAGACAGAAGAATGAAGTGTCTGAGGTCTGGACAAAATTTTGCTGAATCACACAGGTGAGCAGCTTGGCCAAATCTGGAACCTCCTGCTGCGAAAGGCTGCAAATCTTTAGTGGAGGGTAACCCTCGCAAAGTGTGGTTAGAGCAGCTGAAATTCAGTGGCAATAATAACTGTCCACAGGCTTTTAAGCAATCCAGGGATGCATGTGCACCTCTTATTCTTTCTCACATTTTTCATCTGCGTGAAGCTGTTTATTTTATTACCTTTTATTTCCAAGATGAAGGAAAGATGTAGTCCATGCACAGAATTAACAAAATTAAGAAAAGGGGGGGGGAAGCACAAATCATTTGAATTCAGTTTTTATGCAGCACGCCAAAGTAGGGTGAAGATAAAAGTGATAGCAGTGCACTGAATGAATTGTAAGGTTTGTTTTTATCTTTCTTATTGAACAGATTCCTGCAGTTTACTTTTTTGAGCATCTTACAGCATCTTTGGATCAACCAACAAAGAAATTCCTTTTGCACACAGCATGTGGTCAAATGAAGATTCTGTTCAAAGTGACATGAAATCAGAAATATTGGCTATATAACAGGTATTGTCTTTTTCTATACCTCTGTTCTTCATTGTCAGTAGTCGCCATAACTGAAGAGAGACACTCACAAAGAAGTAAGAAATGTTCAAAGTGGGCAACAGATGCTTTATTAGAAGGCAAACCTCTCTCTTTTCTCTATTCATTTTATCCTAACACCAGCAGGTTTCCAAGGGGAAGAAAAAGCAGCTTTGAACTTTTTTTCCCTTCCGACTGCTGTATTTTTTAGAAAAGGTTCTAATTTCAAATGCTTTAGTGAAGTCTGACTTAGTGCTCTTATGCTACAAAACATTTAATGCTTTAATAGTAGGATCACTTTGAGTTCCCCTTCATATTTGCATTTTTCTTGGATTATTAATTGGACAGACAAGTCATAGTTATTGGTACCTCAGAATTCTGCTCCTCCAGGACCCAAACAATGCTCATCATGGGTGGTAGGGAGCTATGGGGGACCTTTGACCTGAATAGCCTGGGAACAGTTCATGGATTTGTTCCAGTGTCCTATATGAAAACTGTTTTTACCTCCACATGCATATGAAACTTGTGATGTTATCACCTTAAAAGGACCTACTACAGTAGTGAGGAGTCAGGCCAACCTCTTAATTGAAGTCAGTTGGAGTTTTCCTCAATCACTGAATACCAAATTGAACCCAAAGCAAAGCAGCAGCCAGACCCGAAGCAAGGGTAAACCAGCCCCATTGCACAGAAACCCATCTGCATCCCGCCTCAGAGATCCAAAGGCCAGTGTCACGTGGCCAACAAAACAGCATCCCTGGAGCCCTGCTTCTCATAAACGTTTCACCACACTGTGTTCCAACTTGGAGTTGTTCACTGTAGTTACAGCATGAAAAAATAGCAGGACTAGCACATTCTTGTATTCCATGTCAATGAACAGGGATGAATAGGCATAAATAGGGCTTAATGCCTATTTATGAGACTGTGTAGGAGCCGTGGGGACTGGATCTACATCAGCATTGTGTATATTCTCTCCATGGAAGCACACTAACTGCCATTCAACACAAAAGTTTTGTTTAGACCAGCAAGAGTATCAAAGTAACAGTTGACTAACCAGGACCCAGGGACATGAAAAAAGATGAGATGTTAGTAAAAGGCTGCAGTCAGCAGGGAGAGTTACTACAATATAATTTTGTGTAGCACATCACATTTGATGTCACTCTAAAACTGCATCGTGAATGAACATTTTATATCATTAATACTCAGTCAAATGATATATTCTGTTCAGTTGCTGATCAACAACTCAACCTCAGATACTGTTCTCCATCTGAATAGCTTAACTTGTTCAAGAACATCAAAACAGGATGTTCTTGAGCTCCGGTTCTAAGATTAATGGACTCTACAGAGAACCAGAAGCAATGAGAAACCAGTCTGAGAAACCAGTGAGCTGTTTATCTTCCAAGGGGATTCAGTGATTCTGAAGTCTGGCTTCTGTCATTTTTTTAGCTCCTAACCTGTACCTCAAAAGGTGATGATCTGTTCAAATTCTCTTGGGCACCTCTCTCTTTCATTCCTGCTTTTTCTGTTTTCAGAGAAATGGACAAAGCAACTCTCGGTGATTTTTTTAATGTGTTTTAGGTAAGAGCACAGTTAGGGACCAGCCTTTCCTACACTGTACTTAACATTCCCTCACTTTCCAGAAGCACAACTAGTCAGAAGTTTTAATTAAAAACTACAGTTTCAACTACCAGCTTCTCCCTGAAGAAGAACTAATTATCAGTGGTAACTTTTAGAAATCTGCACAATGGTTATGTGCAGCAAATCTGTGATTCTTTGTAAAATAATCACCTGATAAACTTTTAGTCCATTTGCATTGTTCTGTGTCTACTGAATTAAAGTAGAAGGGGGCACTGTAATACACCACCTGTCCTACAGAGAGTTGTTTTATCGCCCAAAAGCTGAATTTCTTTTCTGTAAAGAAGCTCTGCAAAGAGTGACAACTTAAAACTTACAACGGATAAAATGTAGAATTAATATTTTCACATGTTCATTATTACATTTTTCCCAGAACACTGAAGTATCTACCTCAGAAGAGCAGAATTTCTGTTTTATTCTATGTGTCTTTATGCCCATGAGAAAGAAATTAAGATGTCAGTGTTTATGGCTGTTTATTCACATTTTCTGTATTAAACTTTGCACAAATAGATCAGAAATAATACAACAACACAACATTAAGGAGGTGGATGAAAGAAAGAAAATTATTTACAGAATGAGACCATGCTTTCTGCTACTGAAAAAATATATGTATTGAAAGGTATCTTTCCAAAGAAAGTAAATGAACTTATAAAATTAAAGTCAGGAAAGTAGGATTACATGAGGAAAACAATAATGGGGAGAAGGTCAGGAAAGATTCAGAGAGTACATTACCAAAGAATAAAGCTATTGTGTAGATGAACTGGATTAAATTAACCTCCAACACTAGGGCTCATTCAGAATAGAAAATAAAAAGTAATAATTTTAAAGGGGTGGAAGTGACCTAAGTGTGCAGAAATTGCAGACATTACTTTATAGAATAGGATATTGTGGCTTGTATCTAAATATGTGAATGCAATCCAAGGTTCTGCTAAACACTGAGCTTTGACCCTGTTTGCATGGCCAGGGGTGGCTCGAGAGGCAGCACAAGGCATTGTAAGAGGAGGAGGCTGTTGCAGTCTCCAGTTCTCGTCTTTCTGAACATTAAGTTCTGTATGCTTTCTAGTCCCTAGGTCTCTACATTTCTACTGAAGGAAGGTTCATTTAGAAAAGATTTTTATTAG